>CM035413.1:108802572-109112572 GCA_020310875.1 Ceratopteris richardii
TAATGTGATTTTCCTGTGATCTTGTGGCTTTTCCAGAAGGATCTGGTTTAAGTTTTAGAGCATTTTGATATATTAAGTTTTGATGATTTCATAACCGCACAGCTAGTCGTTCAGTACCTAGTTTTCATGTTTGTATAACCATCCTTTTTGTAAGTGGGTTTGTATGAAGCTTATGTCCTTTTCTACAATATGTCCATCAAGGTCTTACACTTTGCACAAGTGTGGTTTAGAAACCTAGAAGTGCATTTTCGATGGATCACCCCTTCCATGATTTGATCAGTGTCAATGCAAATCTATGTCTTGAGGTAGATTCTTTGCTTAACACAAGTGTGGGTTGAGAAGACTTGAATTTCATCTTCCATGGGTCATCACTTTTGAATGATGATCTACTCAGCATCATTGCAGGCCATTCTATATTCGATATATTTTCTTCATGACACATTGGATGAATGAACCAAGATGGATTCTTGTGTCTCAACCAAGATAGATTCTTATGTGTCTCATAGGTAATGGAAATGGAAATCTAATGGAAATATAGTGGAGGGATAAGTGGATTTTTGAAAGAAGACGGGGGTAGATATAAACACAAAAGTAGATAGTTTGATGCCACTTATGATTAGTATGGCATGGAATGTGGCTATAATCCAAATTATAGGGATGACTCAAAGGGGAAAAAAAAAGGTTATGAAATAAATGAAGGTCTCATAAAGGCAATGAGAAGGCTATATGGCCTCTAATGTAGTCATCGAACAGTTACTGAATGAAAAGAACACTTTGTGCCACATTCTTGGATGATAATGTTGCATATGATCTGAAATCATGAAATGTGATGTCATTGATGCTTTTTTATGTGCTTGATGCTCTATTAGAAATGCAGCTTTTTGTAGGAATCCTTGTGCATGCCATTATAATAAACTATGCCTTGGCATGAAGAATCTTTTTTTATGGATGGCTTGGGAACTATGCATTTGGCTTTGATGCCCATGAACTTGAGTTGCATGATGTTGGAATTATACTCGAAATAAAGAAGAGTTCAATTTTTGATGAAACAACTTGATTCTTTTTATTCTTGCACAAATCTTGGTGGCATTATCGGAAAATGCCCAAATTGTATATTTTGATTGAGAGAGGTAGTGAAAGGTTCATACTTAATTGTTCACATAGTGAGGTTTTCTAGGTAGATTCATTGCGATCTCTAAGATTCACTATCATTTGGATTCTATTCTAAGGTGGAGCATATGAGCCAAAAAGGCTTTGAACTAACATATATGGAAAACTTTTATGCATAAGGGTCTAAGATCGAAGTTTGTAGTGATTATAAATATGGATAATTTGTGGGAAATTCATATTCTTCCAAAGTGTCTTATAAGCATAATGTATATAACCTTCTTTTAATTTGGAATTATTGAATGCCCATCAAATCGAGGAGGGGCCATCTTATTTTGTTTCCTTTGTAGATGGATCTTACAGAAAATATTGTTTTATTTATGGAAATTTTAAGTGTTAGCATATAGATTTTGATAGTTACGAAGTCATAGAGGGGGATCTTAGAATAATCTTAGATAGTGTGATTGAGAGGCATCCTAAGATAATGTGAGTGGGAGCAATTAGTGAGACTCAGAATTAGTCCTTGTTGGAGATTGGAAAGAGGCAGCTAAAGCTAGAGTTTGTACTTGCGACGAATCTCATCAAATAACTTGAAAAGCTTTCATCTCAAAAGATAAGTTGGACAAAATAAGTCTTAACTATGATGTAGTATTAGAGATGAAATATCCATGTGAAAAGAGGTTTCATCAAAATATTGTTGCTTATGTTGGACAAAAGAAGACTTAACTATGATGTAGTATTAGACATGACATGTCCACATGAAAAGAGGTTTCCTTGAAGGATGACCCTAGAAAGGTCTAGTTCTTACATGCACAATGCACACAAATGATAAGAAAGAACCATGTGGGACAACACAAAGGATTGGATACTCATGAGGTAATGTTGGAAAAACATTTTATGCTCTCAATGATGATATGATGCTACCTGTTCATGATATAAATCGGGCTATGAATGATGGAGAAGTACCTCGTAATGCTAGTATCATCATTTCCTTGGATATAGAATCATTGTTGAATACAATTAATTAAAATTGGCATACAATTTTTTCCATTCTAGGACAAAAGTCCAAGTGCAAGATTCTCCTTTACCAAGATATACCAAGAGTATTGAATTGCATGGATGGCATCAATTAAGCCATTATCATATTCAGTGCACCATAATTTGGTATATAGTTGCTCTTATATCCATGTATTGTTCATAATTAATTGGAAAATAAGAATTTACCTTTATATGATATTTGTAACATAATGTGATGCTAACATGTGTTTACAAGTTACCTATTTGTTCAAATGTAAATATGCAAGAGCACATCTTTGAACGAAATTATCTAGAACATGATATGGGACCCTTGTAACAATTAGATGCGGCATAGTATGCGATGAAAAACGTATCTTTTGGTTTTTGGTCTAGTTTGATAACATCTACTTGTTTGTTAGAGAGTTAGATGTTAGATTGTATGCGTATTTTGAGTCATCTTGTTGAACTTTAGTAAACAATTGAATATGAATTTCTCTTATATTTATGTGATCTACTTTAATCATACAATGAGCAATGGCTGACATGAAAGATGAATTTATTTTTGAGTAAAATTTTATTGAATAGATCAAGCTTAAGTAGCTCCCAATTGGTAAAACCTTTTAATAAATTCTTGAAAGTTCAACGGGCGTCAGCGTCAAAAAGAATTATCCATTCTATTATGGATCAGAGGTTTCAAATTAGAAACTATTAAAACCTTCAACTATGCATAAAAAAGAGTTCTCGATTGCAATCTAATTTCCTTTTGTAGAAGTTAGGGTCTTATTATAAAATAAATTGATCAAAGTCATCACTTCATGCTTTGTTGCATTACGAAACTCCAAACTATGACATGTTAATAGCCATCTAAACTCTAAATATCACATGAGCAAGTAGGATTCCATTTTTTAATGCTATGAGGGTTTCGAGAAATGTAAGTCTAAAACAATTAAAAAAACATCCTTATCTTGAACCAACAATTATGGTTACTCATTTACCAAAGATAGAAAATAACTTAGACTTGCACTTATGCCTTCAAATAACATTTGCTACATATCTAAAAGACATGTTGATCATTCTCAAGACCAAAACTGATGTTTCTACGTAAAAAGACAACTCATTTTATGGTGAAGGTCGATACACTTAATGATATCATAATCAAACTCTATGATAAGCTTGGGGTTATATAAATAATGATGTCACTTCCTCAAAGCATGAACAATTGTGTACAACTCATGGATGAAGAAATTCGTTTTGGCTGCTTCTAACTTTTTGTTCTCAAAATCAATTGATGGACAATTCCAAATTAGAACAAATCCAATAGGATAAGCACTCACATCAATCTCAAACACAAAGGATTGATTACGATCAATAATACAAAAAAGTGGAGCTATAATATTTTTGTTTTCAAGTTTTCCATACTTTTAATTTTCTTATCTCTCGATTGAAAGGATTTGCCGTTCCTTTTTAGTTAATCTATCATTAGTACAACTATCTTGGCATAGTCCTTATTGAATCTTCTATAGTATCATGATAATCATATAAAGATATAAAGATCCTCTAAGTTCATAGGATGTGGGCATTCCATGGTAGTCATACTTTATGAGAATCCATTTAGATTGCCTCTTTGGAGATGACATGACAAAGAATGGATTCAATCTTAACACTTGGAACATTTTTGTAGATGTTTCAAGTGTTCATGTTTTGACCTACTACATATCAAGATATCATCAAGGAAATCTACACAAATTCGACTAGTGGGGACATTAACACTATTTCATAAGCCTCATGAATGTGATAGGAGCATTGCTATGATCAAATGGCATCAATGAAAACTCATAGTGCACATATCTAGTCCTAAAAGCAATTGTTGGTACACTTTCCACATTTATTCTTACTTGGTGGAACTATTGTTCCACGTTTAAGACCATGAGATACTATGATTTGTGTAGTTTATGGAATATATTTTCCATCTAGGCATTGAAAATTTGTTATTCATAGTTTCTCTTTCTAGTGGTCTATGGTCTATGTAGGGCTTCATATATCAACCTTGTTGTTGATGAGGACTAGTGGTGATATTGATGGTGAATCCCTAGGTCTAACTAATGAATGCTTATCCTAAGTATACCTAGACCTATTTGTTAACCTACTTGATGATGTGGTAGACTCAACCTATAAAATGGCTTGTAGATATATCACTCATAAGGATAATCAAATGTTGGATATCCCATCTCCTTGGTGATAAACCACTTGGCAAGTCAATGGGAAAAACATCTTTATATTCAAATATTAAGTGTTTGAGAAATATGATTGCAAATTCATGCAAAAATGAGGAGCTCAGATTGGAGTCCTTATCTACATTTGTATTTTTAAAAATGCCATCAAATGAACTATAGATGACATAGTGCTCAACATTAGTATAAAAATTAATCAATACATCTCCTGAAGTTTTTGAATTGATAAACAATCCCTCTAACTCTACATGATATCAGAGATGCACTAGTTACATCTCTCTCACCCTCAACAAAATACATACTTACATTTTTCTCAATTTCAAGTGTGTTAATATGGTGACTATGTTTTAGAGCATCTTGTGAACCCCAAAAGATCCTCACTATGTGATACAATATTGTGCTCCATGTTCATCATTTAGATGTCTACTTGGTTTTTGTATACCTGAGTTTCTCTCTTCACGCCATTTTTGCAAAAAACCACAGGGCTGAAATACATACACATCTTCATGTAAGCCACGATTCAACAATGTAGTTTTAATGTCCAACTGATGTACATTCCAACCATGATGAGCTGCAAGTGCACAAATCTTGAATATAAATGTATTAATAATAGACTTAGATATCTACAAAAGGATTTATGAAATCATCAAGCACAGAAGGAGAGATGGAGAAAAGATCGCGGCTCAAATTTTAGAAGTTTTCTTCTATTCTCATGAAAACAACTGATTTGATGAATCTCATTCATTCATCACATACATCCTTCTTCTATTCATCTATAGTTGGTCTATATCTCTCCTCCCTTTATGTCCCGATTCTATACTTGTATATATAGGCATATATGTGCAAACTCACCACCATTACAACGGTATAAATGAACTAATTTTAAGCTTAATGTACATGTATATACAAGTCTTCATCTTCTGACCATGCACTAATCTTCAAGCCTCAGAATTTGATCTTTGCTTTATTAATTTGACTTCAATCCTTTGTCCAAATCATCATTGATTGTCTTGCACCAGCAGCTCCCCCTCAATCATCAATTGTGATTTTCTCCATCTTCTTTATACCTGCCATGTCTTTGAACCTCTGTAACTTAGGTCCATCCACACTTTGGGTTGACACATCTGCAATCCGATCGTTTGTAGAATTATGTATGACTTCAATGTCTTTATCAATCATCTTCTCTCAGAAGAAATGATATTGGATCTCAATATGTTTAGTCCCCGCATGAAACACAGGGTTAGCAGCTAGATACAATGAACTCATATTATCTCCATGAATAGTGGGTGTACTCTGAATGATGTCAAAAGTCTTCATGAGAGTCTTCAACCATATAACCTCCTTTGTAGCTTCAACCATACCTTTATACTCTGCTTATGTGGATGACAAAGCAACTGCATGTTGCTTTTTAGAACACCAAGAGATTAACTTATCTCCCACATAACATAGATACACATATGTTGACCTCCTATCATCAGGATTACCTGCCCAATCTGTATCACTATATATCTTGATTTTTGTATATGATGTGAATCCAAAATACAAACCTTCTTTGAGTGTACCCTTAATGTATCTTAGCACCCTTTGTCCTGCAATCCAATGTTCTTTTCTAAGACAAATGCATGAATTGAGACAATACTCCAACTGCATATGACAAATCAGGCCTAGTTAATGTAGCATAGAATAGACTACCAACCAATCTTTGATACAGCTTCATGTCCTTGAATTCTTCTCCTCCATATCTGCTCAATTTATGATTCACCTCCATTGGAGTAGGCTGTTGGAAACAATGTCCATTGGTCCATTTTGTTCAGATTACAACATATGTAGCTACTTTAGTAGTCTTTACAACACAACAACGTGGGTGTGCTGGCTAAAACGAAAGCCTCTCATAGTAGCGACGTGTGTTCAAATCCCGTCAGCAGCATGAAACACGATATGATTTTTTATTATGCTTTTCTCATAAACGGCGACGAATTTTTTCGTGTATGCTTTTCTAGATTGATGACGATCGATCGCTTGTGCTTTATGGAATGATAGTTTTTTATGTGCTTTTGGAGAGTTTTTTCAAGAGATCACACAGCTATATAAGAAAAGCATGGCTTATTGTTTATTTCATCCTTCACCTAGTTCAACACCAAGCTTTCGAGCTTTGGTACCTCAATAGAGGTGGTGTTTCTTAGCACATGGGGCAGCCATGGTGCTATCTTGAAGCATGTTGAGGAGTGGCTATGGAGTTCTTCTTGGAGAAGAAGAGTGTGCTCACACTCTTGCTTATGGAGAGGATTTATCTATTAGCAGCTTCGTGGTGTGGATCGGCCATTCACATGATGTATTTGAAGATTGTCTTCTACATGAAGATTTCGGTTTACTTCAAAGACATTGGATGGTGGTTAACATAAGATTTGCATCTTATGTTAAGAATTCACATACATATTCTCTTTATGCACACATGTACTATTTGGAGTTTATGGAGGCAGTGGCTTCCATATCAGGAGGATTCCTATTTGGCATAGGTACAAGAGAATCAGTACATGTATGCTTTATGCATATTTGGATGAGGTGTTCGAGAAGGTATTTCATGTGAGTTTGAGGATTTTTGATAGCAAACTTGTTAGCATTCTTTGCTACTTTTGTAAGTATGTAATCTTTTCACACACATGTCTGACTTAGGGTCTTCTATAGCCTAAGTTCAGATGAGGGATTATCACTTTTAGACTGATCCTTCCTCTTTCTGTCACTCATATTCACTCTTCTACAACCTATCAGGTCACACATCTCATGTATATTCAGATTTCTGCCCATACATCTTAATATGTTTGTTACATTTGTTCATTCACTCATCCATCTATTTCTGTTCACATAGAGTGGTTGAGAGTTTTGCTCCCACATTGTACATTGAACATTGGTATATATGATAGTGTGAGCAAGCCTTGTCTTACGTAACACTTTACACATGTTGTCTAATCTTTCTCTATCTTTGTCTCATCATTTGTATGATTAAATGTGGTATGTTCATGTTTTGTCAATATTGGAAGATTGCTAGATTCTATGTTGTATATGCTGGACCTATGGAACCTAGGACCTGTGGTATTAGTAATGGGCCTACTAAATTTCCAACATTTGGTATCAGAGCTTTAGGGCTTTGACATCAGAACATTTAAGCTCATTGAAGTTCCCAGGTTCCCAGACTTCTAGGTTTACAACATTTGATTTAAGAGCATCTTCTAATATTTGACATTTGACATACACATTTAATCTAGATGAGTAGAGATTTGAGAATTAGACAATTCAGTCACATGTTTATCAGTGTAGAGTATGAAGTTGATGATCTGTTAGCAGTCGAATACTTCTATAAAGTATGTACAAAAGTATTGTTTGAAGACCAAGGCTTGATGAAGAGAAGGCTACTTCAAATTCAAGGAAGAACAATGGTTTGGAGAAGATGAAGGAATCAGATCAACATCAAATCACAGGTGTCAGTTTCTACTATCAGATTATCATTTGCAGGTCATATCTTAAAAGAGCAGTTATGAAGGGATTTGAAGGATTCAAGGAGTGCTTTTATACACTTTCATTTTTTGGAAGTTAAAAGCATTAGCTACATCAAAACAAGTATCTAGAGGTTTTTTTAGAGAGTTTTGAGAGATCTTTTTCATGGCAAGAAAGCTTATCTAAGAAGACAAATTTGGAGATGGGATGAGTTTTGTTTTCAACCAATCTTATAAGTTGGTTGGAAGGTTTTTTATCTAGATACAAAATGTGATCTAGGTATCTAGAGAGATAATTCTAGAAAGGTAATTCATCATTCAGACAAAAGGTTGGTGAATCTAGTCATATCAGTCATTTGAAGCAGAATTTTGATTCAGGAGATATGAGGAGATGATAAAACATGATTCTATGTTCACTTCCATTTGTATACCTTGTTTGTTTTGTCTCTTACTCTTAGTACTAGAAGAAGAGAAAGAGTTCATTTGAAGAAGATAAGAGTGCTTGCTACTTCAAGATGAAAAGAACAAAAGGTATGGAAGAGAAGTTTGAAGATGTTGACATCATCAGGTGGAAGAAAGATGTAGAAGAAGAAAATATCCAAAAGAAAAGTAAGGCTTCCTTTTCTCATATATTTCCCATATACTTTTCTTACTTTATCCTCTACACCCAAAGACAAGTCTACGAGAACATCTTGTATGAAGATAGTCTAAAGAAGAAGGAGTTTCTTGTTTTGCATAATACTTGGTCACGATTTAGTAGATTTGACAAGGAATTGCATTGAGAGAAAGAAAAGCAGCAGATATATGTTTTGACTCATATATGTATGAGTTATGTTTTAGTTGAAGCTTTTAAGCAGGCAGCTTATATGTTCCCTCAAAGAATTCTTGGAGTGTCAATACTGAGCTACTTGGTATATGACAAGTTGCAAAGAAGTATATTTCTTCTTTATCTAACTCTTGAGGTAAAAGAGTATTTGTAGCAGATGTTGAAGACTTGGGTTGAGGTTTTATGTTTGGAAAGGTTACCTCACATTCAGTATTTTCAGAAAACTTCAAAAAATTCAGATTTTTGATGTACCAGTTAGTTGAAGAATCTACTTTCTATGATTGTCTTGATTTGTGGATACATGCCTGTATTCAAAAAGGTGTTCCATCAGATCCTATCACTTGATTGAGAAGTGGAGTTAGCCAAAGAAAGTCAAGAAGATACTATCACATTTTACCCGGGTAGAATATGAAGATATGAAGTATCAACTTGCAGCTTTTGGAGTTCTCAAGGTGAGAAGTTTGTCCACTTATATTTCAAGTAGGAATTGCAAATTCTAGGAAAGGATTTGTTTGAAGGAAAGTTTTACAACTTTATGAGAAGCATGGACACTTAGAGACATTCAGGTAACAAATCAAACATTCCGTCATGAAGGTTTGATGAGAGCAGATTCTACACAGGTATTTTTGTTGCAGAGATGATAGATCTAGATAGATCTTGTATGATCTTGAGTATTTATGAGTCAGTTGTCTATCCTTTGTTTGTGAAGTTCTTAGCATTGGAGGAAGTCAGTCAAAGATTCAGGTTCTATATCATGTTGCAGAGAGATAGAAGAAGATACTTGTTATGTTGCAGAAGGTTATGAATCCTAAAATGCTTTCAGCAAGGTTTTTATGATAGATCAGCTAATCTTATTCTAGATTTTTACGAAGCCGAATAATGACAGGGAAAGCTATTGGCATGTGTACAGTGCTAATAAAAAGGATTCAGAGATTTTGTTTCAGATACAGGTATTGTTCACTGAAGATCAGATTTATTGAAAGACGGAAGACATTCCAGATTTCATAAAGTCTGATATATTTGAAGAATTCTGGATACTAGTGTTAAATCATCCAGGGGGTGATGAAACATGAAGACTTATTTTCAGCCATATATGTAAAAGAATGCAAAGTCATTTCTATAGGTATTCCTATATTTCCTTTGTCAGGTTCTCTTTATGTTCTAGCTTTGAAAGAAGAAAGAAGAAGGAGAATGTCTAGAGAAAGTTCCTGTTAGGTGTTCCTGTTTAGGAGAAGGTTCCAAAGTTCTATTGAAGAGAAGCTTGATATTTCAGAGAGGTATATTTGAGAAGTGCACACATTTATGTTTATACCAGATTCTAAAGGAAAGAGGTATGAAGGACTTACGGTTTGAACAAGGATGAAGACATGATAACAACATAGATTTTTTGATGAGACTTATAAGTTGAGTTGAGTTGACTTGACTTGAGTACAGTCAGAGATGAACTAGCAGTGTTCATAATACACTAAGTTGTGAGTTGCCAGTCACAGGTTCCAGTATTTAGTTCTTGATTTTTTTTAGTGTATCTACATGACAACAGAAGTAGGTTGAGAAAGCTTTCGTAAGGTAAATGCAAATTTGTAGATCCTAGTGTATGTTTTCAGGTTTGAGAAGACAGGAGATAGTAGGTTCAGAGTCAGTACTTGCTACATTTGTTGTCAAGCAAATGATTGCTTGATATGTACACTATTGGATATCTAGTTTGCATATTTTCTCAGGTATTATGGTTCATATTCAGCAAGTTCAAGTTTGAAGGAAAGTCAAATTCAGTTTTGAAGAAGACTTTTGAAGAAAAGATTTGAAGGTCAATTGGGGAGTACCAGTTTACAGATGAATGACAGTTTGAAGATCAAGTTCAGTTTGTACCATTGTGACATTATAGGGGGGATTGTTGGAAACAATGTCCATTGGTCCATTTGGTTCAGAGCATTACAAGATATGTAGCTACTACTTTACTAGTCTCTACAACACAACAGCGTGGGCTCGTTGGCTAAAACAAAAGCCTCTCATAGCAGCGACGTGTGTTCAAATCCCGCTAGCAGCGCGAAACGTGATATGATTTTTTATCATGTTTTTCTCATAAACGGTGACAGATTTTTTCATGTATGCTTTTCTAGACCGATGGTGATCGATCACTTGTGCTTTATGGAACGATAGTTTTTTATGTGCTTTTGGAGAGTTTTTTCAAGAGATCACACAGCTATATAAGAAGAGCATGGCTTATTGTTTATTTCATCCTTCACCTAGTTCGCTTTCGAGCTTTGATACCTCAATAGAGGTGGTGTTTCTTAGCACATGGGGCAGCCATGGTGTTATCTTGGAGCATGTTGAGGAGCGGCTATGGAGTTCTTCTTGGAGAAGAAGAGTGTGCTCACACTCTTGCTTATCGAGAGGATTTATCTATTAGCGGCTTCGTGGTGTGGATCGACCATTCACATGATGTATTTGAAGATTGCCTTCTACATGAAGATTTCAGTTTACTTCAAAGACATTGGATGGTGGTTAACATAAGATTTGCATCTTATGTTAAGAATTCAGGTACATATTCTCTTTATGCACGCAGGTACTATCTGGCATTTATGGAGGCAGTGGCATCCATATAAAGAGGAGTCCTATTTGGCATAGGTACAAGGGAATCAGTACATGTATGCTTTATGCATATTTGGATGAGGTGTTCGAGAAGGCATGTTCATATGAGTTTGAGGATTTCTAACAACAAACTTGTTAGCATTCTTTGCTACTTTTGTGAGTATGTGATCTTTTGACACACGTGTCTGACTTAGGGTCTTCCATAGCCTAAGTTCAGATGAGGGTTTGCTGATTATCAGTTTTAGACTGATCCTTCCTCTTTCTGTCACCCATATTCACTCTTCTACAACCTATCAGGTCACACATCTCATGTATATTCAAATTTCTGTCTATACATCTAAATATGTTTGTTACATTTGTACATTCACTCATCCATCTATTTCTGTTCACATAGAGTGGTTGAGAGTTTTGCTCCCACATTGTACATTGAACATTGGTATATATGATAGTGTGAGTAAGCCTTGGATTATGTAAAACTTTACACATGTTGTATAATCTTTCTCTATCTTTGTCTCATCATTTGTATGATTAAATGTGGTATGTTCATGTTTTGTAAATATTGGAAGATTGCTAGATTCTATGTTGTATATGCTGGACCTATGGAACCTTGGACCTGTGGTATTAGTAATGGGCCTACTAAATTTCCAACATAGGTGCTACCCTGCAATCTTCCATTTTAAACTTTATTAGCAAATTCTTCAAATACCTTTCTTGAGTCACATATAATCCATGTTGAGTATATGAAATCTCCATGCCCAAGAAATATGACAAATCTCGCAAGTCGCTGATCTTGAACTCTTTCTCCATTTGCTTCTTAGGACTTTTTATGCCCTTCTCATCTGTACCTGTAAGAATTATGTCATCAACATATATGCAAATGTAAATGAATACCCATCATCACTTGATTTAATAAGCAAGCTACTATCTACCTTAGACAGTTGGAAACCAAGCTCTTTCAAGAACTTCACAAGTCTGTAATTCCATGCCCTTGGGGCCTGCTTCAAACTATACAAAGCTCTCTTGATCTTACACACATACTCTGGATAACATTTATCCTTGAAACCTTCTGGTTGCTCCATGAAAACATCATCTGAAATGTAACCATTTAGAAAAGCATTCTTCACATCTAATTGACATAGCTTCCAACCTTTACATGCAGCAATAGCTATGAGAGTCCTTATAGTTGTCATCTTTGCCACAAGACTATAAGTCTCATCATAATCCACACCATATTTCTGAGCATACCCTTTCACAACAAGTCTAGCTTTATACCTAGACACACTTCCCTCTGCATACCTCTTTGTCTTGTAGACCCATTTGCATCCAATGATTTGCTAATTATTTGGTTTAGGAACCAAATCCCATGTTTCATTCTCCATCAATGCATCATACTCATCTTGCATAGCTTTCTCTCAATTTTCTTTACCTTTTGCCTCATCATATGTAGAAGGTTCTTCTTCTACTTTCACCATGTAAGCATAATCTTTAGTGGTCAAAAGTGAAGTATCATAACTATACCTTATGGGTTGCTTTCTGTTCCTTGTTGACCTTCTAGCTTCTTCGCTCTTTGAAGTCTCTAGTTCTTCATATTCTGGATCAAATCTTGGCATCTCTTCATTATCACTATGAGCATCATCAATCTCTTCATCATCATGAATTTGAATCTTTGATTTTCCCTTTCTTTGGGTTATGACTTAATGCATTTAGTCTATGGATGATACAAACGATAGCCTTTGCTTTCAGAATTGTACCCAACAAAAATACATTTTACTACTTTATCATCCAATCTCCTATGATGTTCAAACATTAAAGCAAATGCTTGACAACCAAAGACACGTCGATGAGTAGTAGATGGCTTGCAACCATGGCAAGCCTCATATGGAGTGATAGATTTCAGTGCTTTGGCGGGACACTTGTTAAGTATATATGCTAAGTGTTAAGTACATATGCTACACACATAACAGCCTCAAGCCAGAAGCAATGTGGTGAAGCTTGAACTTTGACCATACACCTCGCCATCTCCATGAGGGACCTATTCTTGCTTTTAGCAAATCCATTTTTTGAGGTGTATATGACACTATACACTCATGTTTTATCCCACACTCATCTAGAAATGCATAAAAATCAGAAGACATGTATTTCCCCCTTGATTAGAAGAGAGGGTGCCTAATTTACACACTGATAGATTTTCAGCCAAAAGAAAATTTTTTTTGAAGCACATAAACACTTTGGACTTTGCCTTCAATGGATTCACCCATGCATGCTTGGAGAAATCATCATTAAAAGTGACGAAGTAAAGGTAGTTCCCAAAAGAAGGTGTCTGCATAGGTCCACAAACATCATAATGAACAAACTGCAATTTATGAGGAGCTTGAACTTAACCATATTTAAGAAGGAAGACATTTGCATTTTTCCCAACATACATCCTTCATAGACATGTTTACAAGGTGCCTCAAGTTTGGCTAGAGAGGATATTATTTCAAATTTCTGTAGGAGTAGTAAACTAGCAAAATTCAAATGAACAAAACATGCATGCCGAAGCTTTGCATTTGAGATAGCTTGAGAATCTTGAACTCCACATGCTGAATCATTCAAAGATTTTGCATAGTCTATGAACTTATAAAACCCATAACATAAAATGTTAGAAGCAATTATAACATCTCCATGTGAGAGATCATGAAATTTACATCTGTCATCAAGAAATTTTACAACCAAGCCATTCTTGGCTTATGGTGAAACTAAAAACATATTTTTCTTGCTCCCTGGCACATACAAAGCATATGACAATGTGACTTTCACTACCATTAGTAGTAGTCAGATGATCTCACCAATTCCCATTACAAGATAATAGGAGTTGTTAGCGCATGTGAGGATATTCCCTATAGGGGTAGACTGAAGTGAATTAAAGAAACTGTGCTATGAGGTAATAAGTTTGGTTGCCCCACTATCAAAGTACCAAACACCTGATTCTATTGTAGGCATACACTACTCATGAAAAGATGGGTCATAACTGCAAACAATACTAATGCCCATTCTTCATTCTAAAAAAGATTACTAGACTCTGTGTTAGGTATAGAGGCCTCTCCAGCAACCATTCAAGCCTGTTTCTTCTTTACCTCTTTCGTAGCCAGTTTTGGACAACTCTTTATGACATTATCATTTCCCTTACAATATTTGTTGAACTTTTTTTACTTTTCTATTTTCTTTTTTCCATTGTCTTCTTTCTTTGATTGTGCAACATTATTAGATTTTTTTGTACTAACAGATGAGCTCCACTTACCTTTGCCCTTTTGACTAGCTAAAAAGCTTGATGTGCAACACACATAATGGACCTATTATGCTTGGACTGATCTTCTTGCAAAAAAATAGAAACTGAATCCTCAAACGTTAAGGCATTTGGATTGCATTTCATCGTCAATTGAAGATTAGAAGCAAAACTCTGCTATGAATATGAAAGACCATTAAGAACAATCTTCACAAGTGGACTATATAGCAAGAATTTGTCAGCAAAAATCAATTTCTCATTCAAATATTTGATATTTATCAAAAAGCTATCCATAGATTCTCCTTCATTCATATGCTCTCTCCAACTATTTTCAAAGGTAACGTACACGACCCTCATTTCTTTCCTGGTATAAAGTGGTATGTGTATCCTAATCATCCTTTGCTACTTTGCAAGAGTGAATGTGATACATAATGGCATGTTTGATAGACAAAACTATCAATGCATGTGCCTGAGCATCTCTGCCATCGCAAAGAAGTTGCTCCATGATAGGTGCAGTAGGAACTACAACACGATAGGAATTTGAAGATCATCATATTCAATGCCATTTGCATCACCTTCAATAATTCTATTTGCAGTTCTAATAGGATGTTTTTCAACCCCTTGCACTATTGGAGCATCAAGCTTGCATTATGCTTGAGGTGGATATGCTCTATGTCAAATCCATCATTTGGATGGTATGACACCATCTATCCATATATATACCTTGAAGAATAAAACTTATGTGCACATTATTTCTTTGCATTAATTGGTTGATCACTTATGATCATTTCTTGTAAGGTTCAAGGTATTTATCTTTATAAAAGGAAATAGTAAAAGGCCTAAATGCCAAGAGTTAGAATTGGTTGAGATTGATTATCAATCAATCAATCAAGAAGTATATATGAGTTCAACTTTCTCTTTTCCTAGATTGTAGGAAAAGATTCCAAACAATCTAAACTATCGAACTCGCCTAATTTTGAATTGAAATTAATGAAGAAAAGGCGTGGTAATATCCTCAAGATTCTATACAAAGAGCACAAAACATTTGTACATTAAGTAGATTGTTGGCTTGAAGCAATACATATACTCTTTGATCATTGCTTGGTGCCACTTCTATTCTTTGCTCCTTCCTCAGATTTAGTCAACTGGAAGAGACTTCTGCTCTCTCTACAGAGATTCAAATCAAGTGTTTAAGCATTCATGGGAAAGGTATAGATCTCTATTTTAATTTACAAACTTTCAAGTCATTTGGCTCATTAATTCCAAAAAAAACCAAGTTTTACAGTCTTGGTATCATTGTCTGCACATCCCTAAAAACTCGGGATGACATCCAATCAGTGTTAAGGTGATTGCTCCTTCGTGGTTCATGTAAATTAGGGCCTTCATGAATTTGATCAAGTCAATCATATGTATGAAACTCACTTAAGAGTAATTTCCAATTGTAATTGTGCTGGTTGCTCTTAGTGTTTGAACTCATAACTTCCATCCATTTTTAGAAGGTTTTTGTGAGATAGTCAAGGTGCAAGTTATCTGTTTTGCATCAACTTGTTCTTGTTGTTGTTACAAAGTAACTATTGGGTTTTATTGCACTAACCACAAGCGTACAAGGTCCACTTTACATATCCAAGGATTTAGTTTTGGTACCATACTGGTTTGCTAGACCAACTTCACCACTTGACAATTCAACTTTCCAAGCCTCTCCAAGCTTCTCCAACTTTTCTTTCAATGGTATTAGAGCAACTTCAAGATGCGAGATGGATTTCCATCAATGATTGATAAGCTTGATAGACACAATTATACTTCGTGGCAAATCAGAATGGAGGCTTATTTGCAAGGGAGAAATCTATATGGGATTGTATTAGGCGATGAACCAATGCCTATTCAAAGATCCAAAGGAGGACCTACTAAAAAAGAAACATATAAGCTCACACTCTGGTGTGTAAGGGATGCGCCAAGCAAGGTCACACGTACTCAACTCTATCTCTCATTTTCTATTATCACATATTAGAGGTTGCAAGACATCTCAAGAGATGGGGGATGCCCTAGAGACTTTCTTTAATGTTAGTACAAAAACAAGAAAGAACCATTTTTAGAATGAGTTCAATTAGATGAAGAAGACTCCAAAACAAAACATCAATGCATTTGTTACAAAGGTCAAGGAAGTTGTTGATCAATTGACATCCATTGGAGAGCTGATTGAAGAAGAGGCCATCATGAGGCAAATCCTCAATGTGATTAGAAGTAAGAAGCAATGACAATCTTTCACCACAGCTTATGATCTCATCATGGATGTGCAAACTCCAGAATTCAACATCTTTCTAGGGAAACTCTTAAATCAAGATGCCAACAATAGCATAAATGACGGTGTTTCGCCTCTTAGTCCAAGGGAAAGTGCATACACAAAGTGATATTTTGCCCAACCCTTCTGATACTAGGTCAGTTTTGGTCTCCCTAAGTCCATAATTTCACTCCAATGTATTGATGGAGGATACGGGAAAATACATGCACACAGGGATGTCCAACTTTAGTAGTTTCCTCTTGGGACTTCCCTCTTTCCTTGCTCACACCTTCCGAGTCCACTTAGTTCCTCGTTTTCTCTTTCACTTGATCTTCCCAACTCCTTTTGCTCTTAGTTCTTTTGCTCACACACTTATCCTCTAACTCTTGTCCTCCTACACTCAAGCTTACACACTGCCTTGCACACACACTACCTTTCCCTTCCTCTCGTGCACTCTTTCTCACTCCCCCACACTCACCTTCTCTCACTTCCCCTTACACACATACGTTCACAAGCATCATCATGCACATATCCCCTTCTTTACCATGGCACGCACACACACCCTTTCACGCATGTATTCACAAACATTCCTTCCTCCCCCTTCATACACGCACACACCCTCTCATATATTCGCCTATAGGTGCTCACATGCATACCCAAGCACATGTACTTTCACACATACCTTCACTCCTTCACACATTCACGCACTTTCTTCATTCCCTTTCTTACCCTCACATACACACTTCCTCTCACACATGCTCACTCGATCACTTTCCCACATACGCTCATACTGGCAGGATACTCACTCACACCTGCACTCACATACCCTTGTTCATGCACTCATGCTCCTATTGAACCCCTTTTTCCCTCACTCTTCTCATTTCTCCATGCACACACACACATCTACAAGTGCACCCTTTATCCCTCTTACTCAAACTCTATTGACTGAAATTCAAGGAATCCGGGATTGCAGAAAGCAGATGCCACCGTGGTCTTTACACTTTGCTCTAGAAATCGGGGCAGTCACGAGAATTAAGTCAACAGAAAAATGTGAGAGAGCAAAAGTTGGCAAGCTAGAGGCCCGAGTGTAGTTGAATGTAAACTAGAAACACTACAACAGCGCCGACAGATGACATCACTTAAATTCTCATTTTAAAACATACTTTTTAGCACATGGTTGCACCATTTTCAGAATCCAAGGCATGGAGATGAATAAGAAGAAACCCAACAAATGTCGCTTTGCATAATGGTTAACCAATTACGCATACTCAGGTATTGCTATTCGAATTAAATCACACCCCCCGTTTTCTCTTTTCCATGCTGAATATCGGCTATACAAAGCAACGGCCTAGATGCAGTCTGCTATAAAACGTTGTGAGGAATACTAAGATGTGTGACTCTCTTTCTCACGTGGCCATTGTTGCGGATCAGTTCCCTCCCAAACAATGCTTTCACTTGTAGCCCAATGAAACCTGCAAGAATGTTAGAGGTCCCACGACGCTATTGTAACCCCTCGATGCTCTCATTCTTGGTTACTGATAATAATCCGCAGATTCCCTACGATAGTATGCTCATCCGTGCTCTCTCGTTTTAATCAAAAAAGAAAATTGAAGGCCACTCCCATTGTGCTTCACGCTTAGAATTCATAGAATTACATTGACATCATGCTTGGCCTGAGAAGAAGATGCATACGGAGTTATCTATATGCAATAAGCTACCACGCAGGGTGTGTGCATAAATTTATAAGCAACAACTGGCTCGTCTGGTATGATTACATCATAGAGTCATTCCATGTCTACAAGTGTGGCATACATCTATTAACCTTTGTAATACGTCGAATTCTCAGGCGTGTGCATCTGCGCAGTTCTAAAGAAGGGATCACAATTAACACAATCGCTCCAGAAACTCATGACCCGATGAATGATTGAAACAAAGTACCAAGTTGTCAGATAATGTTATGACCTCCAACCTTCAGTGTTGATGATATCGTACCGAGAATGTCCTCTTCAAGTCCACTGTTCCCGTCCTCAAGGATGTTGTCACATGTATAGGTTGGGTACCACCAGAACTGAGAGCTGAGTAAAACTACCACCTTCCTTCACACATCTCCACTGCCCAATTTGACGTTTACATCCATCCCCTCCGAATCATCAGCAAGGCAGAAAGGAGAACAAACAGAGGTCCAACCCCTTTTTCCGCTGTTGTTACAGGATCATGCTCCCAACCCGTTAGAGAGAACCTCCCCACGATAATTGCTTAGAAACACCTCCCCCCTTCTGTGTCGTCATCCAACTCACAGAGCTTCTCCCCCTTCTCATGATGAGCGGCCGAATGATGGCAATTATTACACTGTGGTTTCCCTCCCCTCTGAATACAAGGAAGCCGCCAAGGAGAAAAAACTCTCCGCTTGTTCTCTTCCAGCCCCCCTTCACGAATTTTTGCTTTTCCTCCCCCCAGCCGAGAGAGATCCCCTCTGCGTAATAGCCCCCTTTTCTCTACTACTCTCCTCCGAATAATCTCCCGGCTCTAGGACAAAAAGGCGTGTTTCTTTTCAGATCCACAAGCTTCCTTCGCCCACTGAAGACAAAAAAACGTACAAACGGTTTGCCAAAAAAACTTCCACCATTCCCCCAAAGTTCCTTCTGACAGCTGCCTGCAAAGAGAACGGCTGGAACGACCTTTGGCCTTGAATTACACATTTCTGGGACTTCTGTTACGCAGAAAATTTTCTTCACTTCTATCAGAAAATAATCTGCCTAATTCATTTCCCCTCAGAATATGCAGGATAAGAACATAGCTAACAGTTGCACTGATGCATGAACCTTTGTTATCTTCATTTGAAGGAACCATTGGCTTATGATAATGTTGCATACATCGTCATCATGGATTCAGTGTGAAAGAACATGCTGATACGTGTAAAAGTTATGCTTAGAAGTCAGGACCCTTGTTGATTCTTGTCCCTTATGCCTGTGAGAGATTGTTCCCTTTAGCCTTTGTTGAGTTTCATGGATGCTATAAAATTTGTGTTTGGAATTGATATTCCACTTGTATTTCTACCATACTTTTACTTACACTACATTACAGCACCCATATTAATATGAGACATCATTATGTATGAAGCAGCATGTTCTTTGTTTGCACGCACAGCATATTTGAAGGCTTCTCTCCCAAAATCCACATTTCCTGTATTCCTGCATGCATTGAGTATGTTCTGCCAAATTGCAAGATCAAGATAGCCTGGAATCCTTTTGATGGTTTCCATTGCCTCATTCAAATGTCCACTGCAGCAAAGGATGTCAACCATACAAGCATGATGCTCTAAGCTAGGAATAAGCCCAAAGTCTTTGTTCATAATATCAAGATATGTGGAGCTCTTCTGGGATGAACCGATGCTTTTGCATGCACTAAGAACATTAATGAAAGTAACTGAGTCTGGTATTAAGTTTTGCTGGAGCATTTTGTGAAACAAATCAATGACTTTGTCATAATCTCCAAGTTGACAATGCCCTCTCTTGATCCACACATCTACATTTGATTGGGTTTTCTCACTACCAACCATCAATTCTCCTTGCAAAACACCTACATTCAAATGAAAAATCTCCGAAATGGAACATGTTAGTGCATAATCATTAACAATTTTCCAGCTAACATACTCCCCTCTTCTGCTCGCGAACTCGTCCTCGACGAGCTGTCCATGCTGCAATATAATCTAAACAACCATAAAAATATCAGTTTACAATTTGTTTACATACCTTTTCATCGAGCCATCATTCCAAGTGGACCTGCACTCATTGAAGCTATTAGTGCTTAAAAATCACTCATGAACACATACAAACCATTCACCTCAAAATGATCCAATACACATATATGCAACTCCATATTCCCACATGCATCAAATTGCTCATGCATTCCATTATGAAAATAGTCTCAACCAAAATAACACATGCATACCTTTGCATGTTTTACATATGCAACTGTCATTGCGAAAAAACAGGAACGGAAATACCGAAATAAACAACAACAACTGAAATGAATTCAACAGGAGATGCAACATACCCAAAATGCATACCCCTTTTATTGGCCTACTATTTGCTATATACAATTATTCCATGAGTAGACACTCCCTAAGAATCCCCATCGTCGTCCCACAAAAGCCATCGAGACCCGAGTACAAGTCAAGATCTACATAAAAACCCTGGAGTGTCCCACACTCTGGAAAACCCTCGGATAGAGCACACAAGTTATAAAGCAAAACCATTGCATTACCTTGCTAAAGGTCTCATCTATGAGTACACATACAATATCCGTGCCTTTGAGAATGTTGATTCAGAGTGAGCTGATCTGTCGCAAGCCACCATATACCAATCACACAAGCAAATAACGTTCCCTTCCAGGCGATCATCGCCCTCTCCTCTCTCTCTCTCCCCCTCAGGAGTGGGGAATAATTTCATATGTAAATTTTTATTTATAATCACAAGTTGGCCTACGTTGACATTGGATGCGATTCGTGGACCTGGCCACCCGGCTAAGTTGATTCCACCCATCTACCAATGCAACGCAGCGCACAACACACAAACACATAATGATAACACATAACATATATCAGCTAGCCCATAACGAAGTTGGATGCGGCTCATGGTCGTGACCGCCCGGCCACAATGGCTCCACCTACCTACCAACCCGTTATGGCGCGTAGCTAAGACACAAACATGTACATCCCAAGCCTATGGTGAAACTAGCTGTGGCTCGTGGTCCTAACCATCCGGCTAGGATAAATCCACCCACCTACTAGCCCACCATAGCGCATTGGTACAATCACAACACAATGTTTTTTTTTTTCATAGTTAATTAATTTGCCCAGTCCTGAGAATTAGGGAGAGGAAGAAAGGGATTTTCCCACTTTTCCCACACATGCATGCAAACATATACACTCTAGCCTTTGACAGATCAACCACCTCTTCACTCCATTCTCTCAATTATAGACACTACATATGTATTCATCGAGTTGACTTTTCACTTGGTAACTACAGCCGGCTATGCCTTGGTCCCTCGTATACCTATCCTTAGATGCTCTAGAATGTGAGTCTCCGGGATGTCTCATATAGCCTCAACTCGTACGCGCATCCCGACGACTTCCCTAGGGCGAGTCAGGCTCAACTTCAGGAGCTCCGTCATCACTTCCTATCGTTAACACATCTGGCCAAGCCCACGTGATATCATTTTCTTTGTTAGGCATTTCCCTCGAAGGGTCGAAATAGTAATATCGATCCCCCACCCATCCTACATGTCGGGTCAGGTATTCCTCAAAACACTCAATATAAAATATAACATCCAAACCCTGGTTTATGAAGCATACCAGCCAGTGCGCTTCCTCCACATCATATTCCGTCTCAAAGTCGTCGACCTCTATGTCCATGCGGGCGAATGTTTGGTCCGAGAAATATATCCTTAGCTCGTACAAATAGAGTTGAGTTATTTGATATGCCATTTTGTTACTTAGATCCTAACAGTCTCTGCGCAACACAAAAAATAATTAGAAGTCCAAAATTCTTGAGCTAGCAAGGGATAATATTTATGACACAAAAATCATAGCTTACATATGTGCATATATATATATATATATATATATATATATATATATATATATATATATATATATATATATATATATATAACTATACATCTATGTACAAGGAGTCTACTACGTCCCTCCGCTTGGATCTCGTTTGGCTTCTCCCGTCCTAATGTTACTTGAAATATGGTTTAACTCGAAGCGCGTTAACCTTCACGGGAGCACATTCTTCTCCTAAATCTTGAATTTGCATGGAACCATTGGAGTTGAGTTCCACCACCTTAAACGGTCCTGCCCATCTTGTCTGTAACTTCCCCGGGAATTTATAATATTTGCTATCATAGACTAGCACCAAATCCCCTTCTTGAATCACATAGGTCTTGAGATTCTTGTCGTGCCTCTCCTTATGTCTTTTCTGAATAGCTTCCAGACTTTGCTGTGCAATGAGTCTCTTTTCTTCTAGCTTGACCAGTTGTATGTACCTCTCCTTCAATGGCTCTTCCTCTCCCATCCTGGCCTCAATGGCCACTCTTAATGTCGGAACTTCTTTTTCGATGGGAAAGATGGCTTCCTCACCATATACTAGGGAGAACGGAGTGCTCTTAGTCATCACTCGGTAGGATGTTCGATACGCCCACAAAGCTTCCAGAAGTCTCTCATCCCAGTCTTGCCTATGCACAGCTACTGTCTTTGTCAGAATCTGTTCAAGAACCTTGTTGGTAACCTCCACTTGTCCATTCGCCCTCAGGTAATATGGGGTGCTTTTCCTATGTTTGATTTTATATAATTCCATTAATTCCTCGATCAATTCGTTGACAAAATGTGTCCCTCTATCACTTACTATCTCCAACGGGCATCCGAATCGGGTGATAATTTGTTCGTACAAAAATTTAGCTACATCAACAGCTCGGTCAGTCTTCAGAGCTTTGGCTTCTACCCACTTGGTAACATACTCAGTGCAGACCAAGGTATACCTATTGGATCTACGTCTTGAGGGAGGATCAATAGGCCCCACAAAATCAATTCCCCATTTTTCAAAAGGCTTAAGAGCCAGCACCAGCGTAAGAGGAGCTGCATGTGCTAATGTTGGTTTGCCCATTCTTTGGCATTTGTCGCATTTCTTACAGTATGTGTGAGAGTCTTTGAACAGCGTTGGCCACCAATACCCAGCCAATAAGATCTTTCTTGCCGTCAGCTCACCAGCAAAATGCCCACCGCAGGGTTCATCATGCAATGCCCTCAAAACTAGGGTTGCTTCTTCTTCCTCGAGACACCTCCGATAAATGCTTTCATGTACAAAATATCGATAGAGCTGCCCACCAATGATGCTATGGTGTTTTGCCAGTGCTAATAGTTTTTGCTTCTCTCTCTTGCTTGCTCCCGACGGGTATTTAGTGGTGCATAAGAAATTCACCAAGTCGGCATACCAAGGTACCTTAGCATCAACCTGAAATAGATGTCCATCAGGAGCATCGTCAGGCACACCAGAGATTGGCTCCTCATTAATAATTCGAGATAAATGGTCGGCCAATATGTGCGCTTTGCCTGGTTTGGTTACCACTGTGAACTGAAATTCTTGTAGGAGTAGCATCCACCTCATCAATCGCCTTGATAGCTCGGGTTTATTAATGATATACTTTAGGGCTTCGTGATCCACGTAAAACGTGAAATGCTTTCCCATCAGGTAATGCCGATACTTGTTTACCGCAAAGATCATCGAGAGGCATTCCTTTTCTGTAGTTTTGTAGTTTCTTTCCGTGCTATTCAAGTTTCGACTTGCGTAATAAATAGGGTGGTCCAATTTCCTTTCATCGGCTTGACATAGCACTGCTCCAACCACAGTATGAGAAGCGTCGGTATGCACATGAAATTCTCTCGTCCAGTCAACTGCTACTAAAATTGGCGCATTTATCAATTTATTTTTGATCAATTCGAATGCAACTTGACACTCTCCAGTCCATTGGTATTGTTGGTCCTTCCTCAAAAGATTCGTCAGTGGTGCTGCTATTGATGCAAAATTTAATATAAATCGTTGATAATAATTAGCATGCCCCAAGAATCCTTTGAGTTGCAGCAAGTTTTGAGGAGGTGGAAGTTGTCCAATTTTTTGTACTTTATCCTCGTCAATCGCGATCCCTTTTTCGGAAATAACATGTCCCAAGAGCCATCCTCTTCGTACTCCAAATGTACACTTTTCAGGATTTAATGCGATGCCTTTTTCAATGCTTCTTCTTAAAATAGCTTCGATCCTCTCCATCATGTTTTCATCGTTGCCTCTGATTGCAAAATCATCGAGGAATATCTCCATCCAATCCTGCAAATAGTCTTGATATGCAGCTATCATTGCCCTCTGGAATGTGGCCGGTGCATTGCATAATCCAAATGGCATCACACGGTATGCGTATGTGCCCCATTCCGTGGTAAAAGTAGTTTTTGATTGATCCTCTTCATGGATTTGGATCTGGTTGTACCCACTGAAACCATCTAAACATGAGTACAATTTATGGCCAGCCACTCTGTCCAAGATTTGATCAGTAAACGGCAAAGAGAAGTGATCCTTTTTTGTGCACTCATTCAACTCTCGATAATCTATGCAAATACGGATTTTCTTATTTTTTTTTGGAACCACTACAATTGGTGATACCCACTCGCTGGATGCGATGGAATATATGAATCCTGCTTCCAATAACTTAGTCAATTCCAACTTGATCAATTCCGAGTAGACTGGATTTGTCTGCCTAAGTCGTTGACATATTGGTCGGGTGCCTTCCTCCAAATCTATATAATGTTGGCAGATTCGGGGATCAATTCCTCTCAGATCACTGTATGACCATGCAAAGGCCTTGCTGAAATTTTTGAGTGCCAATTTAATGCAATCTCGTACTCCATCTGGTAGCTCTGACCCCACGCTCAAGAACTTTTCTGGAAAAACTTCCCATTTTTCCACCTGAGCTCTCGCGAATATTCCTTATTCCTTGATGACGCTGTGATTGGAAAGTGCTCCCCGATCACGCGTGCATGGTTGGCCAGTAAATCATTGTTTTTTTCTTTTTCAACCGCACCTAATTTCTTTAGTTCAACTTTTGCAGTGGCTTCCTGCACTTTAGTCTTACTCTTCGCTTCTTTTTCCAATTCTCGACTTCTCCTTAGAAGCTCTGCTTCTAGCACTCTAACCCTTTCTCTCAACTGTTGTACTTCCATTGTCGGAGCTAACTCCAGCTTCAACTCTTCTTTTGAAGTTCCCTTCTCCAGGGATTGGGTAGCTTTGCTTTCCTTTGCGTCTATACTTAACATGTAGCATTCAAATTCACTGGTATGTGTCAACCATCCTAGCAACTCCTGGTCTGAGTCATCCTTGTAACATAGTGGATCTTTGTACTCGCCCACTTTCGCGTTTTGGAGGTTGGACAATTGCAAGTTGAATCCATCCTATGAAAGGTCCTTGGAAGTTTCCGTGCGCAAGGCAAATCTTACCCGCGCCATTTCTTGTCTAACCTTTTCCCTTGCTTTCTGATCCCTTTCCTCAGCTGTTGTCGATTTCTTGCCGGTCAAGTTTGGAGACACTTGAAGTTGTATTCGATCAGCCTTCGGTCCAATTGTGATAAATCCTGTGCGCCAATCGTGCACACATTCGGCTTTCACCAGCCATGGCCGTCCAAGTAAGATCGAGAAGGTGGCCTCTGAGGTCCTTGGTCTTACTATCAGATAATCAACTTTAAATTCTAGACCGCCCACAACTGTGCTTACATTCTTTAAAAGCCCCGCAGGCTTCACTTGTGTTTGATCTGCCATTCTCAAGGACATTGGAGTTTCCTCCATGTGGTTGAGGCCCAAAGCTTTCATCATGTATTCAGTCATAAGGTTGACTGCCGCTCCACTATCTAACTGAGCCCCAGGGACTGCATATCCTTTAATTTCGACTGTCACAGCTGGAGCATTCGAATCAATTTGCGTAGTAATACTTTGAATCATACCTTGGACCTCTTTATCTTGTCTCTTTTTATCTCGAGCTTTCCTTAGCTTCTTAATATATTCGTTGTAGAATTGTTTCCTATATGCAGGTGAACATTTCAGCAATGTGCCAATGTCCAGCGTGGCTTCTGTGTCAGCCAACAATTTTACGATGTCCACTTCCTCCAAACTTTGTCTTTCCTTCCTACACTTCGGAGCCCTTAATCTTTCAGGGAATGGTGCTATGCCTGGCACAAACTCCTTGGTCACTGGTGGAAGGATCTCAATCTCTTCCCCATCCTCAAGCTCTTGCTGCTCAGCAAATCCTCCAACTTGGTTTTCTACCTCTTCATGCTCAGCTATCTTCTCTTGACTCACTTCTTCGCTTTCGCCTTCTCGATGTTTCTTTGAATACTCTTGGGTCCTTGTGACTATTGCCACAGTGGGCTCTTTATGTGGTTTCTTGGCCTGGTAAGCATCCACGAAGTGCATCGACGAGCTAGAGCCTTCTTGAGGGTTCGGTGTCTTGAACACTACTCCGATCATAGGAACTTGCTCTTGAGCTCTCGTTTTGGAATGCATCTAAGTATCAACATAATTCGAGGACCCTACTGGTTCTTTTTCCTTGCCAGTGGAAGCTCTTCATTTTGGACAATCTTCATCAAAGTGGCCCTCTCCACTACCGTACCTACATAGTGGGGTATAATCAATTGGTTTCTTTTTGTTTGGACATCTAGATTGAGTATGGCCAAAGCCATGGCACCTCCAACACTGGATTGGACCGTCTCTTCTTTGATCACGTGCGGCTCCTCTCGGATAGTCTCCTCCCTAGCCCTGAGCACCATATCCATAAATCGGTCTGTTTTCCCAACGAGATGTAGGTGGGACACTTTGAGCAGGCAATCTCGTGTAGGATCTTTCTCTCGTATCTCCTGGTTTCATGGTTCTCTCTTCATAGGCTCTCTTGTTGTAACATCGGTCTTCTGTGTGATTTGTTCTTCCACAAAAAGTGCAACGCATTCTAGGTGGTGATCTATCTGTGAATACTCTTGAGACTGTAGGGCATTCTGAAGCCAAATGGCCGTAACCATGGCACTTTCCACACCATGTATTCGATCTAAACACTTGGTTGGGGTTTGTAGTTACCTCTGGTTTTACTGTGTATGTTTCCTGGGTCATTGTGGCAGCTTTTATAGCTTGTGTGACCAAGTCCAATATTCGTTCTTCAGTTAGCACAGGCTTTACCTCGCCTGGCGTGCTAGTGGCAGCTACAAAAGCTGGGGTCGTCAATGCGGGACTTCCTTGGCCTAGATCTTTCATTGGAATGTTCCCTGGGCCTCCCATAGGCTCGTACAAGAGCTCCATCTTCCTTTGCTGACATAATTGTACTTCCTCCCAAAGCCTTGCTTGTTCCTTAGCATCTATTAAGGTTGCCGGTCTTGACAGGCTGATATGCTGCTGCGCCGTAGGATCTCTCAATCTCGCAATGAATCTTCTTTTCAATGTCTCATCGTTCGGGGCATTCGCGCCCATCTTTCTTACCAACGTTTCCATTCTCTGAATGTAGTTATCGATGCTCTCATTGACTCCCTGTCGCAAGTAATCCATCCGTTGGGCCAATCTATCTTGGAAGCCTTGTCGTCGAAACTTTGCCAAGAAGGCTTCCTTGAGCATCTGATACGTTCCATGCTCTTGTGGTGTCAAATTCCCATACCAATTGGCTGCCTCATCACGGAGAATAGCTAGAAAAATCCTCAACCTTTGACCCTTGTCAACTACCTCATTGGCCTCACAAGTAACCTCAAACAGCTGGATAAAACTATCAGGATCCTCGTCCCAAGCACCTGAGAACTTGGTGAAGTCCCCAAAATGAACCGAAATCTGTTGAGCCATTTCGAACAGAGGTGTGATGTCAATATCACTTCGATCCCAAAAATTTAGTGCACGCGGCCTCAGGATCCCTCCTTCAAACTTTTGCACTTGATTCGCGACTCTCCTACGGGAGTACACGTTTTCGGCAGATTTCTTCGAGCTAGTCGAGGTCGACTCACCTTGCGACTCCCACCTCTTCCTTTCTCTTTCAAGGGCTCTTCTCTGAGCGTGTTCCTCTCTTTGCGTTTGTGTTGCTCCTGAGGATGAGCTCCCCTCGCTCATATACTAGATCTTGGGGTCTGCAAGCTCGGCCAACATGTGGCGCTAGGCGAACCTATGGCACTCTCTTATAGAGACGTACCAAGCTATTCCCGACAAACACACCAAAATGTTTCGCCTCTTAGTCCAAGGGAAAGTGCATACACAAAGTGATATTTTGCCCAACCCTTCTGATACTAGGTCAGTTTTGGTCTCCCTAAGTCCATAATTTCACTCCAATGTATTGATGGAGGATACAGGAAAATACATGCACACAAGGATGTCCAACTTTAGTAGTTTCCTCTTGGGACTTCCCTCTTTCCTTGCTCACACCTTCCGAGTCCACTTAGTTCCTCGTTTTCTCTTTCACTTGCTCTTCCCAACTTCCTTTTGCTCTTAGTTCTTTTGCTCACACACTTATCCTCTACACACTCTTGTCCTCCTACACTCAAGCTTACACACTACCTTGCACACAAACTACCTTTCCCTTCCTCTCGTGCACTCTTTCTCACTCCCCCACACTCACCTTCTCTCACTTCCCCTTACACACATACGTTCACAAGCATCATCATGCACATATCCCCTTCTTTACCATGGCACGCACACACACCCTTTCACGCATGTATTCACAAACATTCCTTCCTCCCCCTTCATACACGCACACACCCTCTCATATATTCGCCTATAGGTGCTCACATGCATACCCAAGCACATGTACTTTCACACATACCTTCACTCCTTCACACATTCACGCACTTTCTTCATTCCCTTTCTTACCCTCACATACACACTTCCTCTCACACATGCTCACTCGATCACTTTCCCACATACGCTCATACCAGGATACTCACTCACACCTGCACTCACATACCCTTGTTCATGCACTCATGCTCCTACCGAACCCCTTTTTCCCTCACTCTTCTCATTTCTCCATGCACACACACACATCTACAAGTGCACCCTTTATCCCTCTTACTCAAACTCTATTGACTGAAATTCAAGGAATCTGGGATTGCAGAAAGCAGATGCCACCGTGGTCTATACACTTTGCTCTGGAAATCGGGGCAGTCACGAGAATTAAGTCAACAGAAAAATGTGAGACAACAAAAGTTGGCAAGCTAGAGGCCCGAGTGTAGCTGAATGTAAACTAGAAACACTACAGCAGCGCCGATAGATGACATCACTTAAATTCTCATTTTAAAACATACTTTTTAGCACATGGTTGCACCAGTTTCAGAATCCAAGGCATGGAGATGAATAAGAAGGAACCCAACAAATGTTGCTTTGCATAATGGTTAACCAATTACGCATACTCAGGTATTGCTATTTGAATTAAATCACACCCCCCGTTTTCTCTTTTCCATGCTGAATATCGGCTATACAAAAGCAACGGCCTAGATGCAGTCTGCTATAAAACGTTGTGAGGAATACTCAGATGCGTGACTCTCTTTCTCACGTGGCCATTGCTGCGGATCAGGTTCCCTCCCAAACAATGCTTTCACTTGTAGCCCAATGAAACCTGCAAGAATGTTAGAGGTCCTAGGAGGCTATTGTAACCCCTCGATGCTCTCATTCTTGGTTATTGAAAATAATCCGAAGATTCCCTACGATAGTATGCTCATCCGTGCTCTCTCGTTTTAATCAAAAAAGAAAATTGAAGGCCACTCCCATTGTGCTTCACGCTTAGAATTCATAGAATTACATTGACATCATGCCTGGCCTGAGAAGAAGATGCATACGGAGTTATCTATATGCAATAAGCTACCACGCAGGGTGTGTGCATAAATTTATAAGCAACAATTGGCTCGTCTGGTATGATTACATCATAGAGTCATTCCATGTCTACAAGTGTGGCATACATCTATTAACCTTTGTAATACGTCGAATTCTGAGGCGTGTGCATCTGCACAGTTCTAAAGAAGGGATCACAATCAACACAATTGCTCCAGAAACTCATGACCCGATGAATGATTGAAACAAAGTACCAAGTTGTCAGATAATGTTATGACCTCCAACCTTCAGTGTTGATGATCTCGTACCGAGAATGTCCTCTTCAAGTCCATTGTTCTCGTCCTCAAGGATGTTGTCACATGTATAGGTTGGGCACCACCAGAACTGAGAGCTGAGTAAAAGGACCACCTTCCTTCGGACATCTCCACTGCCCAATTTGACGTTTACATCCATCCCCTCCGAATCATCAGCAAGGCAGAAAGGAGAACAAACAGAGGTCCAACCCCTTTTTCCGCTGTTGTTACAGGATCATGCTCCCAACCCATCAGAGAGAACCTCCCCACAATAACTGCTTAGAAACACCTCCCCCCTTCTGCGTCGTCATCCAACTCACAGAGCTTCTCCCCCTTCTCATGATGAGCGGCCGAATGATGGCAATCATTACACTGTGGTTTCCCTCCCCTCTGAATACAAGGAAGCCGCCAAGGAGAAAAAACTCTCCGCTTGTTCTCTTCCAGCCCCCCTTCAAGAATTTTTGCTTTTCCTCCCCCCAGCCGAGAGAGATCCCCTCTGCGTAATAGCCCTCTTTTCTCTACTACTCTCCTCAGAATAATCTCCCGGCTCTAGGACAAAAAGGCCTGTTTCTTTTCAGATCCACAAGCTTCCTTCGCCCACTGAAGACAAAAAAACGTACAAACGGTCTGCCAAAAAAACTTCAACCATTCCCCCAAAGTTCCTTCTGACAGCTGCCTGCAAAGAGAACGGCTGGAACGACCTTTGGCCCTGAATTACACATTTCTGGGACTTCTATTACGCAGAAAATTTTCTTCACTTCTATCAGAAAATAATCTGCCTAATTCATTTCCCCTCAGAATATGCAAGATAAGAACATAGCTAACAGTTACACTGATGCATGAACCTTTGTTATCTTCATTTGAAGGAACCATTGGCTTACGATAATGTTGCATACATCGTCATCATGGATTCAGTGTGAAAGAACATGCTGATACCTGTAAAAGTTATGCTTAGAAGTCAGGACCCTTGCTGATTCTTGTCCCTTATGCCTGTGAGAGATTGTTCCCTTTAGCCTTTGTTGAGTTTCGTGGATGCTATAAAATTTGTGTTTGGAATTGATATTCCACTTGTATTTCTACCATACTTTTACTTACACTACATTACAGCACCCATATTAATATGAGACATCATTATGTATGAAGCAACATGTTCTTTGTCTGCACGCACAACATATTTGAAGGCTTCTCTCCCAAAATCCATATTTCCTGTATTCCTGCATGCATTGAGTATGTTCTGCCAAATTGCAAGATCAAGATAGCCTGGAATCCTTTTGATGGTTTCCATTGCCTCATTCAAATGTCCAGTGCAGCAAAGGATGTCAACCATACAAGCATGATGCTCTAAGCTAGGAATAAGCCCAAAGTCTTTGTTCATAATATCAAGATATGTGGTGCTCTTCTGGGATGAACGGATGCTTTTGCATGCACTAAGAACATTAATGAAGGTAACTGAGTCTGGTATTAAGTTGTGCTGGAGCATTTTGTGAAACAAATCAATGACTTTGTCATAATCTCCAAGTTGACAATGCCCTCTCTTGATCCACACATCTACATTTGATAGGGTTTTCTCACTACCAACCATCAATTCTCCTTGCAAAACACCTACATTCAAATGAAAAATCTCCGAAATGGAACATGTTAGTGCATAATCATTAACATTTTTCTAGCTAACAGAAGGTCACTCCTATCATGGTAGTTCAACTAGTGCTCTATATGTAGATAAGAAGGACAATAGGCAAAAAGGCAAGAAGAAGGAAGAAGATGAAGAGGAGACTTCCTAAGCCAACTTTGCAAGCAAGAGCAAGTGGAAAGGGAAGAAGAAAAGACCAATGCGTGACAAAACCAAAGGCCAAAATGTTCAACCTTGTGCCTTCTATGATAAGGCCAACCACACCACTCAAAATTGCTAGTTCAATGGGAAGACCTAGAAAGGAAGTGGAAGAGGTGGATATGGCAGCAATAGGGGCAAAGGTGGTCACAACTTCAACAATAACAATAGAGGCCATAATAGAAGGGACTACAATACTTATTCTAAAGATTAACAACATGAAGAATCATTGCTTTTGATGAATCTAAGTCACAAGGAAGGTAAAGAAGATGATCATTTGTTCTACATAGATTTAGGATGTTCAAATCATGTTGGAGGCAACATAGCTCTCTTATCTGATTTGGAAATTCCAAAGATTAGAGATGAAGTTCAAATAAGGGATGACACAAATCATAGTCTTGAGAAGATTGGTAATGTCAAAGCTTCCAATGGCAGGATGGATACTTTGAGTAAGGTACTCTATGTTCCCACTATTACAAAAAACCTAATAAGTGTAGGCCAAATAGTTGAGAAAGGCTTGCAAATTAGGCTCACCCATGGAGCTTTTGTGCAAGATCAAGGGTTCAAACCTAGCAACTCAGATCCTTCTTTATTCATCAAAATGGATCACATTGAGGTTATCTATCTGTGTATATGTAGATGATATTATTATGACAGGTGATGATTTGAATGGCATTCAAAGGATCAAGAGACACCTACAAGAGGAGTTCAAAATCAGTGTGGTGAGCTCGCATATTTGCTAGGTATGCAAGTGATTTATACAGATAAAAGGATGTATCTAAGCCAAAAAAGATACATTCAAGTTCTACTTCTCAAGTTCAGAATGGAGAACACAAACCTTGCAAGTACACCTTTGGAATTGAACCATAAACTGAGTGTTTATGAAGGCAAGCAGATTGATGATCCTGAAGAGTATCAAAGCTTAGTTGGTAGCTTGATATATGCTACTCTCACAAGACTAAACATATCATATAGTGTGGGAGTGCTTAGTCAGTTCATGCACTTACCTAGAAGGCCACACATGGATGCTGGAAAGAGAGTACTCAAGTACCTCAAAGGGACACTTAATGAAGGTATCTGTTATCCTTACTCTTCAAATTTGGATATAAAAATCTATTCAGATGCAGATTGGGTGGGAGCAAAAGATGATAGAAGAAGAATGTCTAGATACTTAGCATTTGTAGGTTCAAAATTATTGTCACGGAGTTCCAAGAAGCAACCAACAATTGTTTTATCTTCAATTAAAGTAGAATATAGAGGTTTGACAGTCCCTGTGAAAGATACCCTATACTCAGCCTCACAATTGGAAGTGGCCAGAGTAGGCTGCTTCTTGCTCAACCAAGATATACATGATCTACTAAGCATGAAGCAAAAACCACTAGTGGACACACGAGTGTCATAGCAACCAGCCCAATCACTTTCAGAAAAAGCATGCAAATCTAGCGCTAGTGATCCCCCCTTCGAATAAAACAATCCAAGTAGCCAGGTACCACTCAAGTAGCGAAAGATGTGATTAACTGCTTGCCAATGCTTGACAGTTGGGCAATGCATAAACCATATCATTTGTGAGACAACAAACTGAATATCTAGTCGAGTAATGCATAAGTAAATCAAGCATCCAACATCCTGCTGATAGAGAATGTTGATATATTTAGGTAGTGATGTGTGTGAACACTCTAGGACCGTCGGGGCACTTTTTTCCCTCTTTAGGAGGTTTTTTTCCCCCGGCTTGTATATACGCCTATTGCCCTAATGGGCTACTTATCTTTGTACATTCTCTAGTAATACATTCAGTCTTGTGTGTTGTGCTCCAAGCTTCTTCTTCTTCCTTGTGCTGTTCGCGTGCTTCCGCAGACGTCTAACTCCAACAATTGGTATCAGAGCAGGTCGTTGCTTCTTCTAGGGCGCCGTCGACACTCCTCCGTTTGCAGTCTCAGATTTGCACAAAATTTGGTGAGCATACTCAGGGTGTTTCCGAGATCAAAACAGCTTCGCTATGTGGTGCCGAAATCGCGATCTGAGCTCGTTTCGGCCTCCGAACGCACTATCGCAGTGCTTGTGCAGGCTATTTCGTCCTTTTGTGCCAAAGGTATATACCAGTTTCTGTTCGCCAGTTTAAGCGTCTCGAAGTCTGCTACAGGTCTAGCAGAACTCGTGTGGGCAGTTCTGTTCAACTTTTTGAGATACAGTCAATTTTCTGCATCAAGGTATTTTAGTCACCGGCCATGGCTGAAAGCAGTGATGTATTCCGTATGTTGGCTGTTGAGGATAAGTTGGATGGTACCAACTACCCATTATGGGCTTATATGATGCGACATGTACTGGTTGCAAAAGGATTGTGGAACATTGTGCAGGGTGTTGAAAGACGTCCTGTTACACCTGTAACGACAGGTACTGCAAATACAGGTGTTGGAGCTGATGAAGATGGTGTCGAAGATGATATTCCGCAGATTCCTGTTCGTGCTGCTGTTTCTGTTGCACCTACTGCAGAGCAGATTCGTTGGGATGGCAGAGATGCCCAGGCACATGCATTGATAGCTTTGTCTGTCAAACGTGCCATTATTCCTCACATTCGCTCTTGCAGAACAGCAAAGGATGCTTGGGATACACTTACCACTTTGTACCAGGCTAGGAATGAGGCTCGTGTTGCTTACCTCCGAAAACAGTTGGAGAGTGAGCACATGAATGAAGGTGATTCGATGGACAGTTTTCTTACAAAGATCAAAGACCTGAAGGAACAATTGATTTCTGCTGATGAGGTTATACCAGATAGCTCACTTGTGCAGACCGTTCTGAATGGCCTTCCTGATTCATATCAGAGTTTTGCCTCTACTCTTCGATTGATGATGAAAGGCAATCCGAATGCCTTGTCATTTGAGGAATTAGTCTCTGTTCTGTTGCAGGAAGATCAGTCCAGGCAGAACAGGTCCATTATGCGTGTTGCAGATCAAGCTTTCCTGGCTAGTCAGAAGGGCAAAGGAAAATGGAGCTCTTCTACTAGTAAGCAGAAATCTGCAAATGCTGCACAATCGAAGAACCAGGATAAAGATGAGAAGAAATCAGAAAAGCAGAAATTGTTCTGCAAGTACTGTAAAGGAAATGATCATATTATAAAGAACTGTCCAAAACTGGCTGCTAAAGAGGCAAAGAAGAAAGAGGCTGGAATGGTTGTTGCAGAGGCCTCTACACCAAAAACAGAGTCTGCAAATCTTGTGCAGGAAGAAGAATGGGCATTTACTACTATCTGCAGTTTTGACCCATCTTCTCATGATCAGTGCATGTCTGCAGTAGACTCAGATGTTTGGTACTTTGACAGTGGGGCGACCAAACATATTACCTCGCAGCGCAGTTTCTTCTCTTCACTCGAGCCTGCCCCTACAGGGAATACTGTCACATGCGCCAATAACTCCTCTTATCCTGTTATGGGAGTTGGTAAGATCATTCTGACTACTGCTGATGGTAGTTCTTTCACTTTGTCAGATGCTTTATTTGTGCCAGGGATCAAAAAGAACCTGTTATCAGTTTCTGCATTAGCCAAGATTGGCTTGGTTGTGAAATTCATTGATGACAGGTGTACAGTCCATGATCTCTCAAATGGCGATGTGATTATTGCTTCTGGCATTTTATGTCGTGGGCTGTATAAGCTCATAGACTATGAAAGATCTATGAATGATTCGGCATGTGCAGTTCATGATTCTCAGGCTATGTCAGATGCAAAGCTTTGGCATGCACGCTTTGGTCATCTGAATTTTGCTAGCTTGTTACGCCTGCAGAAATCTGAAATGGTGTCCTCTTTGCCCAAACTTGAGGCACCTGGAAAACATGTTTGTGAAGGCTGTATTTTGGGCAAAATGCAGCGTTCTTCCTTTCCAAAAGATGGTTCAGTTCGGGCTATGCAGAAATTGCAGCTTGTACATAGTGATGTATGTGGTCCTATGCAGACACCCTCTTTTGGAAATTACCTTTACTTCGTGACTTTCATTGATGATTTTTCCAGGCATGCATGGGTATATCCACTCAAAGCAAAGTCCGAAGTGTTCATGTGCTTCAAAAAATTTTTGGTTTTGGCTGAAAATCTGTCAGCATGTAAAATGGGCACCCTCCGTTCTGATCGAGGGGGGGAATATATGTCTTCAGATTTTAATGCATTTCTGGCTGAACGTGGGATAAAACACCAGTGTACAGTGCCGTATACACCTCAACAGAATGGAGTTGCTGAACGAAAGAACAGGTCACTCATGGAGATGGCGAGGTGCATGGTCAAAAGTCAGGCTTTACCACATAGTTTCTGGCTTGAGGCTGTCATGTGTGCAGCATATGTACTGAACAGGTGTCCCACCAAAGCGTTGCAGTCTATCACTCCATATGAGGCTTGGCATGACCGCAAGCCATCTGTTGCTCATCTGCGTGTTTTTGGTTGTTTGGCATATGCATTAGTGCCTGAACAACATCACAGAAAATTGGATGATAAGGCAGTAAAATGTATTTTTGTTGGGTACAGTTCTGAAAGTAAAGGCTATCGTCTGTATCATCCACAGACTAAACGCATTTTGGTTAGCCGTGATGTTGTCTTTGTGGAAGATGCTATTCAGCCATTGCTTTCATGTACTAAGGAGACATCTGTTAGCTCCAAAGACATGTATGATACTTTGATGCCTCTTTTTACAGGTGGACAGGCTAGCGCTGGTCCCAATGAGGCAACTTCTCAGCCTTTGCAGGTTTCATATGATGATGCAGATCATTCCATTTCTGATGCAGATTTACATGATGCACTTGTTGATGAGAGAGCTGATATTGAACAGGCAAAAACTATGCCAAAATGGCTGGTGCAGACTTTGCGTGACAGCAAATTAGATGCACCTTTGTCATATCGTACTCGTTCAGGCTCTCATAGTACCTCTTTTGCATCAGATTGCTATGCTATGGCTGCATCTAGTCTCTGTGATGAGAATGAGTCTGTTTCTTTTGATGAAGCACAAAATTCAGAAAATTGGAAGGCTGCTATGCAATCTGAATATGATGCTATAATGAAGAATGGTACATGGTCTTTATGTGACTTGCCTCCTGGCAAGAAGGCCATTGGCACTAAGTGGGTATACAAGCTGAAGCGTAAACCTGATGGTACAGTTGACAGGTATAAGGCTAGGCTTGTTGCAAAGGGTTATGCACAGGAAAGAGGCATTGATTTTGATGAGACCTTTGCACCTACATGCCGTATGACTACTGTTCGGAGCATTTGTGCACTTGCAGCCCATCATGGTTGGAATGTACATCAGTTGGACATTAAAACAGCATTTCTGAATGGTGACTTGCATGAAGAAGTGTATGTTTTTCAGCCCCGTGACTTTGTGCAGAAAGGGCATGAAAACCAGGTGTGCAGGTTAAAGAAGGCGTTATATGGTTTAAAGCAAGCACCACGTGCTTGGTATGAGAAAATACATGCCTATCTGATTGCACATGGTTTTGAGAACAGTCCAACTGAAAGCACCTTATATGTTAAGCGTGCTAATGATGTGCTTCTGATCATTGTTGTCTATGTAGACGACATGCTGCTCACTGGTCCTCTTGAGAAGCATATTGCTGATTTCAAGGCTGATTTGCATGCCTCATTTGAGATGTCTGATTTGGGGCATTTGCATCACTATTTGGGCATTCAGTTTATGCAATTTGATGGTGGAATGGCTTTGTGTCAAACGAAATATATTGACACATTATTGCAGCGTTTTGGCCTTGAAGACTGTAAGCCTATTGCCACTCCTATGGAGATAGGTTTACGATTGAGTCTTCATGATGCTGGAGATGCATTTGATGCTGTTCTCTATCAGCAGGCTGTTGGATGCTTGATTTACTTATGCATTACTCGGCCAGATATTCAGTTTGCTGTCTCACAGATGAGCAGGTTTATGCATTGCCCAGGAGTCACGCATTGGAAAGCGGTTAAGCGCATCTTTCGCTACTTGAGTGGTACTCGGCTACTTGGGTTGTTTTATCCCAAGGGGGGATCACTACCGCCAGATTTGCATGCTTTTTCTGACTCAGATTGGGCTGGTTGCTATGACACTCGTGTGTCCACCAGTGGTTTTTGCTTCATGCTTGGTAGCTCATGTATATCTTGGTTGAGCAAGAAGCAGCCTACTGTGGCCACTTCCAGTTGTGAGGCTGAGTATAGGGAAGCTTTCACAGCGACTGTTGAGTGTGTGTGGCTCAGACGCCTTATGGCTGATTTGGGTGTTGGCCAGTCTTCTGCCACCACCATCTTCACTGACAGTCAGAGCGCATTGGCAGTTGCGAGGAACCCTGTGTTCCATGCTCGCACTAAGCACATTGAGGTGCATTATCACTATGTCAGGGAGAGGTTCTCTGCTGGGGAGATCAGCTTGGCATATGTGCCCACGCAGGAGAACATTGCAGACCTTTTCACGAAGGCTCTGCCTAGGGAGAAGTTTGAAGCTTTCCGCAAAGCTTTGGGCTTACTTCCTTTTGTGGAGTGATTTCCACATAGCTCGGCACTTCCTTATACATGAGTGCCAGCTCCTTGTTCACCGCATCACTCCCAGGGGGGATTTGTTGATATATTTAGGTAGTGATGTGTGTGAACACTCTAGGACCGTCGGGGCACTTTTTTCCCTCTTTAGGAGGTTTTTTTCCCCCGGCTTGTATATACGCCTATTGCCCTAATGGGCTACTTATCTTTGTACATTCTCTAGTAATACATTCAGTCTTGTGTGTTGTGCTCCAAGCTTCTTCTTCTTCCTTGTGCTGTTCGCGTGCTTCCGCAGACGTCTAACTCCAACAGAGAACAACATCAAATGCATCTCTAGCATCATGAAGAGTCAATTGTAAACCTGTCTCCATAGGAGTGGCAATAGGCTTACAATCTTCAAGGCCAAAACGCTGCAATAATGTGTCAATATATTTCATTTGAGACAAAGATATTCCACCATCAAATTGCATAAATTGAATGCCCAAATAATGATGCAAATGCCCCAAATCAAACATGTCAAATGAGGCATGCAATCAACTTAAAATAAAAAATATGCTTCTCAATAGGACCAATGAGCAACATGTCATCAACATAGACAACAATGATCAGAAGCACATCATTAGCACGCTTAACATATACGGTGCTTTCAGTTGGATTGTTCTCAAAACCATGTGCAATCAAGTAGGCATGTATCTTTTCATACCTAGCATGTGGTGATTGCTTTAAACCATATAATGCCTTCTTTAACCTGCACACCTAGTTCTTGTGCCCTTTCTGCACAAAGCCACGGGGCTGAAAAACAAACACTTCTTCACGCAAGTCACCATTCAGAAATGTAGTTTTAATGTCCAACTCATGTACATTCCAACCATGAGGGGCTACAAGTGCACAAATGCTACAAACAGTAGTCATATGTTATGTAGGTGCAAAGGTCTCATCAAAATCAATGCCTCTATCTTGTGCATAACCCTTTGCAACAAGCCTAGCCTTATACCTGTCAACTGTTCCATTCGACTTACGCTTCAGCTTGTAAACCCACTTAATGCTAGTGGCCTTCTTTCCAGGAGGCAAGTCACATAAAGACCAAGTACCATTCTTCATTATAACATCATATTGAGATTTCATAGTAGCCATCCAATTTTCTGAATTTTGTGCTTCATCAAATGAAACAGGCTCATTATCATCACAAAGACTAGAAGCAGCCATAGCATAGCAATACGATGCAAAAGAGGCACTATGAGAGCCTGAACGAGTACGATATGATAGAGGTGCATCTAATTTGCTATCACACAAAGTCTACACTAGCCATTTTGGCATGGTTTTTGCTTCCTCAATATCAGCTCTCTCATCAACAAGTGCATCATGTAAATCTACATTAGAAATGGAGTGGTCTACATCATCACATGAAACCTATAAAGGCTGAGAAGTCAACTCATTAGGACAAGCCCTAGACTATCCATGTGTAAAAAGAGGCAACAAAGTATCATACATCTCTTTGGAGCTAACAGATTTCTCCTTTGTACATGAAAGTAAGGGCTGAATAGTATCTTCCACAAAAAGTGTTAGAGTTAGACGTCTACGAAAGCACGCAAATAGCACAAGGAAGAAGAAGAAGCTTTGAGCACAACACATAATACTGAATGTAGTACCACCAGAATGTACAAAGATAAGTAGCCTGTTAGGGCAAAAGGCATATATACAAGCCGGGGGGAGAAAACCTCCTTAAGAGGGAGAAAAGTGCCCTAGCCGTCCTAGAGTGTTTACACACATCACTACCTAAATATATCAAGAAATCCCCCCTGGGACTGATGCGGTGAACAAGGAGCTGGCACTCATGTATAAGGAAGTGCCAAGCTATGTGGAATCAATCCACAAAAGGAAGTAAGCCCAAAGCTTTGCAGAAAGCTTTAAACTTCTCCCTAGGCAGAGCCTTTGTAAAAAGGTCTGCAATGTTCTCCTACATGGGCACATATGCCAAGTTGATCTCCCCAGCAGAGAACCTCTCCTTGACATAATGATAATGCACCTCAATAGTGCGAGCATGGAACACATGGTTCCTCGCAACTGCCAATGTGCTCTGACTGTCAACGAAGATGGTGGTGGTAGAAGACTGACCACCACCCAAATCAGCCATAAGGCGTTTGAGCCACACACACTCAACAGACACTCTGAAAGCTTCCCTATACTCAGCCTCACAACTGGAAGTGGCCACAGTAGGCTGCTTCTTGCTCAACCAAGATATACATGAGCTACCAAGCATGAAGCAAAAGCCACTAGTGGACACACGAGTGTCATAGCAACCAATCCAATCACTGTCAGAAAAAGCCTGCAAATCTAGCAGTAGTGATCCGCCCTTGGGATAAAACATTCCAAGTAGCCAGGTACCACTAAAGTAGCAAAAGATGTGCTTAACCACCTTCCAATGCTTGACACCTGGGCAATGCATAAACCTGCTCATCTGTGAGACAAAAAACTAAATATCTGGCCGAGTAATGCATAACTAAATCAAGCATCCAACAACCTGAGGATAGAGAACAACATCAAATGCATCTCCAACATCATGAAGACTCAATTGTAAATCTGTCTCGATAGGAGTGGCAATAGGATTACAGTCGTCAATGCCAAAACGCTCCAATAATGTGTCAATATATTTCGTTTGACACAAAGCCATTCCACCATCAACTTGCATAAACTGAATGCCCAAATAGTGATGCAAATGCCCCAAATCATACATCTCAAATGAGGCATGCAAATCAGCCTTAAACTCAGCAATATGCAAACTAGCAAAATTTAGATGACCAAAACATGCATGCCAAAGCTTTGCATCTGACATAGCCTGAGAATCAAGTATTGCACATGCTGAATCATTTACAGATCTTTCATAGTCTATGAGCTTATACAACCCATGACTTAAAATGTGAGAAGCAATAATGCCATCGGCATTTGGCAGATCATGAACTGTACATGTGTCATCAACAAATTTCACAAACAAGCCAATCTTGGCTAATGCAAAAACTGATAATAGTTTTTTCTTGATCCCCGGCACAAATAAAGCATCTGACAAAGTGAAGAACTACCATCAACAATAGTTAAAATGATCTTACCAACTCCCATAATAGGATAAGAGGAGTTGTTGGCACATGTAACAATATTTCCTATAGGGGCAGGCTCGAGTGAAGAGAAGAAACTGCACTATGAGGTAATATGTTTGGTCACCCCACTATCAAAGTACCAAACATCTGAGTCTACTGCAGACATGCACTGCTCATGAGAAGATGGATCAAAATTGCAAACAATAGTAAACGCCTATTCTTCTTCCTGCACAAGATTAGCAGACTCTGTTTTCGGTGTAGAGGCCTCTGCAACAATGATCTTAATGACATGATCATTTTCTTTACACTACTTGCAAAAAAATTTCTGCTTTTGTGATTTCTTCTCATCTTTGTCTTCCTTCTTCGATTGTGTAACATTTCCAGATTTCTACTTACTAGTAGAAGAGCTCCATTTACCTTTGCCCTTGTGACTAGCCAGGAAAGCTTGATCTGCAACATGCATTATAGACCTATTCTGCCTAGACTGGTCTTCTTGCAACAGAACAGAGACTAACTCCTCAAATGACAAGGCATTTGGATTGCCTTTCATAATCAGACAAAGAGTAGAAGCAAAACTCTGATATGAGTCAGGAAGACCATTCAGAAAGGTCTGCACTAGTGAGCTATTTGGTATAACTTCATCAACAGAAATTAATTGTTCTTTCAAATCCTTGATCTTTGTGAGAAAACTGTCCATAGTATCACCTTCATTCATGTGCTCACTCTCCAATTGTTTTCAAAGGTAAGCAACACGATCCTCATACCAAGCCTGGTACAATGTGGTAAGTGTATCCCAAGCATCTGTAACTGTTCTGCAAGAGCAAATGTGAGGAATAATGGCATGTTTGACAAACAAAGCTATCAATGCATGTGCCTGAGCATCTCTGCCATCCCAACAAATTTACTATGCAGTAGGTGCAACATAAATAGTAGCACGAATAGGAATTTGTAGAATATCATCATCTTTGACACCATCTCCATCAACTCCAGCACCTGTATTTGCAATACCTATATTCGCAGGTATAACATGACATCTTTCAACACCGTGCACAATATTCCATAGTCCTTTTGGGACCAATACATGATGCATCATATAAGCCCATAATGGGTAGTTGGTACCATCCAACTTATCCTCAATAGCCAACATATGGAATACATCACTGCTTTTAGCCATGGCAAGTGACTAAAAAACCTTGATGCAAAAAACTGACTGTATCTCAAAAAGTTGAACAGAATTGCCCAGATGAATTTTGCTAAACTTATAGCAGAGTTTGAGGTGCTTATACTCACAAACTGAAACTGGTATATACCTTTGGCACAAAAAGATGAAATAGCCTACACAAGCACTGTGTTAGTGCATTTGGAGGCTGAAACAAGCTCAAATCGCGATTTCGGCACCACATAGCAAAGTTCTTTTGATCTCTGAAAGACCCTAAGTATGCTTACCAAATTTCATGCGATTTCGAGATTGCAACTGGAGAGGTGTTGACAATGCCCTAGATGAAGCGGCGACCTTCTCTAATACCAATTGTTGGAGTTAGACGTCTACGAAAGCATGTGAAGAGCATAAGGAAGAAGAAGAAGCTTGGAGCACAACAGAAAATACTGAATGTTTTACCACTAGAATGTACAAAGATAAGTAGCCTGTTAGGGCAATAGGTGTATATACAAGCCGAGGGAAAAAACCCTCAACCTAGATGTTGACCATACACCTCTTCATCTCCATGAGTGACCTGTTCTTCTGTTCAACAATTCCATTCTATTGAGGTGTATACGACACTCTACACTGATGTTTTATCCCACGTTCAGCCAGAAATGCATTAAAGTCAGACGACATAGATTCCCCCCACTCGATCAAAACGGAGGGTGCCCATTTTACATATTGATAGATTTTGAACCAAAACCAAAAACTGTTTGAATCACATAAACATTTTGGACTTTGCTTTCAATGGATAAACCGCTGCATTCCTGGTAGATGTGTAGCAGACTTTGAGATGCGTATACTCGTGAACCAAAACTGGTATATCTTTGGCACAAAAAGACAAAATAGCCTGCACAAGCACTACAATAGTGCGTTCAAAGTCCAAAACGAGCTCCTAATCACCCTGAGTATGCACACCAAATTTCGTGCTATTCTGAGACTGCGAACTGAGGAGTGTCCACGATGCCATAGATGAAGCGAGGACCTACTCTAATACCAATTGTTGGAGTTAGATGTCTACAGAAGCACGAGAATAGCACAAGGAAGAAGAAGAAGCTTAGAGCACAACACACAATGCTGAATGTATTACCACTATAATGTACAAAGATAAGAGACATGTTAGGACAATAGGGGTATATACAAACTGGGGAAAAAAACCTCCTTAAGAGGGAAAAAGGTGCCCCGGTGGTCCTAGTGTGTTCACACACATCACTACCAAAATATATCGACACTTAATAGATTTTCCATTTGGTGAAGTTGCTTTGTTTGAAATTCAATAGTTTTGAAATAAGCTTGCCTTTCTTTTGTGTATCATCCAATTCTTTCTTCAATTGTATGGTAACTCCAATTTTGCAATCAATTCTTAAGCCTTCTAAAAAAATTTCTCCTTTTTGGCTACTAGCTCAGTTTCCCATTGGACAACTTTGGCAGTTATATGAGTGCAGGCTTTCTCCAACGCATTAGCTTTCTCGATTTTCTCTTCTAACATCGAACTGATTTTGATGAGTGCTTCATTCTTCTCTGCAAATTCCCTACATAGTGCATCCAAGCCATTATCTTCGTCTTGCAATTTGCTGCTGGAATTTCATAACTTCCTCTTGGAGAGGAGCGATATCTACTTAACCATCTCTAATTTATCTTGAAAATCTTTCTGCATATGCTGATTTTCTAGTTCCAAACTAGATTGGAATCTATTGTACACAACATAAATAAAGAGAGTGGATATATTTTGATTTGATATATTGTTTCTAGCTGAATATGATTCATACAAATATATTGTTTCTAGGTGGATATGATTCATACAAATGTGTATAAAAATCTATACTTTTTCTATTGATAAAAATGTCAAAGTTTATATATACTAAGCTTTAAATTATAATAAGAAAGGAAAATATATAATTAAACGAAAATACAAGGGAGTTAGAAAATTTTAACAAGAAAGGAAAATATATATTTAAAGGAAAATACAAGGGCGTTAGAAAGAATTAGAAAGAAGGTTTATAATATTTTTGTTCTTTCTTGGAGACCACTTATTTTAAGCTTGTTGTTTTTTAGAATGAACACCTTGTGGTGTTTAAAAACGGGGGGGTATTTCTCTCAATCAAATGTCCTTCTATGTAAACATACTAGGGATTTCTCAGTAGACTACTCTTTGGAAGGCTTGTCAAAGTTGACCGCACATCTTTACTTTCAAATAATATTTTAGAGCACTTTGTTTTTAACAACATTGCATAGACTAGATGAGCTTCACCCAACAAAGCTTGCTTCCAGCTAACTTGACGAAGAACCTAAAGAATCATGTTGAGGCCCTACCAAATGAGAGTGCTCTTAGCACAAGAAAAGAAGAGGTGACCCAAATCTTTCTTTCCGCTAAAACATCACTTGCATCACAGAGCAACGCTACAAATTTTGCTAGCTTTGACATTGGTCCAAGTCCCTTTGTGAAAAATTTTATAGATTTCCTTTTGTGACACTTCAAAATCAAAGCAAACGTCCTTTGTCTGTACTCCTCTAGAATTTGGCATCCTAGAATGACTTATTTCGTTAGAAGATGATGTGAGAGTTAGAAGTCAGAACCGCAATATCTACACTGTGAGGGCTGCTTCAACAATATCTCTATGTTTTGTGTTTTCAATTACGTCAGACACAAATCCACAATTGAACATGACCTGATCTATTAAACTATAACAGCCTAATCTATTAAACTATAACAAGAATCTGATGCAGTACATACACAGATCAATTTCAATATTGAAGTTGGCAAGCATTTTCTAGTTCGGAACTTCAGAAGGCAGCATCCACAGTGCGCAATCCTCTGGAAGTTGTCAATCAATATTGGTTGAACAAGGACTTCCATTGACAATGCTAAACAAGGACCTCCATGGCAAAGACATGTGGGAAAGCATCATCTTTGATGCCTACAAGCTATTATTTTTTTGATCATGGAGTTAGTGCTACATCCAATCTATAGAGCTATGCAAGACAAGGTGCTTGTTAGTGATTAGGTTGTGATTCAACTTAACCTTCAACTAGCCAACCACATTCTCTTAATAAGAAGGCTCCCCATAGGACTAAAGAGATGAGAGATGTAATGATTCCACAAAGAGAATGTTGACTCCAAATCTTGTAATTTTGTCAATGAAATACATGAATATTTCTCTTGATGTTGCACAGACTAAGAGGCTAATGAAAAGAAAGGGATGAAAGATTGGAGAGAAGAAGAAAAACAAAAAGGGGCACAAAATTTATTTTCTTCTTAAAACAATCCAAGTGGATGTATATTAAGCCTTGTAAATATACTAGAGGAGTCCTCTAGTTGCATATTCCAAAAAACATGTACCATAACTTTGTATAATGATAGTTTTCTTGAGAAATTTTTGAAATTGCCGGTTCACTTATGTGAAAGGACCAAATTTAGGGCACATGTATATAAGTCACTTTTGACTTGTTTGTAAAGATTTTTTTCCATTTTGAAGAATAGAGACTAACTTGAGAAAGAAGACTCGTAAGATCTTCTTCTTGCCTTCTTATCTCCTTCCTCATGAGCTGTGTGCATGCCTATGGCTTGTAATGTGTGTTTGGAAGTGTTATCTACCCCTTTTTCCATCAGATTTCATTGTTTTCATGCACATATGAAGTGCAGGGAGTTGTTAGGTGAAAATAGGTGATTCTTGATACATGGTTTTCTAACCATAACCTCCCGTAGAAAAATAGGATTTCTTCCATGCCACTTTAAGAAATGCATCTCGGAGAGAGATTCAAAATGAACCTGCTATTGAACATATTTGGACTTCGTGGTAGGGAGATAACTTCATTTTTGTGTTTGTTGTTGCAACATGTATCATGGTGCATGTTCGAGTGTAAAGGGTGTTGGTGTGAGGTGCTACCTTCCTTGTATACATTGACTTGAAATTTATATGCATTAACCATTTCCTAGAGTGCATGCTTCTATGCACTTGGCCGGGTTAGCTCTCAACTTGACAATTTTAACATGTTAAGTCAAGCCATCACTTGAGTGTGCTCATAGATGTGTGATAACTATCTAAGCTCACTTATCACAACTTAGCACAACCATACATGTTTTTGGCAACATTGTCGAGGATGAGTTCCTAAGTTAAGGTGCCTTGTGATGATTATAGCATCGTTGTGGCAAGAGCATGCATTTGTGGGGAGAGCATGCGTGAAGAGGGAGCTGAGCATAGTGGCAAAGTCACCAATTTTGCACTTGCTTTCCCATACACATCAAAGAGTGTGAAGTAAGCTCTTTAGGAGTAGGTAAGGATATGGGTATCTAGGGTTTCAAACTTAGAAAATATTTGAATGAGGTAGAATAGGAAACATTAAACATTCAAAACCCAAAAAAAAAAGCAAAAGCACTAGTAAAAAAACCAAAATCCACTTCCAAAACTTATTTGTTTGCACATATATCACGTGATAGAGCATTGATGATAGCTCAATGCCTCTCAGAATGGCTCACATATCTTGTGACTAAAAGCATGTGTATTTATACACATATCTTGATTTAGAAATTTGATTTTTCCTCACCTAAAAGTGATCCTACACATTATGAATGATTTGAATAGATTCTTCCTACCACATGAGTCATGGATTTAGCTCCCTAAATTCATGAGATTCCTTATTCTCTTGGCTTTTACAATTATCTAAAGTAAATATACTCAATTTGAAGAGCATCAGTTCACATGTAGTTCTCCACTTGAGATGATAAATAGTTGTGTAGTTGTGAGTCATTAGCATAGCACTTAGGCTTGCTAATTACACTAATAGCTCCCCCTCAAGCCCAAAATGCTTGATTCTTCTATCTTTCATGATCTCCTACAATCCAATCATTGATTTGAATCTGTTTAGTTTGCTTCCATCCAATGTCTTTGTCATCATACCTACACATTGTTGATGAGTTGGCACATATGAGAGTTATATTTCTTTACTCATAATCTTTTCTCTGACATAATGGTAATGATCCTCTATATGTTTAGTCCTAGCATGATAGATAGGGTTAGCAGCAAGATGTAATGAATTGATATTGTCTCCAAATATATGTGGAGTAGAAGTATTCAACCCTAAATTTGAATATAGGGTCCTAATCCACACAGCTTCTTGCATAGCATTTGCAAGTCCTCTGTGTTCAACTTGTGTTGATGAAAGAGCAACTGTAGGTTGCTTCTTGGAAGACCATAAAATCAACTTTGTACCTGCAAAAGTAAGATAACCTGATGTGCTTCTCCTATCATCTTTAGAGCTTGCCCAATCTGCATCAAAAAAAAGTTTAACACCTATATCAGATGTATAAGTTTAGTATAATCCTTCATTGATTGTGCCCTTCAAGTACTTCAGAATTCTCTTGGCGACTTCCATGTGAGGCTTCCTTAGGATGTGCATGAACTGACTCAACACACTAACTCCATAGCACATATCTACTCTAGTTAGAGTAGCATAATTCAAGCTTCCATCTAATCTCTGATAGCTAGTAATATCTTCAATAAGTAAGCAAACAATTATTCAGTAAGGCTAGTTGCTAGAAGATTCAAACTATAGGTGGATCAACATCCAGAGGTTGAAAGACCTACCTAGCCAAAAATGATTTCATTAGTTTTGGATGGTTTGAATAATGGAGGCCGGTTAAGAGCTTTGATATATGTAAAGAGGCTAGAATCTTTGAATGCTTGTCTCAAAGAGGTCATATACTTGGAGGATAATTTAGACAATAACTTAAAGATCCTTGCCACATCAGTGAAGTCTGAAGATGCCACCAACATCTCATATCACTCTACTAATGTAGAGGAATGGGTGGAATTAGAGTCCACGAAACTTGGAGTCCAAAATCAATATGGGCCCAAACACTATCAAGATAGACTGATGAAGATGCCAATGTTAAGAAGATCTCTATAGTGTGGAGGCGACCACCCAACTCATGCTTGTGCATGAGAAGGACTTGTTCACCCACCACAACATTCTTATGGAAAGCCACCTATAGAAGGACCAATTTTTTACTATTATATTGAACAAAAGTATACCAATCACACCACTTATAAATATCCATATAACAAACATACTCGAAAACCTCAACCCGAGCCTTATAGAACATACAACTATCCACCAAGGGAGCAAGAGAGGGAGGCTCAAAGCTATTCTCCATATCAGGGACCTTCATAGGCTTAAATACCTTATGAATTTCAAGGATATCCCCAACCTCAACCGATATTGGGAAAAAAGACACACCAGCTTTGGCATGGCCACAATGACAAAACTGCATTTAGATATACTTGTTGGTAATTACCGAATCTGATAATAATTTTCCATGAATAGTTTGTTGAGTTTCCAACTATTTTCCTTGTTAAAATTGAGTTCATTTAAATTCTTAATCTCAAGCAGTAATAATTTCAAATACCATTTCTTGGTTACATTGATGCAGAATGATACTTTGTATCTATAAATGGGCACTTTTATTGTACATTGATATTGGTAATTATCAATATAGGCATATGATGAATATCTATGTTGACATATTACAAAATCTATAATTAATGTTTTCAGATGTAAACTGTAATACATACATACATACATACATATATACATACATACATACATACATACATACATACATACATACATACATACATACATACATACATACATACATAAATTCATACATGCATACATAAGTACATACATGCATACATACATACATACATACATAAATTCATACATAAGTACATAAGTACATACATACATACATACATACATAGATACGCACATAATTGCACATATACATACATTACACATATACATGCATACACACATCACATACATACAAGAAAGTTGTTTTTTTGTAAGAATGCTTTCTTTGCTAGTGGAATGTTTCTTGTACACGTGGAACTTCTTTTTGCAAGTGGTATAATAATTTTTTTTTTTGGAGTTGGTGTCATGCAATGTATTTCTGTAGGTTATGGCATGGGTGCGTTTGCTATTGGAATTTGAATGTAAGCCTTTTTTGCTTATGGTCTACGAGCCTTATGGTTAATTTTTCTAAGTTCCCTACTCTAGGGGAATTGTTGCCATATCGCATTATATATGGCATGCATAGTTACATATACAAATACACATATACTACATACATACATACTATATACATGCATACATATTTTACATACATATATGCATACTTATTTGGCACACCTAATTCACAAAATATTAGTTTTTTTGAGTTGTAGGATTTAACAAAAATATGAATGGGATCAAGTAGTTTGACATAAATACAAACTTACTTTTTCTCAATGATCAATATCTATATTTTTGTGTTTGTAGGATTTGCCAAAAACCTAAGAAAGGCAGATATTTATGGGGTGGAACTTGGGATATTTTCTCATTCTTTTTTGGTTATTGAGAATTAAAATAAACTAAATAGATTCAATTTTTTTGTGGTGGGTGAGAGAAAGGACTATGGTTCTGTTTTTTGGCAATGGATCCTAAAGTTGGTTTGACTGGAAGATCCCTTTTTTTGGAAATTTATGCAATCTAATAATTTTGACCCCTTGTAGAGAAGCAAAAAAAAAGGGCTTTTTGTAAATATTGTTGGCTCACTTACAATCTACTCTGTGACTATATGATATGAATAACATTCTAGTTTTATGTATATTGATTTTGCCTCTATCACATGTTTTTCTAGTTACAATTTTGCTTATAAAATGACTAGGTTATGACATTGTAAGCTTTTGGTCATAATCAGGATCCTATTGAAGCATGTTGATGGGTGTACCAGTCTATCTTTTACATATATGGCTGTATCAGATGATGTGTCAACATGAAAAGATATTTTCATTCTTCATGAGAGGAATGGTACTCTAAGTTGAAAATTTAATTCATACATATTAACCAATATTTGACATGTTGAAGTTTTGGGTATATTTTGGGAAGCATGACATGTTGCTTGGCCAAATGGAGATACAAAAATCAAGATTTAGATTTTTTTTGTTGTTTTGTGAATATTTCCTTAATATATGGAAGGTCACTTGATATCTGTCGTTGAGTGATTGCACCTTGAGGGCATGCACCCATACCTTATGTGGGTCTTCCTTGATTCAGATATAATCGAGTAACTACTTGATTAAAGACCTTTGAATGGTATTGGTGTATTGGAAAAATGCATAGCCTACTGTGTTTATGTGATATTTGGATAACTATACAAAACGGATTGTGCTTTGCCATTGTCACGATTGGGGGTTGGCAAAGCCATGAAAAGTTTGTCTACTATGATTATACTATGATTATATGAGGAAAAGACTATTAATAAGCCAATGTTCTATGGTTTTTCATGATGATAGCATGTCCGAGAGGGTGTTTTTTTATGTGTTTGCATATGGAGGTGGATTAATGCTATAGAAATGCACATAAAAAGCTTCATTGTGGTAGGATGTGTCAATATCTATGTTGGTTTTGGATATAGGAAGCCTGCTTGGAATAGGTAAACAAGAACCATGGTTGATTGGATGAAACCTTATAAAATATTTTTATGTCGAACTGTTGATATTTGTTTGACGTATCAAAAATTTTCATATAGATAATATTGCATATATTAGGCCCAGTTCAGACTGAGCGGCGGCACTCGCGCGCCGCGCGCTCAGTCCAATCACCATTGAGCATCTGGACAACTTCCGGACGTACACCTTCAGACCGAGCGGCGGCATAGCCATAATTGAGTCTGACCTGGCGGAAGAGAAATAGGAGCGCAGTGCCGACCCCCTCCCCCCCGCCCCAATGCTCAGGGCATCATACGTGGATTTTCAAGCAATAAAATATTGAAAGTACTCTGACCAGCGACAGCAACGTACACCTGCTCTCAAACGTCATTCTGAACGTTTTTTTTCCCCAAAATATGCTTCGAAACTCAACGTTCCATAATCTGAACGTTATTAAAACTAACGTTAAACTCCAACGAATGTATGCAACGGATATTTTGTTTATCTATAAAAGCTTGATGTGATGTTTTCACAAATTCGAAGATATACAGAGAAGAGCTGAAGCCTGCAAGTATGCAAGTACACTAGAGCTTGAAGTCAAGTTCAACTCAAGTACAGCAGTAAGAACATAGTAAGAACATACTGCTATTTTTTTTGTTCTTATCATATACTGTTATCTCATTTCTTTCTATTACCTTACATTATTTTTATTGTGTATATTTTGCAGATATTATAAAGACTTCGTCAACTTCTAAAGGTAATAAATATTTCTCAATATCTTTTATCATTGTCTTATTATATGTTGTATTAACAATTCTCTGTTTTTTTTTAGGTAATATGGATCCTCATGCTTCTCAAGAAATGGATTCTCAAAGTCATGATGAGGATCCATTTTTTTCTCAAGCTTCTTACTCACACGCATCTTACTATCCTTATTCTAATCCACCATTTCATATGCCTTCACATAGCTTTCAAGCTATGTTGAATGCTCCATCCTTATTTCCTCATTCTTTCCATATTCATCCTCCACCCTTTCATCCCTCTCCAACCCATACTCCAACATCTCTACCAAGTTCTAACCCTACATTACCTATGGAAACCATGGAAGCTCACCCTCCCAAGTCCATTCCACAACAAAAGCGAAAGACCATGAAGACAAATCGACGGGAGGCGGCCAACGAAGAACCTCAAATGAAGAAGACGAGGAGTTCAAGGAAGAAGACCATTGTCAACTTGGACAATGAAGAAGAGGAAGACGTCAACAAGAGCTCGAAGTGGAAGGACTTTTGGGTGGATCAATTGATCCATGTACGGGGTGGTTTGAACGATGAGTTCAACAATCCCATCAAGCAAGGCGTCAATTTGTGGTCGAAGGTCGCCACCAAGCTCACGTCGATGTACCCCGATTTCGACAAAGATAGTGAAAGTTGTAGGAAGAAATGGCAAAAGGTGCTTTGCCAATATAGATTGGACAAAGCACACAATGCCATTTCGGGGAATGATCGAAAATACACATGTAAATGATTTGACATCATTGACGAATACTATCATTCAAGAGCAATGGTGACACCCATTAGCCATGCATCATCCTCAAGCGACAACATAAATCAAGACTCAACGGTTGTCAATGAGGATTTGCCCCAACCACCTTTGCCTTCCACTCGTCGTCCTCCTCCCAAATATGAGGAATCTCTTGCATCCATTGCAAGCAATGGGAAGGATCTTTTAGAGCATCTAAAAACTTCCCAAAAGCAAGCCTTGGATTCTCATAAAGAATCCATGGCACTTGAGAGAGAGAAGTTGCAAGTCATTCAAGGCTTACACATGGCTATGTCCGATTTCTTGAAGAATAATGCCAATAGGAGTTAGATTTACAAATGTCATATTAGAATGGCTTAGGGTTCTTTAGCTCTTTTGCATAGTATTAGAAATCTCATTTTAGATTCTATTAGAATCTAGATTGCTTTCTTGAAGACATGTACTTGCTTTCTTAACGTCTTTTCTTAAATTACGTCTCTTTTGTAGTTTCAACTCTCACTCAACACTTCTTTTTTATATGTTATGCTTGTATTCATGTGCATTCATGTATCATGTATGTGTTATGCTTCTATGCATGTGAATGTATGTGTTATGTATATGCATTGATGTGCATTGATGTGTTATGCATGTGCATGTGTCATGCTTATATGAATGTGCATTCATGTACATGCATGTGCATTCATGTGTTATGCATATGCATTCATGTATCATGTATATGTTATGCTTGTATGCATGTGCATTCATGTATGATGTATGTGTTATGCTTGTATGCATGTGCATTCATGTGTTATGCATATGCATTCATGTGCATTCATGTATTATGCATGTGCATTCATGTGTTATGCATATGCATTCATGTGTATTATGCATGTGCATTCATGTATGATGTATTATGCATTCATGTGCATTCATTTGTTATGCATGTGCATTCATGTGCTATGCATGTGCATTCATGTGCATTATGCATGTGCATTCATGTATGATGTATGTGTTATGCTTGTATGCATGTGCATCCATGTATTATGCATGTGCATCCATGTGTTATTCATGTGCATTCATGTATTATGCATGTGCATTCATGTGTTATGCATATGCATTCATGTGCATTCATGTATTATGCATGTGCATTCATGTGTTATGCATATGCATTCATGTGTTATGCATATGCATTCATGTGCATTCATGTATTATGCATGTGCATTCATGTGTTATGCATGTGCATTCATGTGTTATGCATATGCATTCATGTGTATTATGCATGTGCATTCATGTATGATGTATTATGCATTCATGTGAATTCATTTGGTATGCATGTGCATTCATGTGTTATGCATATGCATGGATGTGTATTATGCATGTGCATTCATGTATGATGTATTATGCATTCATGTGCATTCATTTGTTATGCATGTGCATTCATGTGCTATGCATGTGCATTCATGTGCATGTATGTATTATGCATGTGCATTCATGTGCATGTATGTGTTATGCATGTGCATTCATGTATTATGCATATGCATTCATGTGCATTCATGTATTATCCATGTGCATTCATGTGTTATGCATATGCATTCATGTGCATTCATGTGTTATGCATGTGCATGTGTCATATTTATATGAATGTGCATTGCATGTGCACGTGTCATGTTTATATGAATGTGCATTCATGTACATGCATGTGCATTCATGTGTTATGCATGTGCATTCATGTATTATGCATGTGCATTCATGTGTTATGCATATGCATTGATGTGTATTATGCATGTGCATTCATGTATGATGTATTATGCATGTGCACGTGTCATGTTTATATGAATGTGCATTCATGTACATGCATGTGCATTCATGTGCATTCATGTGCATGTATGTGTTATGCATGTGCATTCATGTGTTATGCATGTGCATGTGAATGTATGCATTAGGCATGTGCTTTCATGTGTTATGCATGTGAATGTATCTAATTTGCTATATATTTAGACATATTGTTTGTTTTTATCATTGCACATGCTAATTGTTTTTTATTTTTTTATGCAAGAAAATGACATTGTGTAAGGAAATGTCTTTATTTTGTGCATGGGTGTGTGCAATGTTAATATATGAACTGTTAGCTACATCACACACATTTAAGGATCAAGACATAGTGCAAACATGGTTCCACTTCACAGAAAGCATGACACGAGCTGTAACTGTTAGAAAAATTATAAATCGTAGAAATGGTCATAAGCATAGGCGAGCATGGGCCTACCCACGCCCACAAGGTTTTGTTAGAGACTATCTCTTGAGTACCTATAATGATAATATGTTCAAGAGGCGTCTTAGAGTGTCCAAAGAAACATTTCACTATCTTTGTGGCAAACTTGCACCATTTCTTAAGAAAAAATCAACACAATTACGACATGCAGTGTGTATCGAGGATAGAGTAGCTATTGTACTCACTAGACTTGCAACGGGTGATGGATTGTTAGGAATAGCTGATACGTTTGGATGTGCAACTAGTACAGCTTGTGAGATTGTCCATAGTTTTTGCAAAGCAATAGTGAAGTCTGGGCTTAGGGACATGTACATTAGATGGCCTTCAAGCTCTCGTCTTGAAAGTTTGGCTTATGACTTTGAAACGATAAGAGGGATTCCTGTTGTGGTTGGTGCAATCGATGGTTCCCATATTCCTATCATTGCACCAAGAGAAAATCCTATCATTCCACCTGTACTTGGGTTTGCAACAGGAAGAAGTGATATGATGCTTTTTTTTTATAAAGGAAGTTCGGCCTTGGCCTATTCTCCCGGACTTTACTTAAAATAAAGAAGAAAAGTTACACGTGAATGGGACTAGTGCCCATGGGACCCCCCACATCCCACAAAGCAGGGGACAAGTTCGGTAAGCTATAGGGCATTACAAATTAGGCGAACAAAACAGTTACAGCTCGTGCCATGCTTTCTGTAATTGTTACTCATTCACAGAAAGCATGGCACGAGATTTAATTAATAAAAGAACTCAATACAACACAGAAGGGGCAAAGCATGCTAATGAAGTCTACACAAGTGAATTGTCAAGCAAGACTTCATTAGCATAAATTAAATGTTCCTTCAAATCCTTGACCTTTGTTAGAAGACTATCCATAGAATCACCTTCATTCATGTGCTCACTCTCCAATGGTTTTCAGAGGTAAGCAACACGAGCCTCATTCATAGCCTGATACAATGTGGTAAGTGTATCCCAAGCATCCTTAGATGTTCTGCAAGAGTGAAAGTGAGGAATAATGTCACGTTTGACAAACAAGGCTATCAATACATGTACCTGACCATCTCTACCATCCCAACAAATTTGCTCTACAGTAGGTGCAATAGGAACTGTAGCATGAACAACAATCTGCAGAATATCACCATCTTCAATGCCATCTGCATCAGCTTCAATACCTGTATTTGCAGGTGTAATAGGACATTTTCAACACACTGCACAATATTCCAGAGTCCTTTTGCGACCAATACATGATGCATCATATAAGCCTGCAATGGGTAATTCATACCATCCAACTTATACTCAACAGCCAACATATGAAATACAGCACTGCTTTCAGCCATGGCCATTGACTAAAATGCCTTGATGCAAAAAGATGATTGTATCTGAAAAGTTGAATAGAACTACCCTAAAGAGTTCTGCTAAACATGTAGCAAACTTCAAGATGCTTATACTAGAAAACCAAAACCTGTATATATCTTTGGCACAAAAAGATGAAATAGCCTGCACAAGCAGCACGATAGTGCAGTTGAGGTTGCGATTTGGGCACCACAGAGCAAAGCCGTTTTGATCTCCAAATCACCTTGAATATGCTCACCAAATTTCATGCCATTTTGTGATTACGATCGGAGGAGTGTCAATGATGCCCGAGATGAAGCAGTGACCTACTCTGATACCAATTGTTGGAGTTTGAGGTCTGCGGAAGCATGCGAATAGCATAAGGAAGAAGATGGATTCTTTCATGACACTGGTTTCAAAAAAGTCAAAGTGCGAGCTTGGTCCCTTGGAAAGAGCCCTTGCAAAGGATATCTCTCTAGCGAGGGAACTAGGAAAAAAATGAGCCCTCGATGGGCCTTTTAGATTAAGGAGTGATTAGGGATGGACCAATGCAAAGAGGGTGGTGGACATAGTCTAGTCCCTTAATCACATAGGCTACGCATAGGCTTCCATGAGTTTTGTGCGGTCAAAGAGGGAAAAACAACTTTGAACTAGTGGTCTTAGTTGTGTGAATGGTTTTGAAAGGCTTAGAAATTCATAAGAGCCCTTGGATTCGCTCAATGATCTAATGGTTAAGATCGACTTGCAAAAGTCAAGGCATCCTTCAACATGGCCCTTGGATTTGAGGGAAAAGAAGGGCTACGATGTAGTTCATCCATACAAATCATTCTCAAATTGGACAATTTCCTTTGAGTACTTCTAATTTTGGGTGCCTAGCTTGTCAGCCACTAGATAAGGAGAGACTCTAATGGCCAAGATTGATTCTCCAAAGGCCAAAGCGCCTTTTAATGTAAGCCCTTGGATGTTGGGTTGAGTGGATGGCTCAAACTTGGCATGATTTTGATCTCAGCCCCAAACGCATGAAACCATTAGATCCTCGTCTCATCTGATGCTTCAACTCAATCTAAAACTTCTTCTCAACCCCAAACGTGTGCTACCATTGGATTCCCCCTCATCTAAGGATCATAATATTTGTAGAGAGTGAAAATAAATTTGTGAGTGCATCTCTCTCTACTGCATCTTCCCACGCATGGCATAGCCTCTCTCTCTCTCTCTCTAACCCTTTTAGATCTTAGCCATTATATAGGACCATCCAAAGGCCAAAACATTTTTCTTTTTTGAAAACTAAAATATAAATTTCTATCAGATATTATTTTATTTGAAAATACCACTAGTGGTTTTTATGGCCTTCTAATCTTTTAGATTAAGCTTTCTAATCCCTAGGGAAAAGAGAGGATAACAAAAAAAAAAAGGGAAAAGTCCCATAACAACAATGAATCCAAATGCCTAAAATAAAGGGCATTTCCTCCAATAATAGGGGGCTCTCCAACCTTGCTAGAGCTAGGGTTTTGGGGCAATGGTTGTGCGATAAAAATGTCAACCTAGAGTTCATTTGTTTACAATAGTTAAAAATTGATGTTGGCGAGCTACAAGAGAGGTTGAAATCATTTTCAAGCACTTGACGATGAGACAAGTTCATCTCAACTCTTCATGCTTCACTAAAATATCCTATTTTCAAAGGGAGATGACTGGGATCTTGACACCGAAAGCTCTAGAGAAGCACTAAAGGTTTTGTCGTCCAAAGACGAACCCACATTACTCACCACCAATGCGTGGAAAATCTTGGCCATGAAAGACAACAAGCGAACTTGAGAATCTTTACACCATCAAACATAAGAATCACCACCACATGATTGTCTGGATGATGTCTCTCAAAGGAATGAACTAATGCACTTAAAAAAGAATTGAAACAAATCCCGACACACGAGCACCAACTTTGATCGACGAAGACAACAAAGATCAGACACGAACTTGGCTTCCCCTAAAAAAACCTTCTTTAACAATCTTCTTTTTTTTCTCTTTTTTTCTTTTTCACTCTCTTTCCTTCAATCTAGAATTAGGTTTTTTTTTTCCTCCTAGAAAAAAACAGGAAGACCAGAACGACAAAGGAGAAAAAACAAACAAAAACAAGAACAAAGAAGCCTAACAAACACTAATAAAAAACAAACAAAAAAAAACAAAAACAAAGGAAAACAACGAAAACACTAATAAAAAACAAAAGAAAAAAGCAAAGGAAAACAACGAAAAGAAGCCAGTCTATCGATAATTAAGGAGAAAGAGCTTAACAAACAATACTAAAAAACAAAAAGAAGCAAAGGAAAGCAAGGAAAACACTAGGGAGAAGAGCCCCTCTATTAACTAATACTTTAATCAACTTAGAAGAACACTCAACAAAAGGATAATCCTCTCCAGCAGTGGGGATAATCCTCTCGAGCAGGACATTGTCTATAAAAATCTTCATAATGCCAGTTTCCACTATGGTGTTTGAGGTCATATGACTAATGACTTCCCTAGAAATTTGAATGCATTAAGGGCAACTCAAGAACCTTCCAAGATTCAGGTAACCAAAACCCTCATCTCCTTAAACCATTCAAGTGAAAATTTTGATGATGAAGAATGCACAAAGGAAGCTAAAGAATCACATCCTGACATCACTTTCACACAAAGATGATAAATAGGAGGAGTTCTAAAGGTTGACCAAAAATGATGTATAGTCAACCAAGTCATCTCACTATTCATCTGCACATCATGCCATACGATTCATGAATTTAAGCCTTGACTATCCCCCAACCAAGGAAATTCTCGTTCCTCGAGACACATCCATCTCTCATATATAACACCCCAAACACTAAAAGCATTGGTCTAGAGTACTTTCCTCTCATCAAATCCTTGATGGAGGAAGCTTTTCAATAATCTGGATGCAACATTCATACAGATCTTCATTATTTGCATTTCAGAGTGATGTATTTTGGCTTTCTTATGTTAACATCGTTGTACTTCTTGTCGGAAAGCCAAGGTATCCCTTCATTCATGTCTATTGCATGCTACTGTAGTTGATGCAGTCCTTCAAAAGAAGTAAAATGGGAGGATGAATTCTTTTTACAAACTATTTCAACAATTCAATGGTTGTTCAGCCACACTTGAATAACCTACTGAATTTATGTCTTGGGCTGATTTCGTCTTCATCAATCTTGGTGATGTCCAACTCTGATTCTCATCTTCAACAATGTTGGGCTGATTGACATTACTATCCTGCACATTCATTTGAAGGACATACTCGTTTTCCTTTTCTACAAGTCTTGAAATAATAAGTTTACATTTTGGAGGCATGCACTTCATTTATGGCTCAACATGAATGTTCAAGCTATAGCTTATGACTCTAAATTCCGTTCTTTGTTTCATTTTTTGTACCTTCAGAAGCTGTCGATGTTTTTCCTCAACCTTTCTCTACTTATCAGATTGTCAATCAGCTCCAAATTTGGCTTTTGGAGGTGGTATGGTGAAGCAAATATTTCGATACAAAACCTGTAAACCACATCTTTAATTGAATGTAGCTATAATGCGATTCTCTATAGCTGGAACCATACTCACTCTTCATTTTCACACAAATCCTATAGATGGAATGATAATTTAGTAGAAAGATTTTCCTGCATACTTAAATTATTCATGTTTTTTAATCATATCAATAGAGACATTGTTAATCATCATGTTATCCCACCTATGTTTCATGTTGTGTGTAGCTCAGTGATGAGTAGCACCTCCTTTAATGTCAATCCGGGAAGACGTGAGGATGGTATGAAGACCTCGAGCAAGTGGCGGCACAAGTGCGTGAGTGAGAAGCACACAAGCATGCACACACATACACACACACGCGCACGCACGGCAAGACAAAGAGAGAGAATCAATGGAGTTCTTCGATTACTCTTCAAAAAGCTCTTACAAGTTTGTTTCTATTACAATCTAACCTCAAAAATGAGCTCTCTAGCTCCTTTTATAGTTTTTGACTAGCTTTGGCCCTGTTCAGACCTAGTGTCCGGCCTAGTTAAAAATTAGGTTCCAGGGCTTATTTGAGGGCTCAAACGAGATCTAAAAAATATGAAAATTGGTACGATGGTACTTCTAATACTCCTCAAGCTCGAGGACTCCTCGGCTTGAACAAAATGGAGTTACTAAAAATAGATAATGGTATTTACAATGGTTTTTAGTGATGAAAATCACTATTTTTGTAGGGGATTCTTCTGAAAATTTGACATACACTTCTTGGAGCTCCCTACTTGCTCCCTTTCCTTGTGTGTCCACCTTTTGATGTGCTTCCATGCTTTGTCCTTGACTTTGAGCTTCAACACTCCCCCCCCTCTCGAGTCTGTCGTCCCTGACAGACCCTTGTTGGAAGGGCAGTTCTATGTAGTGCTTTGAGAGGTGGTGTCCATCCGTTGTATGAGCTGGTTCCTTGGATTCCAGCAAGAATGTGTCATTGTGAGCTTTCAAAACTGCAAGTTGCTCAAAAGAGGTTGTCAAGAGTGATTTGGAGCAACTACTGGCTTCAATTTGCTTCCGAGATATGGATGTTGTTCCCATGACGTCCGCTAACTCTTCCAAAGATGATGTTGAGAGCAGTCATGCCAACTACTCATAGCCCATAATGAATGATGGGTAAGTGTGTTCGTGCCTGGGTTGAAAAAAGTATGTGCCTTGTGCAAGGCCTGGTAATGTAGCCCTACGCATGCTTACTTGGAAAATGCATTGGAAGAAGTATGGTGCAAAAATTGCGGGTCTTGAGCTAAGTGCTCAAGGGTATGCTGACGAAGAGGTTTCCTAAACTATCATGGTTATGGTGTTTCCAGAGTAAAGATACTTACCATGGAGAAGGTTGATGGATGTTTGTCTCTTCGTGTTGTACACTCGGCCTTTGGGATGGAACATTGTTGATGAATGTCCATGTTGATTGTCCACTGATGAGATCTTTTGAGTGGTGGATCCTCTCTCCTCATATGCAGGAGTCTTCTCCTCCAGAACTACCTTTTGCAGATATCTCCTTGGATGCTTTGGTACATGAAGTAGTTAAGCATCACTCAAGTTGCGGACCTTCAAGCTCTTCATTCCAGATAAGGCAGCAATAATCTCACTGCTGGCCGAGAAATTGATAAATGCCTAGTAATCAACAGTTCCACCTTCAACTAAGCATGACTCATTCATGTTTCATAAGCCAAACCTGGGAACAAGCTCTCTCCCGCTTTTCTTTCTCCCCCTCTTTTTTTGTTTTTGTTTTTTTTTTTTTTTTTTTTTTTTTGAGGAAAAGGATATCACAAAACAAGAACACAAAAGTTAGTATCAATAGAAATATTTGACATATGTCACTGTGCTCTTGTGCGTGGGATTCTCAAGTGTGTCTATGCACGGCCGTGTAATGTGGCCCTATATTAATGCATACTTTGGAAATGCATGACCTGAATGGTGCAAAGGACAGGGTTGTGCAAGGAGCACATGGTTGTTGCTCGTTCGAGGCTTTTGATGTCATTTGTGGAGGTTGATGCCGACCTTGGTGGAGGTATCCATTGAGTCTCGAACTGATGTGATCCTCCTTATTGGAGTCCATTTTAGAACATCATTTGGCACTGTAGAGGTCACTTCAGGCGTCTTTCTCTTTGGATGCTTTCTGAACTCTGGTATCCAGTGTGGTTGACGCTTTGGTTCGGTGGAGACTACTTGCACTTTTGGCTTCCAAACCCATATCCTTTTTGCATGTCTTCTTACTAATGTTGAAGAGCTGATTTGATCTTCCTTTGGTCTCTGTACGTGGTTCTTACCCTTTTCTCTTTTTGGCTTCTTTGTTGAAACCTTCTGCATGTGGGAGAACAAAGGTTGTTGTGGATGTAGGAGCTTCTTAGGTACCCACATCTGTAATTGCCCTTGTTGAGCTGCAGCTAACTTCTTAGGCACCCAAACTTGTTGGATACCTTGTGATTGAGCTTGTCTGAGCTGCTTCCTTCGTCTTCTGGCCTGATTGGTTTGCATGGATGGAATTTGTGGGGGCAAGGTTGGTGGTTGCTCTCCTTTGCTTACCCATATCTGCTTCATCGGTTGAGTTGTTCTGCTTCACGCGTTCTTTTGGTCTCTCGTCCGGGGAGTCTTTAGTGATTGATCTGCCCTTAGTTGCTGCCTCCTTCTGGCCCTTGGAAAAGAAGGGAGTTCCTTTGCATCTCTGACTCCTTTTTTGCGAATATCATTCCTCTGCAACACATAGTTTTGGACAAGAACAAAATGGTCATCTTCATGTGTATTCCTGGAAGGACCAGGAGTCTGTGCCTTTCCTAGTTCCTTGAGTGCTCCATTATCTAACTCCACTGTAATTCGACTATGATTGACCCAAATCTGAAGAAGTCCACTTCTTAAGTTTAAGTTGACTGCTTGGTCATAGATCCAATCTTGACCCAAGACAAGAGGTTCAGTGAGATCCTCGTCTTGACACACTAGTACTTTAACTGTTATAGCCTCATCATGAATATAGAGGGGAAGTTCCACCTCGCCCATGCAAGGGGTTTCCATGCCTCCCAATCCTATGAGATACGCTTCCACAGGATTGACAGTTAACTGCAACTCTTGACAGTAAGACAATTTAACAGCACTAGTGGCTGCACTTGAGTCAATCAAGGCTCTTACGGTCCTTGCACTCTTTCCTTGTCCTATATCTAGGGTTATGAAAGGTCGTCGATCAATTATCCTATGCGAGCTTGTCCCTGCAACTTCACACATGGCCATAGGATATCCTTGATCTGCACAGTCATTTGTTCTAGGCTGATCTCTACCTTGCCTTCGTAATTTCATCCTTCTGATGCGTTCTAAAGCTTCTGCTTGAGCTTCTTCTCGAATTCACTTTTCTTCCTCTTTGCGTTTTTTAGCAGTGTTGAGTCGGTTGAGCATTTCCTCCGTGAGGGGTTCCTGATACAACTTGACTCTGCAACCGCTAATATAGTTTGGGAGAACATCACCCTCTAACGTGGCTAATTGTACTGCTCCACTCGTGGAGATCCTATTGATGATCATAGGTCCGTAGCCTCTCTTTTCTAGCTTCCTCGCGTGTTGTTTCAGTGTATAGACTAAGACTAGATCTCCTGCTTTCAAGCCTTTATCCTTCACATGGGCATCAAAGTATGCCTTCTGTCTCTTCTTAGCTGCATATATTCCTGCAGCTGCTCTCAGTCTTGTTTCTCCTAATCGTTCAAGGTCAAAGATCCTAGAGGAGAGTTCATGACCTGTCCATTCGTGCTCTTGTGCCACTCTCAATGTAGGAATCAAGAAGTCCAAGGGTAGCATAGCGTTTTGGCCAAATACCATCTGAAAGGGGGTGGCTTGGAGTACCGTTTTGTAGGCAACTCGGTATGCCCAAACAGCATGGTGTAACTGTTTGTCCCAATCAGAGCATTTTGTGTTCACTAATTTTGTCAGTACATTGCATAAGATCTTATTAGTGCTCTCAGCTTGTCCATTAGCTTGAGGGTGATAGGGGGCAGACTTCTTGTGTATTACCAAGAATTCTTGGAGTAGATTTTCAATCACTTCGTTCAAGAAATGAGTGCCTCTATCACTTACAAGCTCTATAGGTAGCCCATATCTCGTGAATACATTCTCAAACAAGAATTTAGCAGTTGTTTGAGCATCGTTCTTTGTCGTAGCCTTTACCTCCACCCACTTGGTGAGATAGTCTGTTGCAACAATGATGTATTCCGCATGAGAACCCTTAGCTGGGGGATTAATAGGACCTACGAAGTCTATTCCCCACTTAGAAAATGCACGTCCACCCATCATAGGTTTCAGTGGCATCTCATCTTTGCGTATAGGATACTGAGTTCTCTGACAGACATCACACCGTTTCACATAGGTATGTGCATCCATGTGAAGGGTAGGCCACCAGAAGCCCGCAAATAGTATTGCCTTGATCACCCGATCCGGTCCAAAGTGTCCTCCTGCTACAAAATGGTGAGCAGTTTCCAAGATCTTAAGATATTCACTTTCATGGACACATAGCCTCAGGTAACCATCTTTACCACGCTTGTATAGATTATCACCAATGAGTGCGTAATCCTGGGCTTCTTGTTCCAAACTCCTTTTCCTAGCCAGAGTCATGTCTGACGGGAATGTTTTCGTCCTCAGGAAGGATACTAGTGGTTCACTCCAATCTGGCACAATGGATACTTGATAAAGAGTGGCGTGTTCCACAGGTGGTTTAGTGCAGCAGATTGGGCACTCCTTGCACAACTTTTGGACATCCGCTTCCATAGTCGGCCAATGCACTCCGAGTCTCTTTAGGGTCTGTAAAGTTCGTTGCTTTGAGTTGTGTTGCTCTAACGCACCTACATGTGCTAATTGCAACCATTTAGCATACTCATCCTCTTCTACGCAACAAGCCAAGATCCCTTGATCTATGTGCTTGTACATACTTCCTGCCATGATGTGGTACTTTTGGGCTTTTACAACCTCTCTATTCCGTGTGTTTACCACTGGATGGTTAGGCCCGTATGTTAATACTGGTACCAATGGCTTAGCCCACTGCGACACCACTTCCAAATTAAACAAGTAAGCATCAGGAAGGTCATCTGATACTGCTTGTGGGGCTTCTCCCGATGTGAGTCTAGAGAGATGATCTGCTCTTAAATGAGTCCTACCTTTTCTTACCACAACCTCAAAATCATATTCCATTAGCAAGAGAAACCATCTCACTAATCTTCCTGTATTGCATGGTTTGTTTACGAGGTATAGCAATGCCTGATGATCAGTAAAAAATTTAAACTTATTTGCAAGCAAATAGTGTCTAAATTTCTTAACTGCATATACCATGCCTAAACCTTCTCGCTCTGTAGTGGTGTAATTCCGTTCAGCCGCATTCAATTGTCGACTGGCATAGGCAATTGGAAGATCCATATTACCTTCACCAGTAGGTTGTGCAAGCACACATCCAATGGCATAATTGGATGCATCCACATGAACATGGAATGGCTTATTCCAATCTGGTGTGGTCAAGATTGGTGCTGAACATAATCTTCGTTTAAGCTCCTGGAAGGAATTCTCACATTCATTCGTCCACTCAAAGTTAGTCAGAAGTCCGTACATGGGCTTTGCAATGACAGCATACATGTGTATAAATCGTCGGTAATAACCACAATGCCCCATGAAAGCTTGTACTTCCTTGACATTCTTTGGCCTAGGTAGCTTTGCTATGGCTCTCACTTTCTCTTCATCAGTGGATATGCCATTCTTTGACACTATGTGTCCTAGAATCTTGCCTTGCCTGACCATAAAAACGCACTTTTCTGGGTTCAGGCAGACTTGATATTCTCTACATTTGTCAAAGATTTGTCTGAGTTCAGGGATATGGGTTTGTCTAATGTTGGAATGAGCACAAAGATCATCAACATAGACTTCTAAACTCTTCCTCAGGAACTCCTTAAACACATGGCACATCAGTCTCTGGAAGGTAGCTGGTGCATTGGTAAGCCCAAATGGCATTACTCTAAAAGCAAAAATGCCCCATTCTGTGGCAAAGGCTGTCTTATGCTGATCCTCTGGAGCTATGGCTACTTGATTGTAACCCGAAAATCCATCAAGGAAGCTGTACACTTCCTTGCCCGCCACTCTTTCTAAGAGATGTTCTGTGATGGGAAGCGGATAGTTATCTCGAATTGTGGCTGCATTAACCTTTTTCAAGTTAATGCACACACGCAGCTTGCCATTCTTCTTGGGCACCACTACGATGGGGGATACCCATTCAGTGTGCTCAATTTCATAGATAAATCCAGCTTCAACCAATCTATCTATCTCTTCTTTGATCTTAGCAGCGTAATTATCGTTATAAGTATAGGGCTTTTGCTTAGAGGGTTTAGCATCTGAGGTCATGGGGATAGTGTGTGAGCATATATCGGGGTCAACACCTTTCAAATCCTTGTAGCTCCAAGCGAATACATCTCTGTATTCTCTTAGCAAGGCAGTTAACGCATGCTCTTCTTCCTCTGTTAGGTCATGGCCTATGTACGTGCACCTCTCCTCTCCTTCTTCTAGGGCCACTACTATTTTCTTAGTAGTTTCTTTGTTATCATAGGCCTCTCCTGATTGTGCCTCTCGTTTAGGCATTCTTATCATGACTCTCCTGTCGTCTATCTCATATTTCTTAAAATTTTCTGGGACCTCAAACAAAGATTCTTCCTCTTCTGGTGAGACTTCTCTCTTCTTTCGTTTCTTCCCTTCTTCCTTCGGGGTCACATGTGTTGCTAATCTTACCTCATTTATAATCTCTCCATGTCTCTGGGGTTGAAATTCTACTTCATGGAAGTATTCTTCATCTGATGCAAATGGTGGGTCCATAATGATAGACTCGAGATCGGAGTCACTTGCATCCTCAAATGCATCAGGGCTAGGTTCGCATTCTTCTAGAACTGCCTCTCCCATGATTGGCTCTATGGAGAAGACTGAAATGTCATAGCCATCCTCATCACAGTGAGGTGTCCATTGTTCTTCATTGATGGCCACGTCCATTGTTGCTAAGATTTCTGCCCAGCCATGGGGTTCAAATTCCTCATCAGGAAAAACTACCGGTGCATAGGCTGGGTCTTGAATTGATCTATGGGTTTCGTTTGCACCTATTTCTCTGGCCTTTTCTCTCTTCTCTTCCTCTACTGCTACTTTGCACATCCATAAGTGGGTGTCTTCATGCATCCATGAGGATCCTGACCCTATGGAATGCACAGATTCCGTATCATCTTTGGCTCTATGGATAGGATTCCATTGGATAGGAGGGACGTCTCTATGAGAGTAATCCTTGAGATTGACTTTGGTCGTAACACCTAAGTGTTGCAGGTATAAAGAATTGGTCCCCCAATCCTGTACCACTTGCAACTGTCGCATAAATGGTCTTCCCAAAATCATCTCATAGGCATGATTTTTGCTGAAGTCACATATAGCAAAGCTATGCTCAAACTCAACACCACAAGTGGTGAGAGTTATGCCTTCTAGCAATCCCAAGGGCCTCTCTATATGACCATCGGCCATTTGCAATTTCATTCTCGTTGGCCTGAGTGCCGGCTTGCCCCAACGCTTCCATAGGGAAGTGGTGGCAATTGCAACTCCTGCACCTGAGTCCAAAATTGCCTTGGTGGTGTACTCCTGGTAGGTGATGGGAAGATAGGTGTTCCCTTCTTCACCTTCACACATATCTCCTATCTTATCCAAGGGGATTTCTGGCACTGTCCTATGGGATCCTACCCGGGAACGTGGTTTTGCAACTTCAGTCACTTGACTGGCTACATCTTTCCGCGCTTCTGGTCTATCCTTAGGCAGTTCTTCCAAAGTGAGATCGCGCTGCACCTCGGTGTTCTTTACTACCTCCGAGTTCCTAGGTATGACTGAGCCGTCGTTCCTTACCATGACTGTGGGTGCTCTCATACACGTGGACTTTGCTTCCCATGGGCCCGTGAAGTGGGGTAGCTCTTGTATAGAATTAGACTCAAAGTCCAATCTCTCGTGAGACTGAGTACTCTCATGTTCCCCGTAAATAGATGGGATGTCTTGTGGGAATTGGTCGTGTGCATCATCCACAAGTTCAAAGGGAGGGGCAACTTCACTTTCGTTATCCCATTTGTCTTCTTGAATCTCTCGTAGGAAGTCTGGTGCAAACCGATTCATAGAAGAAGAAGTGTCAGGCTCCGTAGAATTAGGCACATAAGCAACTTGGGAAGGAGGGTTTATTCTATTGTTGGCTCTTTCCTCGCTCTCATAGATGTTTGGAGCACACGCTTCCTGGGGAGGATTACTTTTTCTATTACTTTTCCGAACAGGCTCATACGCTCCCTGAGAAGGACTGTAGGCAACCTGAGGAGGTACGTAAGCTTTCGCGGGAGGCTCATCTGCCTTTTGGGGGGGAAGATAAGCTTCTTGAGGAGGCACATGGGCTTCCTGAAGAGACTGGCTTATCCATTCCCTTGCCCTTTCCTTTCTTTGAGGGGCAGGTTCCTTTTCTGATTGTGCAATTAGCCTCTCTATTCTTTCTAGCAGTCTGTCAAAGTGTAACTGCGTCTTAGCTGAGCTAGAGATATTAAAGAGGCGGCTAGCTTCGAACATGGCTTGAGCCAATTCCACCATCTTAGCACAAATTTTAGTTCGTTCAAGCTCTAGCTCAGCTCTAGGGTAGCACTTTTCATGATCAGTTATGGTTGGCCCTTCTTGGATTCTGGCCTGATATGCTTTAAGCATCATGTTTAGGTCCTCGGGAGTGGGATCGGCTAGGACTGATCCTACTCTAGGGGGTGGTGGGATTTGATGAGGCGGGTTGGAAGGTGGTGGGTCGGATGGAGATGGAAATGGTGGTGGTGGAGTCGTGTGAGAGGGAGTTTGAGTTGTGAGTTCGGTTATTCTGGCTCTTGTTTCTCTTACGCTTTCCTTGAGTTCACTCATCTTCTTTGCCCATTGCCTTTTCATTCTTTCCCGACTATCTTTCCAAGCTCTAGTCCTTTTCTTGGTTATGCTCTCAGTTTCACTAGCCTCTGGGCCCTTTTCTTGGCTTGCCCCTTGGTTTTGCTGCAATGCCTGAGCTCTAGTGACTACCTGTATTGGTGCAGCGGAAGTGACACTTCCTGAGGAATCTACAACCAACCCAATTACATTAATAGGAGTGATTTTTGGCATATTATTAGGATTCTTAGGGCAATCTCGTAAGAGATGCTCTTTTCCACAATCTTGGCAAAAGCCTTGGATCGTCACGGACTGAGTTTGTGTAGGTGGAGGTAAGGGACAATCACGAATGAAGTGATCTCCCTGCCATCGGTAGCATGGTCCTCTAGGCAATGGTGGTCGTACCTGCCTAGGTTGGGGTCTAGGGTTGGGGTTTGCATACATGACGTTTGTATAATCTGACTCCCAATTAGGTTCCCTTGGCTCTTCGCTGTAATAGGACTCACCATGTTCTGGAGACTGCATGTAGTAAGCCTTGGGACTATCAACATGTGTGGAATCAAAGCTATGGTCACTCGGGTCACTTTCAGAAATCAAGGGTGTTACAGGGACTATAGCTCTATTCAGGTTTTCTTCTGCAACAGCATACTTTACTGGAATCACATTAGCTGGGACAGGTGGTTGTTGAGCTAACACTGGCTGAGGCCTTTGTTGGCTTTGGTAGGGTTGCTGATAAGGTTGTTGTGGCCTGCCATATGGCTGTGGAGGGTACGGGTTCTGGTATCTTCCTTGCTGAGGGTATGGCTGTGGGTAGGGTTGCCTAACTGCCTGCTTGTTGTATGGGCAATCTTGTGCGGTGTGATTGGTGTATCTTCGTTCTATGGTGCAATATTGGCTATTTGGATTGACCTGGGGTTGAGCCATAATGGGGTAGACATTCGCCATGTGGTCACCACCACACGTATAGCACCTCTTCGCTGGGGTAAACCTCGGAATTTGTTTGCTAGAGACGCCTAGTTTTTGGGCCACTTTCTCTGCGAGTTCCTCAATTGATGTGGATTGCGTGGAAGAGTGACTAGATGCACTATCCGAATCTTTGTAGATTTTGGAAAGCTCTAGTTCTTCCCCTAGGTTATCTTCAATGTCAATGCACATGCGTACACACTCTTCTATAGTCCTAGGGTCTTTCAGATACACATAGGATCTCAATTTCGTACTCAGCAATCCATCAAGGAATAAGGCTACTTGTTTGGCAGATGTGGGTAGCTCCGAAACAGGACATCTTTCAAGGTATTGCCTAAATCTTCTTCCTGCAAGTCTCACAGTCTCTTGAGGGGTTTGCTTGAAGCTGTGAATCAGTGAGGAGGTATTGTGTCTTATGCCACTCTTGGAGAATTCAATAATAAATGCTTCTAGGAGTTGGTCTATGCTCCTGAACTGGCGCTCATCCAATGGCTGAAACCATGTCAGTGCTGTGTTCCTAAGGGTTAGACCGAAGGCATTGTACTGCGTGAATAGATCCTCCACTTGTTCAGCTCTCAAGACTTGCTTGAACTCCGCCACATGATCATAGGGATCTCCTGTGCCATCAAAGTAATTCTTCATGGACTTAACTAGCTGGGTCGGTCTCAAAGTTCTTGTGTGCTCTCTAGGTCTCGGCAGGGGGAATCCATCCACGTTTCTTTGGTTCCTGTGAGCTCTAAGTATCTCAGGTTCTACTCTATTCGTCTCTGTCCTCGTTCTTCCTCTTCCCAAGGAGTTGGCAAAACTTACCTCAAGTTTGTCTCTACTTCTATCTCTTTGAGCCCCATGAGCTTGGGAGGTCCCAGCTCCTTGGTGACCAAAGGACACATTAGACCTTGGTTGGGGAAAAACAAACTCACCCTTCCATGTGTAGGCATGTCTGCCATGCTCAGTGACCACGAAGATTCTCTCTGATGCATTGTCTAGGTAGGTTACTTGGCCTGGGCTATCAGGGTCTTTAAACTCATAGATTGTGAGGGCACTCACTTCCTGAGGTTGAGCAGATTTGTATCTCCAAAAAGCCTCATCGGTTTCTTGGTTTAAAAGCAGATCTATGCTTTTATTATCCTGTGGAATCCACTCAGGAGTCATGATTCTGGTCAAGATAGATTTACCACGGGGAGTTCTTGGCTCTCTCTCTAAGTTCCCTTGCTCTATATCACCCATGTCGGTCTCCGCAATCACATTTCCAAACTCATCAGTTCTATCAGGAAGAGTGGTGACTACATATATAGTCCCCTCTTTATCTAGGTATGCTCCATTCTCAAACTTGACTACCGGGTGGTCTAATCCATGGGGTTGATCGGGGTTCTTAATCTGGACCACCGATCTTCTCAGTCCGTCTTTGTAGATGCGAGCACCTAGACGATTCGTCCTGATGTATTCCAGCTGAGTCTTGTATGGTCCTTCTGGCTCTTCCAGATAAGCCAACCCTGAACTACCTACTGGTCTCTCCATGTGATAGGACATCTCAGAATCACTTGTTTCTGATCTGGGAGTGTATGGGTAATCACTCAACTGTTGGGCCCAAGACCTGGCAGTGTGATTGACACTAGCTTCAGAAGATCTGAGGCTTTGTCTGTCTCGGCCTAAGTGTCTGCCTGATCTAAGGTTCATATGCCTGATTTATCTACCCCCTTGGACTCAAGCACACTCTCGTTGCAAGTTAATTTGCACCAATCACTTTGTTCTTTTGAGTTGAATATTATGTTTATGGTCTTGTCTGAAATCGCGTCGTCAGGAGTACTTAAGTGAATTTCCGCACTTGATAAGTGATCGATTCCCGTTTACCTTTGGTCCCTTAGGGTTTTCGCACTTAAGGCCTATTTACTTCTTGCACTTGGTTGAATAATACTCTTGGACTTGATTTATGCCTAACGTTGCCCTAATTAATTACCACACCTAAGTCGTACTTAGCCTAGGCTAGGAATTGACAAAGGAGGGTTGAGAGATCTTCCAACCTCAATTAGCTGGTTGTAGCTGGTTGACCAGACTGCTACACAAGCCCAGGAAGCCTTCTCCCAAGCTTGATACTCACCCTTGCTAGCTTGCTTTGGATTGCCTTGAGTGCACACAAAGTTCCTGCAAAAGCTCACCCGTTAGTATAGCTTTATTACCACAAGTAATTGGAAGACACACATCAATAATTTTAGTCCCCCTGGAGTAACTCACTGCACCCCCTGAATCTGAGTACCACTTAGTTCCACCTAAAGGTCAACTTAAAAATGCATGTTCTAAAACTCCGCGTATGATTCTTACAAAAACCAGTCGAGGTCCACGTAGAATTCTCAACGAGCTTTCCAACGAGACCAAAATCTCATCAATCGGAGTTCGTATGGTCAAGTTATGACCATTCAGGCACTAAAGGGTCAAAACAGGCTCTCAGGGTTCACGAGATCCCTCTCTGGTTTCTAGGTCTTTTGCCCACGTCCAAGGTTCTAAAGTTATACCAAGGTGCCTAAAATTAAGCTCAACTACCCTTCAATTCACTCAAAATTAACCCTAACTTTTCATGCGTTAAAGGCCGTGTATCGCGATAGGTCGGGTCGAGGTGTCGCGATAGGTGGGAAGTGTCGCGATAGGTCGAGGTGTCGCGATAGCTCGTGAAGTGTCGCGATAGGTCGGGGTGTCGTGATAGCTCATGAAGTGTCGTGATAGGTCGAGGTGTCGCGATAGCTCGTGAAGTGTCGCGATAGCTCGGGGTGTCGCGATAGGTCGTGAGGTGTCGCGATAGGTCGAAGTGTCGCGATAGGTCGTGAGGTGTCGCGATAGGTCGGGGTGTCGCGATAGGTCGTGAGGTGTCGCGATAGGTCGGGGTGTCGCGATAGGTCGTGAGGTGTCGCGATAGGTCGAAGTGTCGCGATATGTCGTGAGGTGTCGCGATAGGTCGAAGTGTCGCGATAGGTCGTGAGGTGTCGCGATAGGTCGAAGTGTCGCGATAGGTCGTGAGGTGTCGCGATAGGTCGAAGTGTCGCGATAGGTCGTGAGGTGTCGCGATAGGTCGAAGTGTCGCGATAGGTCGTGAGGTGTCGCGATACCTCGAGGTGTCACGATAGCTCGGGATATGGTGAATTTTTCTGTTCTATCTAGTGATCCTGGGAGCTCTAGGCCTGCGCAGTGTCGTGGTGCACTCAGAATTGTGATTGGGTGAAATTTTCGGAGTGTCGCGATAGCTCGAGCTCAACGCCTCGGGGACTGTGCAGACAATTTCTGTACCTGCTGAGCTTGCTGGAGATGATGATGGAGCTGCCACCTGCAAGAAACATGCAAAAAACACACAAAGACAAGCACACACACTCGCTCTCTCTCAAACTCGCACACAACAAATGAGGGAATGATAAGGAAGAGGGAATATGTAGTGGAGAAGGAGGTGGAGGTGGAGATGGAGAAGGAGGTGAAGATGAAGATGGAGATGGAGAAAAATCAGAAATTTACCTACTACTTACCATTCCAACGCATCCTCTCTACGTCTTACCATCACACGCTCGTCCTCAAAGCTCGATCCCCGGCAACGGCGCCAAAATTTGGTGTAGCTCAGTGATGAGTAGCACCTCCTTTAATGTCAATCCGGGAAGACGTGAGGATGGTATGAAGACCTCGAGCAAGTGGCGGCACAAGTGCGTGAGTGAGAAGCACACAAGCATGCACACACATACACACACACGCGCACGCACGGCAAGACAAAGAGAGAGAATCAATGGAGTTCTTCGATTACTCTTCAAAAAGCTCTTACAAGTTTGTTTCTATTACAATCTAACCTCAAAAATGAGCTCTCTAGCTCCTTTTATAGTTTTTGACTAGCTTTGGCCCTGTTCAGACCTAGTGTCCGGCCTAGTTAAAAATCAGGTTCCAGGGCTTATTTGAGGGCTCAAACGAGATCTAAAAAATATGAAAATTGGTACGATGGTACTTCTAATACTCCTCAAGCTTGAGGACTCCTCGGCTTGAACAAAATGGAGTTACTAAAAATAGATAATGGTATCTACAATGGTTTTTAGTGATGAAAATCACTATTTTTGTAGGGGATTCTTCTGAAAATTTGACATACACTTCTTGGAGCTCCCTACTTGCTCCCTTTCCTTGTGTGTCCACCTTTTGATGTGCTTCCATGCTTTGTCCTTGACTTTGAGCTTCAACATTGTGTTATGTCAATTCCAGATCCTCCCCTTTTCAGCACGCATCTTTGTGACATTCTAAATGTTTAAAGTCAAGGTTACTTCATATATTTATTGTACTTGGAAGTTAGATCATCATAATTTATCTAAACTCAGTTTCCAATGAAACCAAATTTCCCCACAGATCTTAGAATTCTACTTTCTCTCTGGTTTTGGCTTTGGTGTATTGATTCATACGAAAAAAAATAAAGGGTTATAGTGACTTATAGACAATGTCCATAAACTCATCATCCCCTTGCTGAGGGATCCATGTCCTTTACAACTTCTCCCCCTTGATAAAAAAGGGCCATTGAATGATGGAAGCAAGGATAATTCTAGTCTCTCATAACACTTAGGCTTCTTATCTTGGATTATGAGAATCCCGTTTTTCTAGGAGTGAGGATTTGTGAGTTGCTTGATTCACCTTTTTCTGGGTGTGAGAATTACTGATGGTCAGAATCTCCTATTCCTATGTGTGAGAATCACCTTTGCTTGGTAGAATCCTATTTTTTCTAGCTTCGCTTTATGGACTTCTTGAGCTTTGTAGGTTGAGGTTTGCACTTTGGGTTCATAGGTTGTGGGTCATAGGTTTGCTCTTGGCTAGTTTTGGATTAAAGACCTCCCCACCAAAATATTTTCAAACATCAGTGGGGATAATCCTCTCGAGCAGGATATTGTCTACAAGAATCTTCCTAATGCCGGCTTCCACTGTAGTGTTGAAGATCACATGATTAAAGATTGCTCTACAAAGCAAAATGCATTAAGGGAAAATAAAGAACCTTCCAAGATTCAAGTAACCAAAGCCCTCATCTCCTTAAACCACCATTCAACTGAAAAAATTGTTGATGAAGAATGCACAAAGGAAGCTAAGGAATCACATCATGACATCACTTTGACAAAGGTGATAAATAGGAGGAGGAGTCCTAAAGGTTAACCAGAAATGAGTCAGGTGTCTTTGACCCTTAAGAATAATCTTTTTCATTATTTGGGAAAGGATCTCAACAACATTAATTACCCTAATGGGATGTTTGACTAGCAGTCGGGAGAGCAAACCATAGAAATAAGTGACCTAATTACTCGAAGCATCTAGGGAGAACACAAAAGCAAACTTAACCCCGATAGTAAAAGTTCAATCATTGGCTCCATGATTCCCAGTGAAGTCATGGATTCTTCTATGACGGTGGTTTTAAAAAAGTCAAAGTGCAAGCTCGATCCCTTGGAAAGAGCCCTTGCAAAGGATATCTCTCTAGCGAGGGAACTAGGAAAACAATGAGCCCTCGATGGGCCTTTTAGATTAAGGAGTGATTAGGGATGGACCAATGTGAAGAGGGTGGTTGTAGCTCAGTGATGAGTAGCACCTCCTTTAATGTCAATCCGGGAAGACGTGAGGATGGTATGAAGACCTCGAGCAAGTGGCGTCACAAGTGCGTGAGTGAGAAGCACACAAGCATGCACACACATACACACACACGCGCACACACGGCAAGACAAAGAGAGAGGATCAATGGAGTTCTTTAGATTACTTTCAATAGCTCTTACAAGTTTGTTTCAATTACAATCTAACCTCAAAAATGAGCTCTCTAGCTCTTTTTATAGTTTTTGACTAGCTTTTGGCCCTGTCCAGACCTAGTGTCCGGCCTAGTTAAAAATTAGGTTCCAGGGCTTATTTGGGGGCTCAAACGAGATCTAAAAAATACGAAAATTGGTACGCAACTACTTCTAAGGCTCCTCAAGCTCAAGGACTCCTTGGCTTGCACAAAATGGAGCTACAAAAATGTGAAATGATATTTACAAATGATTGTTAGTGATAAAAATCACTATTGTTGTAGGGATTTCTTCTAGTGATCTGCCATACATATCTTCGAGCTCCCCACTTGCTCTTCCTCCCTGCATGTCTTGAAAAAATATTGGCCTACTTGCCAGATCTTCTTTGACTGCCCTGTTTGCTTGTGCTGTCCCTTCGCTCTGACTCCCTTCTTTGACTTTCTCGTCTTGTAAGTCCTGGTGTACCAAGGCTACTGCCAACACCCCCCCCACTCTCGCGTCTGTCGCCCCTGACAGACCCTTGTCTAGCTGCTTTTTGGACGTAATATTGGACAACATCCGCGGCGAGGTGGTGTTCTTCTAGCCTGAGTCCCCTTGCTAGATCTGTCAGCAATGCATCCCAATTGACTGGCCCTGGGACATCTGGATGTGGCACCCGTAACTGCTCTGAGTGAATGGTTCGCTCCACAGCAAATAAATGGAGGAGGTGTGAGGGTGTGGGTACAAATATTTCTGAGTGGTATTCCCAGAACCCTGTTATGAACATCTCTTCGAATGTTTGTTTGAAGCAGGCCGGGAGGTATTTTATTCTGGCGTGCCAAGCGTATATCACCTCTATGGAAGGAGTGGTGCTCATGTCATAAACTAAATCTTGGTTTCCTGTAAGGAATCCGACGCCTGAGAAGTGTGGGTCCTTGATATTCTTGAATGTTCTGAATGTAATGAGCATTAACTCAAAAATTTTCATGCACATCTGGGCCATTACATCAGGGGTATTCTTTAATCGGATGCTCCAGTGCCGTATAGTGGAAATCATGTAATTGACGGTTGGAGGTCCTTGAGGGGGTGCTAGATAGACATAGTTTAACCATTTGGCGCATCCCTTGATATTCTTGACTGCAATGGTAAACTCTGGCCATGTGCGTCTGCGGAGTACAGGAACATAACAAGGGTTATATTTAATAAAAAGAGGCATATTCGTCCAGGTGCGAACCATCTCCGGGTAGGTTTCGAGGAGTCGGATCCTCCAAGTGGGTTGATGAATGGATCCTTTTTTGGCGCTCTCTGGGATATCATCTGGCCCAAATTGTGTAGCAAACGTTGGAGGTTTGCCACATCTATGTTGGATTTCTACATTGTAGTCCGCCAGGAGTATACAATATGGCACGTATTGATCATCATTGGTTCCGATCCATCTATGGTGGGACATGCTGCGGAAGTATTCTGATTTGATAATAGTGTCCTCTATCTTTGCCATAGATTGGATTTGAACTGCCACTCGATCTTCATGAGTTGATGCCGTTTTCTCTAGTGTTTGGAGCCACTCAGGTACTTCGATTTCTAACGTATCCATTCCTTCTGCGGTTTGCTCACCACCTGGCATTGGCATAGGAACGTAAGGTTCCTCATACGTCTCATCTACCTCGATGGGTACCAAATCCTCGGGTTCTGGTTCGACAACTGGAGAGGGTTGCCTTTCATGTGTGAGTAATCTTGCCTGTAATTCGGCCACCTGCTCTTTCAATGCCTTGACTTCCTCTGAAGTCGTAGTCGTTTCTGTGACTTTGGGTGCTGTCTGCTGCTCTTGGAGTTGATTGCGCAGCGCATCACGCTCCCTTTCCAAGTCATCATGAGCTTCTAATAGATCTGCATAGCTGTCCAAGATGGTCTTCATTGTCTCTGAGGGCACAGCTTTAAACTGCTCTGGATCAATTTCGTGTGGAGAGCCTTCCATTGCTGCTTCTAGATTTGCTTCATTTTGCTGCTGCAGTCTCTTGTTTTCCTCAAGGGCGGCCGCCATGTGTTTTCTGAGAAGTGCCAGGTTACGCCGGACTTTGAGATTATCGGCTTGGTATACCTCGAGCAAAGCTTCTAGTTGTTTGGCACCTGATTCTGTCGATGGTTGGGGCGCCGCCAATAAGGTTTGGTGAGCCTGCTCAAGCGTCGTGTAGCGTTGATTCAGTTCTGCATTTTCTGTTTGTAGAATGAGAAATTGTCTTTGTAAGTTTTGATGGTGCGTTTCCAGATTCTGATACCGGTTATCCAGAGCTTTGTACTCATGCTGGAGCTGGTATACACATTGGTTTAATGCTAAGAATATGTTATTTACATTAAATAATGCTGGGAAGGGTGAAGATGCAGGGGGAATGGGGGCGGGAATGGGAGAGGTGAATGATGTGGATGTACGTGGAGATGTGGCTGGAGGTGGTATGGGTGATGAAGGTGGCATAGGGGGAGGGAGCGGTGCTGTGGCAGGTGATGTTTCCATCGTGTCCACTGTTTGAGTGACAGTGTAGATGGGAATCGTTGGTGGAGTGGATGTGACATCGGTGAACAGGGTGGTGAAGGTGGGCATGGTGACTCCCCCGTATTGGATTCCCGGAGAGAGTGGGATGCCCATGACCACGGTAGTGGTAGTGGATGTGGTAGTGTTAGTGTCCTGTGGTGGAGTGAATTGTGTAGTGTGAGGTGGGGATGGGGGTGACAACGGTGCTTCCTGATATTCTTCTGCTTGCGCTGCCTCGCCTGGTGCTGATGTATTGATGTGAATTTGCTTCCCGGACCTCCTGGGACGAACGGGAACTCTTTTTTCAAACCTGTGGATGTAGGCCATTGCCTCATGAATGGCCTCGTCCAGTCCTACAGCGTCGGCATGAAGGTTCATGGACTCAATGAACAACTCGTCCACACCTTCCTCAGCTAGCAAGTCGTTCATGAGTCTTTTGCCCTGGTCTAGAGACATCTGATGCTGTTCCTGAACCAGTCGCATGGTTCGATATAGTCTCTTGATTTGTGCCGAATATGCTGGGGCACTTGCTAACTCGGAGAGTTCGTCATATTCTTGATGTTGTTCTTCGTCGGCCTCTTCTTCATCTCCTGCTGCCTCTTGTTCATCTACATCAACTTCTACAGTTTGTGGTTGGGTGGGGGCCGATGTTGTTTGGGGTCGCGGTTCCTGAGCTCGCGCTGCTTCGGCTTCGAGGTTAGAGTCATAGATTAATCTGGCAATTTCTTCATCCGTGAGGTCCTCAAGAGTAAATCCCTGCGGAAATTCCAAATCGGATGGAATGGGTGGAAACACCAGATTAGGCCCCTCTGTGCTTGGTCTTGGTAACCGGATTGTGAATGGCCTAACTCGTCGTGTCTGGGGAGGAGTGATTTCTGGTGTAGCGGTAGCTCCCCTTGGTTGAGCACAGGGTAGTTGGACTCCCCCCCTCATCTTCTTTGATGGGGGACCTGCTGCTGATAGTCTTCTCTGGAATTCTTGGACTCGGGACCATACGAGTGCCCGCTGAACAGGCACGTCATAAGCCAAGCATCTATAGATTATTCTGGTCAAAGCACAACACCCGTGGAGCACATTCTTCTGTTTTTTGTTCCACCTTTGATGCGCTAGGTGGATCTGATCTATGATCCAGTGTGGTACGTTGATGGGCAGGCTTTCGGTTTCTGCTAGATATAAACTGAACCATATTTTTTTCGGGGGCATTGTGAAGCGTTCTTGGGCAGGAAAAGCAAAATGTTGCATGATGGTTCGCAGGTGAAGCGCAATGGTAGGTGTCATCGCAACCATGTCCTTCAGCTTATTAAGATCTTTGTGCTTCATTCGACCTGGAACCATGGTTTCCTTTTCTGTTGGGATGTGCATGCCATACATACCCAATGCTTCTCTTACCAGATTGAGGGTCAACTTGAATCTTTTAAGCTCATTACCCGGCAGCAGTGATGGCAACACAAAGGTGCTGTCGCCGCCCTTGGCTCTGCTTGGCGTGATGGTACTGATCAGGTAAGAACATCGTAAAAAATCCGGCTTTGGTAAGTGAGTCCTGAAATAACTTTCCACACCCGCTTTGACCCAAACTGATCTCATGACTTCGGCATTTTGGTAGCTTTCAAACTCGCGTGCGAAAAAGTGGTATCGACCCCATTTGCCATTGAACTCCAATTCTGCTTCCCAGAAATAGGTCCCATCGCCCAGTGGTCCAGCAACATCACTGAACCAATGCGCATGCTTACCTACTTGAGAAGTGTGCCCTTGAGGAGGATCCTGAATGGGGAGCACATGCACTGCTTGAAGCTCTTGCGGTCTTGCTGTGAGACGTGGCTCAAGGAGAAGTGTTTCTATGTCCACAATCCGGGCACCAGATCCGGCTTGAGAACTAGTACCTGCTTCTGCCATGGCCCTGTTCGCTGGTTGGTTCTGTGAGAATATAGAACCAAGTGTTAACATCGTAATGGACGGAATAAATCCGTTGTTGTCCCCGTTACAACATTAACATGAGGTGGATGATGAGTTAGTGGTTAGTAAGTGCATGAAGACAGTGTGTGTATTTAGTGCTTGTGTTGTCCTAGGAGACTACTGCAGTTAGTAAGTAGGTATGGATTTACAAATTGGGGTCGGGGGGTTTATTACAGGCCCTAGGCTGCCAAATGCAGTGAGTGGGCTTTGCCTTCGGTTTCGGAGAGTCTCTACAGAGCCTTCTCGGTGTCGTGGTTTGAAGATGAGGCCTTTTTGGGACCCATTTACAATTGATTACATGTACGCTCTTGGGTTTTGGTGTGTACATGAGTGTCGAGAACGAGTGAAATCTGGCAGTATGCGTCGCTGCGTTATGTTGTTTAAGTTGTGGCCTCAGCGTAGCTACTTGTGCCATCAAGCAAGCCTTAGGCACCCAAATTTGTCTTGATTGTGGGCTTCCTATGAGGTATGCTTCCACAGGATGGACAGTTAACTGTAACTCTTGACAGTAAGACAACTTAACAGCGCTAGTGGCAGCACCTGAGTCAATCAAGGCTCTTACGGTCCTTGTACTCTTTCCTTGTCCTATGTCTATGGTTATGAAAGGACGTCTATCAATTATTCTATTCGAGCTTGTTCCTGCAACTTCACACATGGCTATGGGAAATCCTTGGCCTGCATAGTCATTCGCTCAAGGCTGATCTCTACCTTGCCCTCGTAATTTCATCCTTCTGATGCGTTCTAAAGCCTCTGCTTGAGCTTCTTCTCTAATTCTCTTTTCTTCCTCTTTGCGTTTCTTAGCAGTGTTGAGTCGGCTCAGCATTTCCTCAGTGAGGGGTTCTTGATACAACTTGACTCTGCATCCGCTAATATAGTTAGGGAGAACATCACCCTCTAATGTGGCCAATTGTACTGCTCCACTTGTGGAGATCCTATTGATGATCATAGGTCCGTAGCCTCTCTTTTCTAGCTTCCTCGCGTGTTGTTTCAGTGTATAGACTAAGACTAGATCTCCCGCTTTCAAGCCTTTATCCTTCACATGGGCATCGAAGTATGCCTTCTGTCTCTTCTTGGCTGCATATATTCCTGCAGCGGCTCTCAGTCTTGTTTCCCCTAATCGTTCAAGGTCAAAGATCCTAGAGGAGAGCTCATGACCTGTCCATTCGTGCTCTTGTGCTACTTTCAATGTAGGGATCAAGAAATCCAAAGGTAACACAGCGTTTTGACCGAATACCATCTGAAAGGGGGTGGCTTGGAGTACCGTTTTGTAGGCAACTCGGTATGCCCAAACAGCATGGTGTAGCTGTTTGTCCCAATCAGAGCGTTTAGTGTTCACTAATTTCGTCAGTACATTGCATAAAATCTTATTAGTGCTCTCAGCTTGTCCATTAGCTTGAGGGTGATAAGGGGCAGACTTCTTGTGTATTACCAAGAATTCTTGGAGTAGATTTTCAATCACTTCGTTCAAGAAATGAGTGCCTCTATCACTTACAAGCTCTATGGGTAGCCCATATCTCGTGAATACATTCTCAAACAAGAATTTGGAAGTTGTTTGAGCATCGTTCTTAGTTGTAGCCTTTACCTCTACCCACTTGGTGAGATAATCTGTTGCCACAATGATGTATTCCGCATGAGAACCCTTAGCTGGGGGATTAATAGGACCTACGAAGTCTATTCCCCACTTAGAGAATGCACGTCCACCCATCATAGGTTTCAGTGGCATCTCATCTTTGCGTATAGGATACTGAGTCCTCTGACAGACATCACACCGTTTCACATAGGTATGTGCATCCATGTGAAGTGTAGGCCACCACAAGCCCGCAAATAGTATTGCCTTGATTACCCGATCTGGTCCAAAGTGTCCTCCTGCTACACCTTGGTGAGCAGTTTCTAAGATCTTAAGATACTCACTTTCATGGACACACAGTCTCAGGTAACCATCTTTACCGCGTTTATATAGATTATCACCTATGAGTGAATAATCCCGAGCTTCTTGTTCTAAACTCCTTTTCCTAGCTAGAGTCATGTCTGGGGGGAATGTGTTTGTCCGCAAGAATGATACTAGAGGTTCACTCCAATCTGGCACAATGGATACTTGATAGAGAGTGGCATGTTCCACAGGTGGTTTAGTGCAACAGATTGGGCATTCCTTGCACAACTTTTGGACATCAGCTTCCATAGTTGGCCAATGCACTCCGAATCTCTTTAGAGTCTGCAAAGTTCTTTGCTTTGAATGGTGTTGCTCTAACGCACCTACATGTGCTAATTGCAACCATTTAGCGTACTCATCCTCTTCTACGCAACAAGCCAAGATCCCTTGATCTGTGTGCTTGTACATGCTTCCTGCCATGATATGGTACTTTTGGGCTTTTACGATCTCTCTATTCCGTGTGTTCACCACTGGATGATTAGGCCCGTATGTCAATACTGGTACTATTGGCTTAGCCCACTGCGGTACAACTTCCAGATTAAACAAGTAAGCATCAGGAAGGTCATCTGATACTCCTTGTGGGGCTTCTCCCGATGTGAGCCTAGAGAGATGATCAGCTCTCAAATGAGTCCTACCTTTTCTTACCACAACCTCAAAGTCATATTCCATTAGCAAGAGAAACCATCTCACTAATCTTCCTGTGTTGCATGGCTTGTTTACAAGATATAACAATGCCTGATGATCAGTAAAAAATTTAAACCTATTTGCAAGCAAATAGTGTCTAAATTTCTTAACTGCATATACCATGCCTAATCCTTCGCGCTCTGTAGTGGTGTAATTCCGTTCAGCCGCATTCAATTGTCTACTTGCATAGGCAATTGGAAGATCCATATTACCTTCACCAGTAGGTTGTGCAAGCACACATCCAATAGCATAATTGGATGCATCAACATGAACATGGAATGGCTTATTCCAATCTGGTGTGGTCAAGATTGGTGCTGAACATAATCTTCGTTTAAGTTCCTGGAAGGAATTCTCACATTCATCCGTCCACTCAAAGTTAGTCAGAAGTCCGTACATGGGCTTTGCAATGACAGCATACATGTGTATAAATCGTCGATAATAACCACAATGCCCCATGAAAGCTTGTACTTCCTTGACATTCTTTGGCCTAGGTAGCTCTGCTATGGCTCTCACTTTTTCTTCGTCGGTAGATATGCCATTCTTTGACACTATGTGTCCGAGAATCTTACCTTGCCTGACCATAAAAACGCACTTTTCTGGGTTCAGGCAGACTTGATATTCTCTACATTTGTCAAAGATTTGTCTGAGTTCAGGAATATGAGTTTGTCTAACATTGGAATGAGCACAAAGATCATCAACATAGACTTCTAAACTCTTCCTCAGGAACTCCTTAAACACATGGCACATCAGCCTCTGGAAGGTGGCTGGTGCATTGGTAAGCCCAAATGGCATTACTCTAAAAGCAAAAATGCCCCATTCTGTGGCAAAGGCTGTCTTATGCTGATCCTCTGGAGCTATGGCCACTTGATTGTAGCCAGAAAATCCATCAAGGAAGCTGTACACTTCCTTGCCTGCCACTCTTTCTAAGAGATGTTCTGTGATGGGAAGCGGATAGTTATCTCGAATTGTAGCTGCATTAACCTTTTTCAAGTTAATGCACACGCGCAGTTTGCCATTCTTCTTGGGCACCACCACGATGGGGGATACCCATTCGGTGTGCTCAATCTCATAGATAAATCCGGCTTCGACCAGTCTATCTATCTCTTCCTTGATCTTAGCAGCGTAATTATCGTTATATGTATAAGGCTTTTGCTTAGAGGGTTTGGCATCTGAGGTCATGGGAATAGTGTGTGAGCATATGTCCGGGTCAACCCCTTTCAAATCCTTGTAACTCCAAGCGAACACATCTCTGTATTCTCTTAGCAAGGCAATCAATTCGTACTCTTCTCCTTCTGTCAGGTCATGGCCTATATACGTGCATCTCTCCTCTCCTTCTTCTATGGCCACTACTATTTTCTTGGTGGTTTCTTTGTTATCATAGGCCTCTCCTGATTGTGCCTCTCGTTTAGGCATTCTTATCATGACTCTCCTGTCATCTATCTCGTACTTCTTAAAATTTTCTGGGACCTCAAACAAAGATTCTTCCTCTTCTGGTAAGGCTTCTCTCTTCTTTCGTTTCTTCCCTTCTTCCTTAGGGGTCATATGCGTTGCTAATCTTACATCATTTGTAACCTCTCCATGCCTCTGGGATTGAAATTCTACTTCATGGAAGTATTCTTCATCTGATGCAAATGGTGGGTCCATAATGATTGACTCTAGATCGGAGTCACTTGCATCCTCAAATGCATCAGGGCTAGGTTCGCATTCTTCTAGCACTGCTTCTCCCATGATTGGCTCTATGGAGAAGACTGAAATATCATAGCCATCCTCATCACAGTGAGGTGTCCATTGTTCTTCATTGATGGCTACGTCCATTGTTGCTAAAATTTCTGCCCAACCGTGAGGTTCAAATTCTTCGTCTGGAAAAACTACAGGTGCATAGGCTGGGTCTTGAATGGGTCTATGGGTTTCGTTTGCACCTATTTCTCTGGCCTTTTCTCTTTTCTCTTCCTCCACTGCTACTTTGCACATCCATAAGTGAGTGTCTTCGTGCATCCATGAGGATCCAGACCCTATGGAATGCACCGATTCTGTATCATCTTTGGCTCTATGGATGGGATTCCATTGGATAGGAGGGACATCTCTATGAGAATAATCCTTGAGATTGACTTTGGTTGTAACACCTAAGTGTTGCAGGTACAAAGAATTGGTTCCCCAATCCTGTACCACTTGCAACTGTCGCATGAATGGTCTTCCCAAAATCATCTCATAGGCATGATTTTTGCTGAAGTCACATATGGCAAAGGTATGTTCAAACTCGACACCACAAGTGGTGAGAGTTATTCCTTCTAGCAATCCTAGGGGTCTCTCTATGTGACCATCGGCCATTTGCAATGTCATTCTCGTCGGCCTGAGTGCCGGCTTGCCCCAACGCTTCCATAAGGAGGTAGTGGCAATTGCAACTCTTGCACCTGAGTCCAAAATTGCCTTCGTGGTGTAGTCCTGGTAGGTGATGGGAAGGTAGGTGTTCCCTTCTTCACCTTCGCACATATCTCCTATCTTATCCAAGGGAATTTCTGGTACTGTCCTATGGGATCCTACCCGGGAACGAGGTTTTGCAGTTTCAGTTACTTGACTAGCTACATATTTCTGCGCGTTTGGTCTATCCTCAGGCAGCTCTTCCAAAGTGAGATCGCGTTGCACCTTGGTGTTCGTTACTACCTCCGTGTTCCTCGGTATGACTGAGTCGTCGTTCCTTACCATGACTGTGGGTGCTCTCATACATGTGGACTTTGCTTCCCATGGGCCTGTGAAGTGGGGTAGCTCCTGTATGGAATTAGACTCAAAGTCCAATCTCTCATGAGATTGAGCACTCTCATGTTCCCCGTAAATAGATGGGATGTCTTGTGGGAATTGGTCGTGTGCATCGTCCACAAGTTCAAAAGGAGGGGCGACCTCGCTTTCGTTATCCCATTTGTCTTCTTGAATCTCTCGGAGGAAATCTGGTGCAAACCGATTCATAGAAGAAGAAGTGTCTGGCTCCGTAGAATTAGGTACATATGCTACCTAGGAAGGAGGGCTTATTCTATCGTTGGCTCTTTCCTCGTTGTCATAGATAGCTGAAGCACAAGCTTCTTGGGAAGGGTTACTTATGCTATTACTTTTCCGAACCGGCTCATTCGCTCTCTGGGAAGAAATGTGGGTTACCTGTGGAGGTACATAAGCTTTCGAGGGAGGCTCCTGTGACCTTTGGGGAGGAAGATAGGCTCCTTGAGGAGGCACATGGGCTTCCTGAAGAGGCTGGCTTATCCGTCCTCTTACCCTTTCCTTTCTTTGAGGAGTAGGCTCCTTTTCTGGCTGTGCAATTAGCCTCTCTAATCTTTCTAAAGAGGGAAAGGAGTCTGGTTTAGTGGAATTGGCCACATACCCTTCTGACGGGGAATGCTTCATGTTTCTGCTTGCTTTATCTTTTTCTTGATTTTTTTCTTCCTTGGCAGATCTTGCAATTATTTCCTCTAACTTCTCTAGGAATCCATCCAAGTGTAATTGCGTTTTGGCTGAGCCCGAGTAATTGAAAAGGCGACTGGCTTCAAACATAGTCTGAGCCAATGCGACCATTTTCGCGCACAGCTTGGTTCTTTCTATCTCTAGGTCAGCTCTAGGATAGCACTTGGCATGATCCGTCACGTTTGGCCCTTCTTGGATTCTGGCCTGATATGCTTTGAGCATCATGTCTATGTCTTCAGGAGTGGGATCAGCTAATATTGATCCTACCCCAGGGGGTGGTGGAATCGCATGGCGTGGGTTGGAAGGTGGCGGTTCGGATGGAGATGGTACGGGTGGCGGCGGGGTATTGTGAGAGGGGATTTGAGAGGTGATTTCAGTTATCCTAGCTTTGGTTTCTCTTATGCTTTCCTCAAGTTCACTCATCTTTTTAGCCCATTGTCTTTTCATTCTTTCCCGACTATCTTTCCATGCTCTAGTCCTTTTCTTTGTTATGCTCTCGGTTTCACTAGCCACTGAGTTCTTATCCTGGTTTGTCTCTTGGTTTTGCTGCAATGCCTGAGCTCTAGTGACTACCTGCACTGGTGCAGTGGAAGTGACGCTTCCAGAGGAATCTACAACCAAACCAATCACATTGATCGGAGTGATTTTTGGCATATTATTGGGGTTCTTTGGGCAATCTCGTAAAAGATGCTCTTTTCCACAATCTTGGCAAAAACCTTGGATAGTCACTGACTGGGGTTGTGTAGATGGAGGCAAGGGACAATCACGAATGAGGTGATCCCCTTGGCATCTGTAGCACGGTCCTCTGGGGAATGGAGGTCTTACTTGCCTAGGTTGAGGCCTAGGGTTGGGGTTTTCATACATGACGTTCGTGTAATCCGACTCCCAACTAGGTTCACTTGGTTCTTCACTATAGTAGGACTCACCATGTTCTGGAGACTGCATGTAGTAAGCCTGGGGACTATCGACATGTGTAGAATCAAAGCTATGGTCACTTGGGTCACTTTCTGAGATCAATGGGGTTACTGGTACTATGGCCCTATTCAGGTTTTCTTCTGCAACAGCATACTTTACTGGAATCACGTTAGCGGGGTTTGGAGGCTGTTGAGCTAGCACCGGTTGGGGTCTTTGTTGGGCCTGATATTGTGGTTGGTAGGTTTGTTGGGGTCTAGCATATTGTGGTGGTGGAGGGTACTGGTTCTGGTATCTGCCTTGTTGGTAGGGCTGAGGGTAGGGTTGCCTAACAGCCTGCTTGTTGTATGGGCAATCTTGTGCAGTGTGATTTGTGTACTTCCGTTCTATGGTGCAATATTGGCTATTTGGATTGACCTGGGGTTGAGCCATAATGGGGCACACGTTTGCCATGTGGTCGCCACCGCATGTATAGCACCTCTTCGCTGGGGCAAACCTTGGGATTTGTTTGCTAGTTACACCTAATTTCTGAGCTACCTTCTCAGCGAGTTCCTCAATTGATGTAGATTGCGTGGAAGAGTGGCTAGAAGCACTATCTGAATCTTTGTAGATTTTGGAAAGCTCTAGCTCTTCCCCTAGGTTATCTTCAATGTCAATGCACATGCGTACACATTCTTCTATGGTCCTAGGGTCCTTTAGATACACATAGGATCTCAATTTCGTACTCAGCAATCCATCAAGGAATAAGGCTACTTGTTTAGCAGATGTGGGTAGCTCTGAAATAGGGCACCTTTCAAGATATTGTCTAAATCTTCTTCCGGCCAATCTGACAGTCTCTTGGGGGGTCTGTTTGAAGCTGTGGATCAATGAGGAGGTATTGTGTCTTATGCCACTCTTAGAGAACTCTACGATGAAAGCCTCTAGGAGTTGGTCTATGCTCCTGAACTGGCGTTCATCTAATGGCTGAAACCACGTAAGTGCTGTGTTCCTAAGGGTTAGACCGAAGGCATTGTACTGCGTGAACAGATCCTCCACTTGTTCAGCTCTCAAGACTTGCTTGAACTCTGCCACATGATCATAGGGATCTCCTGTTCCGTCAAAGTAATTCTTCATGGACTTAACTAGCTGGGTGGGTCTCAAAGTTCTTGTGTGCTCTCTAGGCCTCGGCAGAGGGAATCCATCTACATTTCTTTGGTTCCTGTGGGCTCTATGCATATCAGGTTCTACCCTATTCGTCTCTGTTCTCGTTCTTTCTCTGCCCACTGGGTTGGCAAAACTTACTTCTGGTCTATCTCTACTTCTGTCTCTTTGCGTACCATGAGCTTGGGAAGTTCCAGCCCCAGGGTGACCATAGGATACATTTGATCTTGGTTGGGGGAAAATAAATTCACCCTTCCAAGTGTAGGCATGCCTATCATTTTCTGTCACCACGAAGATCCGTTCTGAAGCATGATCTAAGTAGGTCACTCTGCCTGGGCTATCCGGATCCTTAAACTCATAGATCATGATATTTCCTATGTCTGTTGGCTGATTAGACTTATACCTCCAAAAGGCTTCATCAGTTTCTCGATTGAGGAGCAACCCTATGCTCTTGTTGTCTTGGGGGACCCACTCAGGCGTGATAATCCTAGTGAGAACTGATTTACCTCGAGGGGTTCTAGGTTCCGCATCCATGTTCCCTTGTTCTAGGTCACCTAAGTTCGCTTCTGAGATTACATTCCCGAAGTCATCTGTCCTATCAGGGTGACTAGTGACAACATATATAGTTCCTTCTTTGTCCAGGTATGCACCATTTTCAAACTTGACAGCTGGGTGTTCTAGTCCTATGGATTGGTCAGGGTTTTTGATCTGGACCACGGATCTTCCTAGGCCGTCCTCATAGATGCTAGCACCTAGTCGGTTGGTCCTAAGATACTCCAGCTGCGTTTTGTAAGGGCCTTCTACCCTGTACAGGTAAGGCACTCCTGAACTTCCCGTAGGTCTGTCCATGCCTTGAGACATTTCTGACTCACTGGTCTCAGAGCTAGGGTAGTATGAGTGGTGGCTCAACTGCTGGGTCCAAGACCTTGCAGTGTGATTGACACTAGCCTCTGAAGACCTAAGGCTTTGTCTTTCCCTTGCTAAATGTCGTCCTGATCTAAGGTTCATATGCCTAACTGATTAGCCCAATTTTTTCCAGAGTACAACCTCGTTGCCGATCAATTGGTATCAGTTACTTGATTCTTTTTAGTTAATTATTGTGTTTATGGTCTTGTCTGATATCACGTCGTCAGGAACACTTGAATGTTCTTCGTACTTTCAGGTTGATCGTTCCACGTTAGGTTTGTTTCCCTTAGGTTATCGACAGTACAGAGGTTATGGTTTTAACTTGAACTTGAGTTTTTAGGTAGTCTTCCACTTGATAACTGCCTATCGTCGCCCTGGCTTACTCCTATCTCTACTCGTTCTTAGCTTGAGCTAGGAAATGACAGAGGGGGTTGAGAATATTCCAACCTTACTTGTTGATCCCTTGCTTTATGGTGCTCAAGAACCCGGTTCTCAAGCTTGCAAAGAAACCTTGCTTTGTATGCTCTCCGTTGCTCTCAATGAACCTATAAAAGTCCCACGGTTAGCTCAATGCTTAGATTCAAAGGACACAACCAACCACTTTCATTCATGTAACACAAACACACATTTGCATTGTGACTTTTAGGAAAATAATTCTAAAGACCCCTGACTTTGATCCCCCTGGGTATGGTCAACTTCAAAATACCCTCTCTGAAAATCAACGCATTATTTTTATAAAAAACAGTTGAGGGCGTGTAGTATATGCCACGAGCTTTCCAACAAGCCCAAGAGCTCAAAAATTGGATTTCGTATGAAAAAGTTAGGACTGTTCAGGGTTTAGGGAGTTAAATCAGAATTCAACACAAGCTAACAGTCAAACAGGAACACTCGAGTAGCTTGTGGCACGGCCTCGCGATGCAATACTACACCCTAGTGTTTGTCCCACACTCAATCAAAATTTAGCCCAATAATTTTGCCTTGAAAATTTGACCTAATTTGCCCTTCTAACGCGTTCGCAAAGTCTGTCGGTCGCGATTGACAGGTCAGTCGCGATCGACGTGTCGATCGCGATTGACAGGTCCGTCGTGGCTGTCAGTCGCGATTGACTGGTCAGTCGCGATTGACACGTGGCCGAAAAGTCAATCAATCGTGGTCAAAGCGTCGTTGACTCTGTCGGTCGCGATTGATGAGTCGATCGCGATTGACAGGTCGGTCGCGAGGGTCTGTCGATCGTGGTCAAACAGTCGTTGACTGTGTCGGTCGCGATTGACAGAGCCGTCGTGGTCTGTCCGTCGTGGTCAAACAGTCGTTGACTGTGTCGGTCGCGATTGATGAGTCGATCGTGGGCTGTCCGTCGTGGTCAAACAGTCGTTGACTGTGTCGATCGCGATTGATGACTCGATCGCGATTGACACGTGTCAGGCGTATGGTCAGTCGGTCGTGGTCAATCGGTCGTTGACTCTGTCGGTCGCGATTGACAGAGCCGTCGTGGGCTGTCGGTCGCGATTGACGTGTCGGTCGCGATTGACAGATCTGTCCGTCGTGGTTTGTCGATCGCGATTGACGTGTCGGTCGCGATTGACAGATCTCGGCGACACACAGACAGTTACTCAGATTTCCGTACCTGCGCAGGGTGCTGGGGATGATGATGCGGCCTGTACCTGCAGAATACTCACAAAACATGCAAAAAACAGCACATGCAAATTCGCTCTCTCGCTCTCTCTCACAAGTGAAATGAGGGAATGAGGTGGAGATGGGGATATGGTCAAAAAACTGAAATTTTCGCGATGATGGAGATGGACATGGGAGATGGTGATGATGATGATGGTGATGAAGATGGTGAAGAAAGTAAAAGAAAATCGATGAGAGTGAAGAAAATACCTACAACTCCAACGCGTCAACTCTACGTCTTACCATCACACGCTCGTCCTCAAAGTTCGATCCCCGGCAACGGCGCCAAAATTTGGTGTAGCTCAGTGATGAGTAGCACCTCCTTTAATGTCAATCCGGGAAGACGTGAGGATGGTATGAAGACCTCGAGCAAGTGGCGTCACAAGTGCGTGAGTGAGAAGCACACAAGCATGCACACACATACACACACACGCGCACACACGGCAAGACAAAGAGAGAGGATCAATGGAGTTCTTTAGATTACTTTCAATAGCTCTTACAAGTTTGTTTCAATTACAATCTAACCTCAAAAATGAGCTCTCTAGCTCTTTTTATAGTTTTTGACTAGCTTTTGGCCCTGTCCAGACCTAGTGTCCGGCCTAGTTAAAAATTAGGTTCCAGGGCTTATTTGGGGGCTCAAACGAGATCTAAAAAATACGAAAATTGGTACGCAACTACTTCTAAGGCTCCTCAAGCTCAAGGACTCCTTGGCTTGCACAAAATGGAGCTACAAAAATGTGAAATGATATTTACAAATGATTGTTAGTGATAAAAATCACTATTGTTGTAGGGATTTCTTCTAGTGATCTGCCATACATATCTTCGAGCTCCCCACTTGCTCTTCCTCCCTGCATGTCTTGAAAAAATATTGGCCTACTTGCCAGATCTTCTTTGACTGCCCTGTTTGCTTGTGCTGTCCCTTCGCTCTGACTCCCTTCTTTGACTTTCTCGTCTTGTAAGTCCTGGTGTACCAAGGCTACTGCCAACAGTGGTGGACATAGTCTTGTCCCTTAATCACATAGGCTAGGCATAGGCTAAAGGAGGATGATGATGAAGAATGCACAAAGGAAGCTAAAGAATCACATCATGACATCACTTTCACAAAGGTGATAAATAGGAGGAGGAGTCCTAAAGGTTGGCCAAAAATGATGTATAGTCAACCAGGTCATCTCACTATTCATCTGGTTCATGCCATACGATTCATGAATTTAAGCCTTGACTATCCCCCAACCAAGGAAGATCTTGTTCCTCGAGACACATCCATCTCTCAAATATAACACCCCAAACACTAAAAGCATTGGTCCAGAGTACTCTCCTCTCATCAAATCCTTGATGGAGGAAGCTGTTCAATAATTTGGATGCAACATTCATACAGATTTTTATTATTTGCATTTTAGAATGATATATTTTGGCTTTCTTATGTTAACGCCATTGTACTTCTTGTGGGAAAGCCAAGGTATCCCTTCATTCATGTCTATTGCATGCTACTGTAGTTGATGCAGTCCTTCAAAAGAAGTAAAATGGGAGGATGAATTCTTTTTACAAACTATTTCAACAATTCAATACCTGTTTAGCTACACTTGAATAACCTACTGAATTTATGTCTTGGGCTGATTTCGTCTTCATCAATCTTGGTGATGTCCAACTCTGATTCTCATCTTCAACAATGTTGGGCTGATTGACATTACTACCCTGCACATTCATTTGAAGGGCATACTCGTTTTCCTTTTCTACAAGTCTTGAAATAATAATTTTACATTTTGGAGGCATGCACTTCTTCATTTATGGGCTCAGCATGAATGTTCAAGCTATAGCTTATGACTCTAAATTCCGTTCGTTGTTTTAGTTTTTGTACCTTCACAAGCTGTCTATGTTTTTCCTCCACCTTTCTCTACTTATCCAGATTGTCAATCAGCTCCAAATTTGGCTTTTGGAGGTGGTATGGTGAAGCAAATATTTCTATACGAAACCTGTAAACCACATCTTTAGTTGAATGTAGCTATAATGCGATTCTCTATAGCAGGAACCATACTCACTCTTCATTTTCACACAAATCCTATAGATGGAATGATAATTTAGTAGAAATATTTTTCTCCATACTTAAATTATGCATGTTTTTTAATCATATCAATAGAGACATTGTTAATCATCATGTTATCCCAGCTATGTTTCATGTTGTGTTATGTCAATTCCAGATCCTCCCCTTTTCAGCACGCATCTTTGTGACATTCTAAATGTTTAAAGTCAAGGTTACTTCATATATTTATTGTACTTGGAAGTTAGATCATCATAATTTATCTAAAATTAGTTTCGAGTGAAACAAATTTTCCCCACAGATTTCAGAATTCTACTTTCTCTCTCGTTTTGGCTTTGGTGTGTTGATTCATACAAACAAAAATACAGGGTTATAGTGAGTTATAGACAATGTCCATAAACTCATCATCCCCTTGTTGAGGGATCCATGTCCTTTACATCTTCTCCCCCTTGATAAAAAAGGGCCATTGAATGATGGAAGCAAGGATAATTCTAGTCTCTCATAACACTTAGGCTTCTTATCTTGGATTATGAGAATCCCGTTTTGCTAGGAGTGAGGATTTGTGAGTTGTCTGATTTGCTTTTTCTAGGTGTGAGAATCGTTGATGGTCAGAATCTCCTATTACTATGTGTGAGAATCACCTTTGCTTGGTAGAATCCTATTTTTTCCAGCTTCGCTTTATGGATTTCTTGAGCTTTATAGGTTGAGCTTTGCACTTTGGTTCATAGGTTGTGGATCATAGGTTTGTTCTTGGCCATTTTTGGATTAAGAACTCCCCTTCAAAATCTTTTCAAACATCAGTGGGGATAATCCTCTCGAGCAAGATATTCTCTACAAGAATCTTCCTAATGCCTGCTTCCACTGTAGTGTTGAAGGTCACATGATTAAAGACTACTCTACAAAGCAAAATGCATTAAGGGAAAATTAAGAACCTTCGAAGATTCAAGTAACCAAAGCCCTCATCTCCTTAAACCAACATTCAACTGAAAAGATTGTTGATGAAGAATGCACAAAGGAAGCTAAGGAATCACAACATGACATCACTTCAGAAAGGTGGTAAATAGGAGGAGGAGTCCTAAAGGTTAACCAGAAATGACTCAAGTGTCTTTGACCCTTAAGAATAATCTTTTTCATTATTTGGGAAAGGATCTCAACAACATTAATTACCCTAATGGGATGTTTGTCTCGCAGTCGGGAGAGCAAACCATAGAAATAAGTGACTTAATTACTGTGAAAAGTCAAGCTTCAAACTACAAATTTGTGGGGAATATTTTATGGACATGTGGAGCAATCAAAGGAAGCCAAAATCCACAATATTTCATCAAGAAAAGTCACTCAACCACTCTCCAAGTCATCTCAACTAAGTCCTCCAAGTTAGGAGGCTGATTTGGAAAGGTAGTTCCTAGATTTTAGGGGCACACTTCTCACTATAAAAGGAGCATGTATCCCGACTTCTTTTGGGCCATCTTCTTGGAGTTTTAGCTCATGTAAAGTGAGAACTAAGTGCTGGAGTTTTGATAAGTAAGCCTCTTGCTTAAGCTAGCCCCTTGCTTGCTTGTTTGTTTTCTTTTAGTAGGCATATCTATGTGTGTGCGCAGGCAGTGTTGCAACTCTCTACCCCAGAGTTGTTAGCATTGGTTCTCCCTCATATTGTATCCATTTGATGTAATTCTTGTCTCATTGGATAGCTATTAGAGTCTATTTTATGCTCACAAATTCTCTGGAGCATTCTCTGAGTAACAAGGGAGCAACATTCATTTTAGTGAAGTTGTGTGATTGATATCTCTCTTGGTGTGTAGGCTCTATTGGAAATATTTTTCTCTCTGTTGTAAGGGCTGGTTCTCCTTCTCCATGTATCCATTTTCAATGATTTTGGTGTCATTGGGTAGCTATTAGAGTGCTCTAAAGTTGACTCAAGTTTGAGATTCATTCTCTGTATAATCTCTGAGAAAAGATTGCTGGAGTGAAGTGAGGTCTCTGCTTGACTAGTAGTTGTGAGCATTCAACTAGCTCATATTGTAGACATTGTTTCTCTTTGAAGTGAAATTTGATTTGTTGGAAAGCCCTTGGTGTCTACTACAGGTGTAAAAAAGCTCACTGGAGTTGTCTGCATAAGCTCTGAGTAAGAGAATTTTTGGTGTGCAGAGGTCAAAGAAGGATACCTGTGGAGGTCATTCGCGCTTCGTCGTTGCTTAGGGGTTGAGATACTTCCCCCATCAGTGGTATCAGAGCATTTGGGCATCTTGGAGGTATCACATACAAGCAAGACGACCTCTTGGAGTTGGTGGTTGAAGATTTGCATCAACAAAAGCTTCTTGGAGGTAGCTCACATCAAGGGGGAGCTATTCTACTCAAAGTTTCAAGAGCACAACGTGTCCATCTAAGGAAAGCTTTGGATTGAGGTAACCTCAGAGCCTCATTTTCATTTTACACACATTGGAGCATTAGCCAAGGGCTAGGTCAAGTATCAAAGACTAGATATGGGAGACTTCAACACTCAAATTGAAAAGCTAGACAAAGGGAACTATCAACCATGGAGATTTAGGGTCTCCAACTATCTTATGGGCAAGGGCCTTTGGGGGTTGATTAGTGGAAGTGAACCAAGACCTAGGTTGGATGAGAATCCAACCAATGACCAGAGAAGGGCCTTTAGGGAATGGAATGAAAGAGACAAGAGGGTTATCTTTATTCTTTCCCAACACATTAGCAATAGCATGATCAGCCATATCCAAGACTTGGATTCAAGCATGAAGGTATGGGAGACACTTGGAAGGGTTTATTCAACAAGCACCAAAGCAAGGAAGATCCAACTCAAGAATGAGCTCAACAACATTAGGAAGAACTCAGGGAGTAGCATAAATGACTACATACTTAAGGTCAAGGAGTTATCAGATGCATTGGGATCCATTGGAAGCCACGTAGACGATGACGATCTTGTGGCTTATACTCTCAATGGTTTGAGAGATGATGAGAAGTGGAAACCTTTTACCACTCCAGTTTATGTAAGGGATAATCTCCCCGATTTTGAGCAATTGGTTGCTCTCATGGTCACCGAAGAAATGAACATAGGTGGAAGTTCAACTAAAAGCAAGGATGCACATGTTTTCTATGCAGGTAATCAAAGGGGCAAAGGAAGACGAGGACAAGGAAGGGGCAAAGGAAGGTTTGGAGGAAGGCAAGGCCACTCAAGCAATAAAGGATATGACCAAGGCACCTCATCACAAAGAGGGAGAGGAAGAACAAGAGGAAGAGGAGGAGGACATCAACAAAACAGGAATCAAGATGGCCAAGGATGTTACATATGTGGCAAGTTTGGCCACTATGCTAGAGATTGCTACCAAGGAGGAAACCAAAGGAGCTATAATCAAGGTTCTTCATACAAAGGCCAAGGTAATTATGCTTCTACAAGTTCAGAAAATGAAAATCTCTTGATGATGCACATGAATGGGAATTCAAGCAAAGTAGATAACACTTGGTATATTGATAGTGGATGTAGCAACCATATGAGTTGCAATGCTTCTTGGTTTACTAATCTACATGTTCCCAAAGGTAAAGGACATGTAGAAACAGGTGATGATACAGCCCATGAGATCTCCCATGTTGGAGATGTAGCTTTGGATGACAAGGAGGAAGGAAGATGTCTCAAGGATGTCTTGCATGTACCTACTATCACAAAGAACTTGGTGTCCGTTGGGCAAATGGTTGAAAGAGGCTATCAAGTAAGGTTCAACAAAGGTGGATGCTTTGTGGAGAACCCTAAGCAAGGTTACAAGGTGTTGCAGAGCAAAGAGAGCACAAGGCAGAGAAAAAGAAGGGCCCCAAAATTTTTCCGATTTGGACACCTAGTTTTTGTATTATAACCATTCTTGTAATATATTTTCCATTGTAAATGCACTAGAGGAGTCCTCTAGATGCATCCCCACAGAAGATTAGTAGCTTACCCATGTAAATTAGTAGGAAATTAGTCTTTTAGTGAATAAAGTGCCGGTCTCTTGTGTGAAAGGACCAATTTTAGGGCACTAGTATATAAGTCAATTTGTGACTCTTTGTAAGGACTTTTTGCCATTGTGAGAATCAAGAGCACAGAAATTCGAATTTGTGTCTTCTCCTCTCTGTATCTTGTTCTTTGTGAGCTTGTGTGCATGTGTGTTGCTTGGAAAGAGTGTTAGGAAGTGTTGTCTATCCATGAAAGTGTCTGTTTGTTGTTGTTAAGGTGTGTGCGAAGTGTAGGAAGTGCTGAAGTGTAGGAGTGTCAGAATTGAGTGAAACCACCACCATTGCATGCATCTTCTCGAGAACTTCGAAATGCATATGCTATTCGCTATATTTGGAGTTCGGAGCTGAGAGAAAAGCTCAATTTACTGTTGGCTATTGTTCCAAGTATCGTGACACCATAACTGGCAGTTGAAGCTTGTTTGGATCAGTCTTTACCTTGTTTGCACTCTTTGAGTAGTTCATTTGCATTGATCATCATTTGAATGCATGTCTTCATACACTCGGCTAGGTTTGTATACTCATCGGATTGATAATTAAAGCGTGAATCCCCACTATATGCACTTGAGGGGGATTGAGGTATAGTCTCTTTCTCCACAAGTCCCTAAGGAGGTTCTTAGGTACACACAAGGTCATAGCAAGAGGAAAGAAGCAAGGGAGACTCTTCACTTTGGAGGTAAATTCTCATTCCACTCAACATGTCTACTTCACATATGGAAACAAGAGGATTTCGGAGTTGGACTTACGGCACAAGAGGATAGGTCACATCAACATACAAAGAATGAAGGAAATGCAATTCAAGAGGCTGGGTGAAGGTCTTCCCAACTTCCAAGGACAAGGTATGAAGCATTTATGTGAATCTTGTCAACTAGGGAAGCGAGCGAGACTTCCATTCAAGAAGAGTGGCTACATAAGCCAACATCCATTGGAGTTGATACATATAGATGTGTGGGGGCCAACCAAAGAGCAATCCATTGGAGGTAACAAGTACTTTGTCACTTTTATAGATGATTGCACAAGGATGGTTTGGGTTTATTTCATAAAAAACAAATCAGATGTGTTTACATGTTTCAAAGCATTCAAGGCAATGGTAGAGAAGGAAACAGGTACATATATCAAGAAGCTAAGGTCCGATGGAGGAGGAGAATATTTCTCCAATGAGTTTTCTGATTTTTTAATGGATCAAGGCATCAAGAGGCAAGTAACATGCAGGTACACACCCCAACAAAATGGAGTAGCAGAGAGAAAGAATAGACACATTGCCAAGATCGCTAGAGCAATGCTTAATGAGATGAATGTACCTAACATGTTTTGGAGTGATGCAGCAAATACCGCCGTGTATCTAATGAATAGGGCTCCTACCTCAGGGATCCATGGCTTGACACCATATCAAGCCTATTATGGTAAGAAACCTGATCTTTCCCACTTGAAGATATTTGGATGTACTTGTTATGTACATGTGCCAAGTGAATTGAGGCACAAGCTACAACCAAAGGCAGAAAAGTGTGTGTTTCTAGGATATTCAAATGATCATAAAGGTTACAGGTGCTTCAACCCAAACACAAAGGAATTGAGGATATCAAGGGATGTAGAAGGATGTAGTATTTGATGAGCTACTCCCTTGGTATAAGAAGTATGATTGTATGCAGGACTATGAAGAAGAAAAGCATGGACATGATGAAAAACAAATCGACCTAGAGCTAAGGGGCCCAAGGTGTTCCATCAATGAAGATAGTTCAAGCATGAACTCACCATGGAGGGGGAGATCTTCATCAAGCTATGAAGCACAATCAATCAACAAAGGCAAAGCAACATTGGTGGAGTTGGATGAAGAAGGTAATGAAGTTGAAGATGATGAAGGACGCATGATGGAGAAAGAAGCCACGTCAAAGAAAGAGATCAAGTTCCCAAGGCAAAGGAGGTTTATTCCTCCAAAAGGTGAAGAAAGGAAGTCTTCTAGAGTTAAGTATCCAACTCAAAGGTTTACTTATGATTCATACATGGCGACACATTATGCATATATGAACAAAGTAGTAGAAGATCATGAGCCCGATTGCTATGAAGATGCAAGTAGGTACACCGAATGGAAAGAGGCAATGCAAGAAGAGATCGACGCACTTGAGGAAAATCAAACATGGAATCTAGTGCCCAAGAAGGAGAAAATGAAGGTAATAGGTAATAAGTGGGTGTATAAAGTAAAGAGGAATTCAGATGGATCTATTTCTAGGTTCAAAGCAAGATTGGTGGCCAAGGGTTTTGCACAAACCTATGGAGTGGACTTTGAAGAGACATTCAGCCTTGTGGAAAAGATGAGCACCATTAGGACACTCATTGCAATGGCTGCTAGCAAAGGATGGAAGCTTTTCCAATTGGATATCAAGAATGCCTTTCTCAATGGAGACTTGGAAGAAGAGGTATACATGGAGCAACCACTAGGTTTTGTTCTAAAGAGTTTCCACATCATGTTTGTAGGTTGAAGAAGGCACTTTATGGCCTAAAGCAAGCTCCAAGGGCTTGGAACCAAAGATTGGTGGACTATTTGATCAAATGTGGTTATAATCAATGCAAGGCGGATCCATCTCTCTTCATCAAACAAAGAGGAGAACTTGTAGTCTACATGTGTGTGTATGTAGATGATCTTATCATTACAGGTAATGATATAAAGGGCATTGAGGAGATCAAGGCAAAGCTTGGAAAGGTATTTTCTTGGCATTGAATTTGTATACAAAGAAGAAGGTATTATGCTCATACAAAGGAAGTATATTCTAGACCTACTTGAGAGGTTTGGGATGCTACATTGCAAGCCTATTTCAAATCCCATGGAAGTTAATGTAAAGCTAAGCTCCATTGATGGAGAGCCATTAGAGGATGTAAATTTGTACCGATCTATTGTAGGCTCTTTCAATTATGCCACAATAACTAGGCCTGACATAGCATGTGGAGTTGGAGTGTTATCACAATTTATGCATAGTCCAAGGACTACACACTTGCAAGCTGCAAGAGGAATGTTATGATATCTCAAGGCCACTATAAATGAAGGATTGTTCTATTCATTTGATGATGATATGCAGGTCAAAGCTTATTCTGATGCAGATTGGCCCAGTTTCAAGGAGGATAGAAGAAGTACAAGTGATTACCTAGTCATGCTAGGTAGCAAGATCATCTCATGGATTTCAAAGAAGCAACCCACGGTGGCATTATCTTCCACCGAGGCTGAGTATAGAGCTTTGGCTCAAATCACATGTGAGCTAATGTGGATTAAGAAGTTATTTATGGAGCTTAATTTGCAGGTTGACACATATCCAATTTTTTGTGACAACATGAGTAGCATTCATCTAGCATTGAATCCTGTCTATCATGCTAGAACCAAGCATATTGAAGTGCACTATCACTTCATAAGGGAAAAGGTGATATCAAAGGAAGTTTCAGTACATCATATTGGTACCAAGGACCAAGTTGCCGACATGTTTACAAAGGCTTTGGATGGGATGAAGATTTCAAAATTCAAGCAATGCATCAACATGAAGGAGCTTGGATGAGGACGAAGAATTGAAGCTTGAGGGGGAGTGTTAAAAGTCAAGCTTCAAACTACAAATTCGTGGGGAATCTTTTATGGACATGTGGAGCAATCAAAGGAAGCCAAAAGCCACGAGATTCCATCAAGAAAAGTCACTCAACCACTCCCCAAGTCATCTCAACTAAGTCCTCCAAGTTAGGAGGCTAATTTGAAAAGGTAGTTCCTAGATTTTAGGGGCACACTTCTCACTATAAAAGGAGCATGTATCCCGACTTCTTTTGGGCCATATTCTTGGAGTTTTAGCTCATGTAAAGTGAGCACTAAGTGCTGGAGTTGTGATAAGCAAGCCCCTTGCTTAAGCTAGCCCCTTGCTTTCTTGTTTGTTTTCTTTTAGTAGGCATATGTATGTGTGTGCGCAGGCAGTGTTGCAACTCTCTACCCCTGAGTTGTTAGCATTGGTTCTCCCTCATATTGTATCCATTTGATGTAATTCTTGTCGCATTGGATAGCTATTAGAGTCTATTTTATGCTCACAAATTCTCTGGAGAATTCTCTGAGTAATCTGGGAGCAACATTCATTTTAGTGAAGTTGTGTGATTGATATCTCTCTTGGTGTGTAGGTTTCAAAAATGTCAAAGTGCAAGCTTGATCCCTTTGAAAGAGCCCTTGCAAAGGATATCTCTCTAGCGAGGGAACTAGGAAAAAAATGAGCCCTCGATGGGCCTTTTAGATTAAGGAGTGATTAGGGATGGACCAATGCGAAGAGGGTGGTGGACATAGTCTAGTCCCTTAATCACATAGGCTAGGCATAGGCTAAAGGAAGATGATGATGAAGAATGCACAAAGGAAGCTAAAGAATCACATCATGACATCACTTTCACAAAGGTGATAAATAGGAGGAGGAGTCCTAAAGGTTGACCAAAAATGATGTATAGTCAACCAGGTCATCTCACTATTCATCTGGTTCATGCCATACGATTCATGAATTTAAGCCTTGACTATCCCCCAGCCAAGGAAGCTCTCGTTCCTCAAGACACATCCATCTCTCAAATATAACACCCCAAACACTAAAAGCATTGGTCCAGAGTACTCTCCTCTCATCAAATCCTGGATGGAGGAAGCTGTTCAATAATTTGGATGCAACATTTATACAGATTTTCATTATTTGCATTTCAGAGTGATGTATTTTGGCTTTCTTATGTTAACGCCATTGTACTTCTTGTGGGAAAGCCAAGGTATCCCTTCATTCATGTCTATTGCATGCTACTGTAGTTGATGTAGTCCTTCAAAAGAAGTAAAATGGGAGGATGAATTCTTTTTACAAACTATTTCAACAATTCAATAGCTGTTCAGCTACACTTGAATAACCTACTGAATTTATGTCTTGGGCTGATTTCGTCTTCATCAATCTTGGTGATGTCCAACTCTAATTCTCATCTTCAACGATGTTGGGCTGATTGACATTACTATCCTGCACATTCATTTGAAGGACATACTTGTTTTCCTTTTCTACAAGTCTTGAAATAATAGGTTTACATTTTGGAGGCATCCACTTCTTCATTTATGGGCTCAGCATGAATGTTCAAGCTATAGCTTATGACTCTAAATTCTGTTCTTTGTTTCATTTTTTGTACCTTCACAAGCTGTCTATGTTTTTCCTCCACCTTTCTCTACTTATCCAGACTGTCAGTCAGCTCCAAATTTGGCTTTTGGAGGTGGTATGGTGAAGCAAATATTTCTATACAAAACTTGTAAACCACATCTTTAATTGAATGTAGCTATAATGCAATTCTCTATAGCTTGAACCATACTCACTCTTCATTTTCACACAAATCCTATAGATGGAATGATAATTTAGTAGAAAGATTTTCCTACATACTTAAATTATTCATGTTTTTTAATCATATCAATAGAGACATTGTTAATCATCATGTTATCCCACCTATGTTTCATGTTGTGTTATGTCAATTCGAGATCCTTCCCTTTTCAGCACGCATCTTTGTGACATTCTAAATGTTTAAAGTCAAGGTTACTTCATATATTTATTGTACTTGGAAGTTAGATCATCATAATTTATCTAAACTTAGTTTCTAGTGAAACAAAATTTCCCCACAGATCTCAGAATTCTACTTTCTCTCTAGTTTTGGCTTTGGCGTGTTGATTCATACGAACAAAAATAAAGGGTTATACTGAGTTATAGACAATGTCCATAAACTCATCATCCCCTTGCCGAGGGATCCATGTCCTTCACAGCTTCTCCCCCTTGTTGAAAAAGGGCCATTGAAAGATGGAAGCAAGGATAATTCTAGTCTCTCATAACACTTAGGCTTCTTATCTTGGATTGTGAGAATCCCGTTTTGCTAGGAGTGAGGATTTGTGAGTTGTCTGATTTGCCTCTTTGTGAGACTCGTTAGAATCTCCTATTACTATGTGTGAGAATCACCTTTGCTTGGTAGAATCCTATTTTCTCCAGCTTCGTTTTATGGACTTCTTGAGCTTTATAGGTTGAGGTTTGCACTTTGGGTTCATAGGTTGTGGGTCATAGGTTTGCTCTTGGCCAGTTTTGGATTAAAGACCTGCCCACCAAAATCTCTTCAAACATGAGTGGGGATAATCCTCTCGAGCAGGATATTGTCTACAAGAATCTTCATAATGCCTCCTTCCACTATAGTGTTGAAGGTCACATGATTAAAGACTGCTCTACAAAGCAAAACGCATTAAGGGAAAATCAAGAGCCTTCCAAGATTCAAGTAACCAAAGCCCTCATCTCCTTAAACCGCCATTAAGGTGAAGAAATTGTTGATGAAGAATGCACAAAGAAAGCTAAGGAATCACATCATGACATCACTTTCACAAAGGTGAAAAATAGGAGGAGTCCTAAAGGTTAACCAGAAATGAGTCAGGTGTCTTTGACCCTTAAGAATAATCTTGTTCATTATTTGGTAAATGATCTCAACAACATTAATTACCCTAATGGGATGTTTGACTCGCAGTCGGGAGAGCAAACCATAGAAATAAGTGACCTAATTACTCGAAGCATCTAGGGAGAACACAAAAACAATTTTAACCCCGATAGTAAAAGTTCAATCATTGGCTCCATGATTCCCAATGAAGTCATGGATTCTTTCATGATGGTGGTTTCAAAAAAGTCAAAGTGCGAGCTCGATCCCTTGGAAAGAGCCCTTGCAAAGGATATCTCTCTAGCGAGGGAACTAGGAAAGAAATGAGCCCTCGATGGGCTTTTTAGATTAAGGAGTGATTAGGGATGGACCAATGCGAAGAGGGTGGTGGACATAGTCTAGTCCCTTAATCACATAGGCTAGGCATAGGCTAAAGGAAGATGATGATGAGGAATGCACAAAGGAAGCTAAAGAATCACATCATGACATCACTTTCACAAAGGTGATAAATAGGAGGAGGAGTCTTAAAGGTTGACAAAAATGATGTATAGTCAACGAGGTCATCTCACTCTTCATCTGGTTCATGCCATAGGATTCATGAATTTAAGCCTTGACTATCCCCCAACCAAGGAAGCTCTCGTTCCTCGAGACACATCCATCTCTCAAATATAACACCCCAAACACTAAAAGCATTGGTCCAGAGTACTCTGCTATCATCAAATCCTTGATGGAGGAAGCTGTTCAAGTGAGAGCACATTTGGTCTAAGCTGAGGTGCTCTTGACATCTATGTTAAATGAAATTGATCCTCTCTTGGTAGTTGTCGAATGTGTTGAATATCTTGGTGATGTCTAACTCTGATTCTCATCTTCAACAATCTTTGGCTGATTGACATTACTATCCTGCACATTCATTTGAAGGGCATACTCGTTTTCCTTTTCTACAAGTCTTGAAATAATAAGTTTACATTTTGGAGGCATGCACTTCTTCATTTATGGGCTCAGCATGAATGTTCAAGCTATAGCTTATGGCTCTAAATTCCGTTCGTTGTTTCATTTTTTGTACCTTCACAAGGTGTCTATGTTTTTCCTCCACCTTTCTCTACTTATCCAGATTGTCAATCCGTTGCAAATTTGGCTTTTGGAAATGGTATGGTGAAGCAAATATTTCTATATAAAACCTGTAAACCAGATCTTTAATTGAATGTAGCTATAATGCGGATTCTCTATAGTTGGAACCATACTTTCTCTTCCTTTTCATACAATCCTATAGATGGAATGATAACTTCGTAGAGGGATTTTCTTGCATACTTAAATTATTCATGTTTTTTATCAATAGAGACATTGTTAATCATCATGTTCGAATCCACAGCTATGTTTCATGTTGTGTTATGTGAATTCCACATCCTCCCCTGTTCAGCACGCATCTTTGTGACATTCTAAATGTTTAAAGTCAAGGGTACTTCATATATTTATTGTATTTGGAAGTTAGATCATCATAATTTATCTAAACTTAGTTTCCAATGAAACAAAATCTCCCCATAGATTTCAGAAGTCTACTTTCTCTCCGGTTGTGGCTTTGGTGTGTTGATTCATACGGGCAAAAATAAAGCATTATAGTGAGTTATAGACAATGTCCATAAACTCATCATCCCCTTACTGAGGGATCCATGTCCTTTACAGCTTCTCCCCCTTGATAAAAAAGGCCATAGAATGATCAAGGATAATTCTAGTCTCTCACAATTCTTAGGCTCCTTATCTTGGATTGTGAGAATCCCATTTTGCTAGGAGTGAGGATTTGTGAGTTGTCTAATTCGCCTTTTTCTAGGTGTGAGAATCGTTGATGGTCAGAATCTCCTATTACTATGTGTGAGAATCACCTTTGCTTGGTAGAATCCTATTTTCTCCACCTTCGCTTCATGGACTTCTTGAGCTTCATAGGTTGAGGTTTGCACTTTGGTTCATAGGTTGTGGGTCATAGGTTCGCTCTTGGCCAGTTTTGGATTAAAGACCTCCCCACCAAAATCTTTTCAAACATCAGTGGGGATAATCCTCTCGAGCAGGATATTGTCTACAAAAATCTTCCTAATGATTGCTTCCAATGTAGTGTTGAAGGTCACATGATTAAAGACTGCTCTACAAAGCAGAATACATTAAGGGAAAATCAAGAACCTTCCAAGATTCAGGTAACCAAAGCCCTCATCTCCTTAAAGCATTCAAGCGAAGAAATTGTTGATGAAGAATGCACAAAGGAAGCTAAGGAATCACATCATGACATCACTTTCACAGAGCTGATAAATAGGAGGAGGAGTCCTAAAGGTTAACCAGAAATGAGTTAGGGGTCTTTGACCCTTAAGAATAGTCTTTTTCATTATTTGGAAAAGGATCTCAACAAGATTAACTACCTTAATGGGATGTTTGACTCACAGTCGGGAGAGCAAACTATAGAAATAAGTGACCTAATTACTCAAAGCATCTAGGGAGAACACAGAAGCAAACTTAACCCCGATAGTGAAAGTTCAATCATTGGCTCGATGATTCCCAATGAATTCATGGATTCTTTGATGATAGTGGTTTCAAAAAAGTCAAAGTGCCAGCTCGATCCCTTGGAAAGAGCCCTTGCAAAGGATATCTCTCTTGCGAGGGAACTAGGAAGAAAATGAGCCTTCGATGGGCCTTTTAGATTGAGTGATTAGGGATGGACCAATGGGAAGAGGGTGGTGGACGTAGTCTATTCCCTTAATCAGATAGGCTAGGCATAGGCTTCCATGGGTTTTGTGCGATCAAAGAGGAAAATACAACTTTGAACTAGTGGTCGTAGTTATGTGAATGGTTTTGAAAGGCTTAGAAATTAATAAGAGCCCTTGGATTCGCTCAATGATCCAATGGTTAAGGTTGATTTGAAAAAGTCAAGGCGTCCTTCAACATGGCCCTTGGATAGGGCCACGATGTAGTTCATCGATAAAAATCCTTCTCAAATTGGACAATTTCCTTTGAATACTTCCAATTTTGGGTGCATAGCTTGTCCACCACTGGATAAAGAGAGAATCTAATGGCCAAGATTGATTCTCCAAAAGGGCAAAGTGCCTTTTAATGTAAGCCCTTGGATGTTGGGTGGATTGGATGGCTCAAACTTGGCATGATTTTGATCTTAGCCTCAAACCTGTGCTACCATTGGATTCCCCCTCATCTAAGGATCATAATATTTGTAGAGAGTGTGAAAATAATTTTGTGAGTGCATCTCTCTCTACTCCACCTTCCCACGCATGGCATAGCCTCTCTCTCTACTATGTCACCCTTTTAGATCTTATCCATTATATAGGACCATCCAAAGGTCAAAATGTTTTTCTTTTTTGAAAACTCAAATACAAATTTCTATTAAATATTATTTTATTTGAAAATATCACTAGTGGTTTTTTTTTTTGCCTTCTAATCTCCTAGATTAAGGTTTCTAATCCCTAAACATTAGGAATCATATAAGGCCATGCAAACCTCACTTTTTTTTACTAATGAACCTTCTCCATGGAGGAAAAGAGAGAGAAAAAAAAAAGAGGGAAAAGCCCCATTACAACAAGGAAGCCAAATGTCTAAAATAAAGGGCATTTACTTCAATAATAGGGGGCTCTCCAACCTTGCTAGAGCTAGGGTTTTGGGGCAATGGCTCTGCAATAAAAATGTCAACTTAGACTTCATTTGTTTACAAAAGATAAAAAAAAATTGATGTTGATGAGCTACAAGAGAGATTGAAAGCGTTTTCAAGTACTTGATCGATGAGACAAGTTCACCTCAACTCTTCCTGCTTGAGTAAAATATTCTCCCTTCAAAGGGAGACGACTGGGATCTTAACACTAAAAAGCTAGAGAAACACTAAAGATTTTGTCCTCCAATGGTGCACCCACATTACTCACCACAAATGAGTGGAAAATTGTGTCCATGAAAGACAACAAGCGAACTTGAGAATCTTTACACCATCAAACATAAGAATCACCACCACATGATTGTCTGGATGATGTCTCTCAAAGGAATGAACTAATGCACTTAAAAAAGAATTGAAACAAATCCCGGCACACAAGCACCAACTTTGATCGACGAAGACAACAAAGATCAGACACGAACTTGGCTTCCCCTAAAAAAACCTTCTTTAACAATCTTCTTTTTTTTCTCTTTTTTTCTTTTTCACTCTCTTTCCTTCAATCTAGAATTAGGTTTTTTTTTTCCTCCTAGAAAAACACAGGAAGACCAGAACGACAAAGGAGAAAAAACAAACAAAAACAAGAACAAAGAAGCCTAACAAACACTAATAAAAAACAAACAAAAAAAAAAACAAAAACAAAGGAAATCAACGAAAACACTAATAAAAAACAAAAGAAAAAAGCAAAGGAAAACAACGAAAAGAAGCCAGTCTATCGATAATTAAGGAGAAAGAGCTTAACAAACAATACTAAAAAACAAAAAGAAGCAAAGGAAAGCAAGGAAAACACTAGGCAGAAGAGCCCCTCTATTAACTAATACTTTAATCAACTTAGAAGAACACTCAACAAAAGGATAATCCTCTCCAGTAGTGGGGATAATCCTCTCGAGCAGGATATTGTCTATAAAAATCTTCCTAATGCCAGTTTCCACTATGGTGTTTAAGGTCATATGACTAATGACTTCCCTAGAAATTTGAATGCATTAAGGGCAACTCAAGAACCTTCCAAGATTCAGGTAACCAAAACCCTCATCTCCTTAAACCATTCAAGTGAAAAAATTGATGATGAAGAATGCACAAAGGAAGCTAAAGAATCACATCCTGACATCACTTTCACACAAAGATGATAAATAGGAGGAGTTCTAAAGGTTGACCAAAAATGATGTATAGTCAACCAGGTCATCTCACTATTCATCTGCACATCATGCCATACGATTCATGAATTTAAGCCTTGACTATCCCCCAACCAAGGAAATTCTCGTTCCTCGAGACACATCCATCTCTCATATATAACACCCCAAACACTAAAAGCATTGGTCTAGAGTACTTTCCTCTCATCAAATCCTTGATGGAGGAAGCTGTTCAATAATCTGGATGCAACATTCATACAGATCTTCATTATTTGCATTTCAGAGTGATGTATTTTGGCTTTCTTATGTTAACGTCGTTGTACTTCTTGTCGGAAAGCCAAGGTATCCCTTCATTCATGTCTATTGCATGCTACTGTAGTTGATGCAGTCCTTCAAAAGAAGTAAAATGGGAGGATGAATTCTTTTTACAAACTATTTCAACAATTCAATGGTTGTTCAGCCACACTTGAATAACCTACTGAATTTATGTCTTGGGCTGATTTCGTCTTCATCAATCTTGGTGATGTCCAACTCTGATTCTCATCTTCAACAATGTTGGGCTGATTGACATTACTATCCTGCACATTCATTTGAAGGACATACTCGTTTTCCTTTTCTACAAGTCTTGAAATAATAAGTTTACATTTCGGAGGCATGCACTTCATTTATGGCTCAACATGAGTGTTCAAGCTATAGCTTATGACTCTAAATTCCGTTCTTTGTTTCATTTTTTGTACCTTCAGAAGCTGTCGATGTTTTTCCTCAACCTTTCTCTACTTATCAGATTGTCAATCAGCTCCAAATTTGGCTTTTGGAGGTGGTATGGTGAAGCAAATATTTCGATACAAAACCTGTAAACCACATCTTTAATTGAATGTAGCTATAATGCGATTCTCTATAGCTGGAACCATACTCACTCTTCATTTTCACACAAATCCTATAGATGGAATGATAATTTAGTAGAAAGATTTTCCTTCATACTTAAATTATTCATGGTTTTTAATCATATCAATAGAGACATTGTTAATCATCATGTTATCCCACCTATGTTTCATGTTGTGTTATGTCAATTCCAGATCCTCCCCTTTTCAGCACGCATCTTTGTGACATTCTAAATGTTTAAAGTCAAGGTTACTTCATATATTTATTGTACTTGGAAGTTAGATCATCATAATTTATCTAAACTCAGTTTCCAATGAAACCAAATTTCCCCACAGATCTTAGAATTCTACTTTCTCTCTGGTTTTGGCTTTGGTGTGTTGATTCATACGAAAAAAAATAAAGGGTTATAGTGACTTATAGACAATGTCCATAAACTCATCATCCCCTTGCTGAGGGATCCATGTCCTTTACAACTTCTCCCCCTTGATAAAAAAGGGCCATTGAATGATGGAAGCAAGGATAATTCTAGTCTCTCATAACACTTAGGCTTCTTATCTTGGATTATGAGAATCCCGTTTTTCTAGGAGTGAGGATTTGTGAGTTGCTTGATTCACCTTTTTCTGGGTGTGAGAATTACTGATGGTCAGAATCTCCTATTCCTATGTGTGAGAATCACCTTTGCTTGGTAGAATCCTATTTTTTCTAGCTTCGCTTTATGGACTTCTTGAGCTTTGTAGGTTGAGGTTTGCACTTTGGGTTCATAGGTTGTGGGTCATAGGTTTGCTCTTGGCTAGTTTTGGATTAAAGACCTCCCCACCAAAATATTTTCAAACATCAGTGGGGATAATCCTCTCGAGCAGGATATTGTCTACAAGAATCTTCCTAATGCCGGCTTCCACTGTAGTGTTGAAGATCACATGATTAAAGATTGCTCTACAAAGAAAAATGCATTAAGGGAAAATAAAGAACCTTCCAAGATTCAAGTAACCAAAGCCCTCATCTCCTTAAACCACCATTCAACTGAAAAAATTGTTGATGAAGAATGCACAAAGGAAGCTAAGGAATCACATCATGACATCACTTTGACAAAGGTGATAAATAGGAGGAGGAGTCCTAAAGGTTAACCAGAAATGAGTCAGGTGTCTTTGACCCTTAAGAATAATCTTTTTCATTATTTGGGAAAGGATCTCAACAACATTAATTACCCTAATGGGATGTTTGACTCGCAATCGGGAGAGCAAACCATAGAAATAAGTGACCTAATTACTCGAAGCATCTAGGGAGAACACAAAAGCAAACTTAACCCCGATAGTAAAAGTTCAATCATTGGCTCCATGATTCCCAGTGAAGTCATGGATTCTTCTATGACGATGGTTTTAAAAAAGTCAAAGTGCAAGCTCGATCCCTTGGAAAGAGCCCTTGCAAAGGATATCTCTCTAGCGAGGGAACTAGGAAAACAATGAGCCCTCGATGGGCCTTTTAGATTAAGGAGTGATTAGGGATGGACCAATGCGAAGAGGGTGGTGGACATAGTCTTGTCCCTTAATCACATAGGCTAGGCATAGGCTAAAGGAGGATGATGATGAAGAATGCACAAAGGAAGCTAAAGAATCACATCATGACATCACTTTCACAAAGGTGATAAATAGGAGGAGGAGTCCTAAAGGTTGGCCAAAAATGATGTATAGTCAACCAGGTCATCTCACTATTCATCTGGTTCATGCCATACGATTCATGAATTTAAGCCTTGACTATCCCCCAACCAAGGAAGATCTTGTTCCTCGAGACACATCCATCTCTCAAATATAACACCCCAAACACTAAAAGCATTGGTCCAGAGTACTCTCCTCTCATCAAATCCTTGATGGAGGAAGCTGTTCAATAATTTGGATGCAACATTCATACAGATTTTTATTATTTGCATTTTAGAGTGATATATTTTGGCTTTCTTATGTTAATGCCGTTGTACTTCTTGTGGGAAAGCCAAGGTATCCCTTCATTCATGTTTATTGCATGCTACTGTAGTTGATGCAGTCCTTCAAAAGAAGTAAAATGGGAGGATGAATTCTTTTTACAAACTATTTCAACAATTCAATACCTGTTTAGCTACACTTGAATAACCTACTGAATTTATGTCTTGGGTTGATTTCGTCTTCATCAATCTTGGTGATGTCCAACTCTGATTCTCATCTTCAACAATGTTGGGCTAACTGACATTACTACCCTGCACATTCATTTGAAGGGCATACTCGTTTTCCTTTTCTACAAGTCTTGAAATAATAATTTTACATTTTGGAGGCATGCACTTCTTCATTTATGGGCTCAGCATGAATGTTCAAGCTATAGCTTATGACTCTAAATTCCGTTCGTTGTTTTAGTTTTTGTACCTTCACAAGCTGTCTATGTTTTTCCTCCACCTTTCTCTACTTATCCAGATTGTCAATCAGCTCCAAATTTGGCTTTTGGAGGTGGTATGGTGAAGCAAATATTTCTATACGAAACCTGTAAACCACATCTTTAGTTGAATGTAGCTATAATGCGATTCTCTATAGCTGGAACCATACTCACTCTTCATTTTCACACAAATCCTATAGATGCAAGGATAATTTAGTAGAAATATTTTTCTCCATACTTAAATTATTCATGTTTTTTAATCATATCAATAGAGACATTGTTAATCATCATGTTATCCCACCTATGTTTCATGTTGTGTTATGTCAATTCCAGATCCTCCCCTTTTCAGCACGCATCTTTGTAACATTCTAAATGTTTAAAGTCAAGGTTACTTCATATATTTATTGTACTTGGAAGTTAGATCATCATAATTTATCTAAAATTAGTTTCGAGTGAAACAAATTTTCCCCACAGATTTCAGAATTCTACTTTCTCTCTCGTTTTGGCTTTGGTGTGTTGATTCATACAAACAAAAATACAAGGTTATAGTGAGTTATAGACAATGTCCATAAACTCATCATCCCCTTGCTGAGGGATCCATGTCCTTTACATCTTCTCCCCCTTGATAAAAAAGGGCCATTGAATGATGGAAGCAAGGATAATTCTAGTCTCTCATAACACTTAGGCTTCTTATCTTGGATTATGAGAATCCCGTTTTGCTAGGAGTGAGGATTTGTGAGTTGTCTGATTCGCTTTTTCTAGGTGTGAGAATCGTTGATGGTCAGAATCTCCTATTACTATGTGTGAGAATCACCTTTGCTTGGTAGAATCCTATTTTTTCCAGCTTCGCTTTATGGATTTCTTGAGCTTTATAGGTTGAGCTTTGCACTTTGGTTCATAGGTTGTGGATCATAGGTTTTTTCTTGGCCATTTTTGGATTAAGTACTCCCCACCAAAATCTTTTCAAACATCAGTGGGGATAATCCTCTCGAGCAAGCTATTGTCTACAAGAATCTTCCTAATGCCTGCTTCCACTGTAGTGTTGAAGGTCACATGATTAAAGACTACTCTACAAAGCAAAATGCATTAAGGGAAAATTAAGAACCTTCCAAGATTCAAGTAACCAAAGCCCTCATCTCCTTAAACCAACATTCAACTGAAAACATTGTTGATGAAGAATGCACAAAGGAAGCTAAGGAATCACAACATGACATCACTTTCAGAAAGGTGGTAAATAGGAGGAGGAGTCCTAAAGGTTAACTAGAAATGACTCAAGTGTCTTTGACCCTTAAGAATAATCTTTTTCATTATTTGGGAAAGGATGTCAACAACATTAATTACCCTAATGGGATGTTTGTCTCGCAGTCGGGAGAGCAAACCATAGAAATAAGTGACTTAATTACTGTGAAAAGTCGAGCTTCAAACTACAAATTCGTGGGGAATATTTTATGGACATGTGGAGCAATCAAAGGAAGCCAAAATCCACAATATTTCATCAAGAAAAGTCACTCAACCACTCTCCAAGTCATCTCAACTAAGTCCTCCAAGTTAGGAGGCTGATTTGGAAAGGTAGTTCCTAGATTTTAGGGGCACACTTCTCACTATAAAAGGAGCATGTATCCCGATTTCTTTTGGGCCATCTTCTTGGAGTTTTAGCTCATGTAAAGTGAGAACTAAGTTCTGGAGTTTTGATAAGTAAGCTTCTTGCTTAAGCTAGCCCCTTGCTTGCTTGTTTGTTTTCTTTTAGTAGGCATATCTATGTGTGTGCGCAGGCAGTGTTGCAACTCTCTACCCCTGAGTTGTTAGCATTGGTTCTCCCTCATATTGTATCCATTTGATGTAATTCTTGTCTCATTGGATAGCTATTAGAGTCTATTTTATGCTCACAAATTCTCTGGAGCATTCTCTGAGTAACAGGGGAGCAACATTCATTTTAGTGAAGTTGTGTGATTGATATCTCTCTTGGTGTGTAGGCTCTATTGGAAATATTTTTCTCTCTGTTGTAAGGGCTGGTTCTCCTTCTCCATGTATCCATTTTCAATGATTTTGGTGTCATTGGGTAGCTATTAGAGTGCTCTAAAGTTGACTCAAGTTTGAGATTCATTCTCTGTATAATCTCTGAGAAAAGCTTGCTGGAGTGAAGTGAGGTCTCTGCTTGACTAGCAGTTGTGAGCATTCAACTAGCTCATATTGTAGACATTGTTTCTCTTTGAAGTGAAATTTGATTTGTTGGAAAGCCCTTGGTGTCTACTACAGGTGTAAAAAAGCTCACTGGAGTTGTCTGCATAAGCTCTGAGTAAGAGAATTTTTGGTGTGCAGAGGTCAAAGAAGGATACCTGTGGAGGTCATTCGCGCTTCGTCATTGCTTAGGGGTTGAGATACTTCCCCCATCAGTGGTATCAGAGCATTTGGGCATCTTGGAGGTATCACATACAAGCAAGACGACCTCTTGGAGTTGGTGGTTGAAGATTTGCATCAACAAAAGCTTCTTGGAGGTAGCTCACATCAAGGGGGAGCTATTCTACTCAAAGTTTCAAGAGCACAACGTGTCCATCTAAGGAAAGCTTTGGATTGAGGTAACCTCAGAGCCTCATTTTCATTTTACACACATTGGAGCATTAGCCAAGGGCTAGGTCAAGTATCAAAGACTAGATATGGGAGACTTCAACACTCAAATTGAAAAGCTAGACAAAGGGAACTATCAACCATGGAGATTTAGGGTATCCAACTATCTTATGGGCAAGGGCCTTTGGGGGTTGATTAGTGGAAGTGAACCAAGACCTAGGTTGGATGAGAATCCAACCAATGACCAGAGAAGGGCCTTTAGGGAATGGAATGAAAGAGACAAGAGGGTTATCTTTATTCTTTCCCAACACATTAGCAATAGCATGATCAGCCATATCCAAGACTTGGATTCAAGCATGAAGGTATGGGAGACACTTGGAAGGGTTTATTCAACAAGCACCAAAGCAAGGAAGATCCAACTCAAGAATGAGCTCAACAACCTTAGGAAGAGCTCAGGGAGTAGCATAAATGACTACATACTTAAGGTCAAGGAGTTATCAGATGCATTGGGATCCATTGGAAGCCACGTAGACGATGACGATCTTGTGGCTTATACTCTCAATGGTTTGAGAGATGATGAGAAGTGGAAACCTTTTACCACTTCAGTTTATGTAAGGGATAATCTTCCCGATTTTGAGCAATTGGTTGCTCTCATGGTCACCAAAGAAATGAACATAGGTGGAAGCTCAACTAAAAGCAAGGATGCACATGTTTTGTATGCAGGTAATCAAAGGGGCAAAGGAAGACGAGGACAAGGAAGGGGCAAAGGAAGGTTTGGAGGAAGGCAAGGCCACTCAAGCAATCAAGGATATGACCAAGGCACCTCATCACAAAGAGGGAGAGGAAGAACAAGAGGAAGAGGAGGAGGACATCAACAAAACAGGAATCAAGATGGCGAAGGATGTTACATATGTGGCAAGTTTGGCCACTATGCTAGAGATTGCTACCAAGGAGGAACCAAAGGAGCTATAATCAAGGTTCTTCATACAAAGGCCAAGGTAATTATGCTTCTACAAGTTCAGAAAATGACAATCTCTTGATGATGCACATGAATGGGAATTCAAGCAAAGTAGATAACACTTGGTATATTGATAGTGGATGTAGCAACCATATGAGTTGCAATGCTTCTTGGTTTACTAATCTACATGTTCCCAAAGGTAAAGGACATGTAGAAACAGGTGATGATACAGCCCATGAGATCTCCAATGTTGGAGATGTAGCTTTGGATGACAAGGAGGAAGGAAGATGTCTCAAGGATGTCTTGCATGTACCTACTATCACAAAGAACTTGGTGTCCGTTGGGCAAATGGTTGAAAGAGGCTATCAAGTAAGGTTCAACAAAGGTGGATGCTTTGTGGAGAACCCTAAGCAAGGTTACAAGGTGTTGCAGAGCAAAGAGAGCACAAGGCAGAGAAAAAGAAGGGCCCCAAAATTTTTCCGATTTGGACACCTAGTTTTTGTATTATAACCATTCTTGTAATATATTTTCCGTTGTAAATGCACTAGAGGAGTCCTCTAGATGCATCCCCACAGAAGATTAGTAGCTTACCCATGTAAATTAGTAGGAAATTAGTCTTTTAGTGAATAAAGTGCCGGTCTCTTGTGTGAAAGGACCAATTTTAGGGCACTAGTATATAAGTCAATTTGTGACTCTTTGTAAGGACTTTTTGCCATTGTGAGAATCAAGAGCACAGAAATTCGAATTTGTGTCTTCTCCTCTCTGTATCTTGTTCTTTGTGAGCTTGTGTGCATGTGTGTTGCTTGGAAAGAGTGTTAGGAAGTGTCGTCTATCCATGAAAGTGTCTGTTTGTTGTTGTTAAGGTGTGTGCGAAGTGTAGGAAGTGCTGAAGTGTAGGAGTGTCAGAATTAGGTGAAACCACTGCCATTGCATGCATCTTCTCGAGAGCTTCGAAATGCATATGCTATTCGCTATATTTGGAGTTCGGAGCTGAGAGAAAAGCTCAATTTACTGTTGGCTATTGTTCCAAGTATCGTGACACCATAACTGACAGTTGAAGCTTGTTTGGATCAGTCTTTACCTTGTTTGCACTCTTTGAGTAGTTCATTTGCATTGATCATCATTTGAATGCATGTCTTCATACACTCGGCTAGGTTTGTATACTCATCGGATTGATAATTAAAGCGTGAATCCCCACTATATGCACTTGAGGGGGATTGAGGTATAGTCTCTTTCTCCACAAGTCCCTAAGGAGGTTCTTAGGTACACACAAGGTCATAGCAAGAGGAAAGAAGCAAGGGAGACTCTTCACTTTGGAGGTAAATTCTCATTCCACTCAACATGTCTACTTCACATATGGAAACAAGAGGATTTCGGAGTTGGACTTACGGCACAAGAGGATAGGTCACATCAACATACAAAGAATGAAGGAAATGCAATTCAAGAGGCTGGTTGAAGGTCTTCCCAACTTCCAAGGACAAGGTATGAAGCATTTATGTGAATCTTGTCAACTAGGGAAGCGAGCGAGACTTCCATTCAAGAAGAGTGGCTACATAAGCCAACATCCATTGGAGTTGATACATATAGATGTGTGGGGGCCAACCAAAGAGCAATCCATTGGAGGTAACAAGTACTTTGTCACTTTTATAGATGATTGCACAAGGATGGTTTGGGTTTATTTCATAAAAAACAAATCAGATGTGTTTACATGTTTCAAAGCATTCAAGGCAATGGTAGAGAAGGAAACAGGTACATATATCAAGAAGCTAAGGTCCGATGGAGGAGGAGAATATTTCTCCAATGAGTTTTCTGATTTTTTAATGGATCAAGGCATCAAGAGGCAAGCAACATGCAGGTACACACCCCAACAAAATGGAGTAGCAGAGAGAAAGAATAGACACATTGCCAAGATCGCTAGAGCAATGCTTAATGAGATGAATGTACCTAACATGTTTTGGAGTGATGCAGCAAATACCGCTGTGTATCTAATGAATAGGGTCCTACCTCAGGGATCCATGGCTTGACACCATATCAAGCCTATTATGGTAAGAAACCTGATCTTTCCCACTTGAAGATATTTGGATGTACTTGTTATGTACATGTGCCAAGTGAATTGAGGCACAAGCTACAACCAAAGGCAGAAAAGTGTGTGTTTCTAGGATATTCAAATGATCATAAAGGTTATAGGTGCTTCAACCCAAACACAAAGGAATTGAGGATATCAAGGGATGTAGCATTTGATGAGCTACTCCCTTGGTATAAGAAGTATGATTGTATGCAGGACTATGAAGAAGAAAAGCATGGACATGATGAAAAACAAATCGACCTAGAGCTAAGGGGCCCAAGGTGTTCCATCAATGAAGATAGTTCAAGCATGAACTCACCATGGAGGGGGAGATCTTCATCAAGCTATGAAGCACAATCAATCAACAAAGGCAAAGCAACATTGGTGGAGTTGGATGAAGAAGGTAATGAAGTTGAAGATGATGAAGGACGCATGATGGAGAAAGAAGCCACGTCAAAGAAAGAGATCAAGTTCCCAAGGCAAAGGAGGTTTATTCCTCCAAAAGGTGAAGAAAGGAAGTCTTCTAGAGTTAAGTATCCAACTCAAAGGTTTACTTATGATTCATACATGGCAACACATTATGCATATATGAACAAAGTAGTAGAAGATCATGAGCCCGATTGCTATGAAGATGCAAGTAGGTACACCGAATGGAAAGAGGCAATGCAAGAAGAGATCGACGCACTTGAGGAAAATCAAACATGGAATCTAGTGCCCAAGAAGGAGAAAATGAAGGTAATAGGTAATAAGTGGGTGTATAAAGTAAAGAGGAATTCAGATGGATCTATTTCTAGGTTCAAAGCAAGATTGGTGGCCAAGGGTTTTGCACAGACCTATGGAGTGGACTTTGAAGAGACATTCAGCCCTGTGGCAAAGATGAGCACCATTAGGACACTCATTGCAATGGCTGCTAGCAAAGGATGGAAGCTTTTCCAATTGGATATCAAGAATGCCTTTCTCAATGGAGACTTGGAAGAAGAGGTATACATGGAGCAACCACTAGGTTTTGTTCATAAAGAGTTTCCACATCATGTTTGTAGGTTGAAGAAGGCACTTTATGGCCTAAAGCAAGCTCCAAGGGCTTGGAACCAAAGATTGGTGGACTATTTGATCAAATGTGGTTATAATCAATGTAAGGCGGATCCATCTCTCTTCATCAAACAAAGAGGAGAACTTGTAGTCTACATGTGTGTGTATGTAGATGATCTTATCATTACAGGTAATGATATAAAGGGCATTGAGGAGATCAAGGCAAAGCTTGGAAAGGTATTTTCTTGGCATTGAATTTGTATACAAATGAAGAAGGTATTATGCTCATACAAAGGAAGTAATATTTGAGAGCCTACTTGAGAGGTTTGGGATGTAAAGTGCAAGCTTGATCCCTTTGAAAAGCCCTTGCAAAGATATCTCTCTAGCGAGGGAACTAGGAAAAAAATTTGAGCCCTCGATGGGCCTTTTAGATTAAGGAGTGATTAGGGATGGACCAATGCGAAGAGGGTGGTGGACATAGTCTAGTCCCTTAATCACATAGGCTAGGCATAGGCTAAAGGAAGATGATGATGAAGAATGCACAAAGGAAGCTAAAGAATCACATTTGACATCACTTTCACAAAGGTGATAAATAGGATTGGAGGAGTCCTAAAGGTTGACCAAAAATGATGTATAGTCAACCAGGTCATCTCACTATTCATCTGGTTCATGCCATACGATTCATGAATTTAAGCCTTGACTATCCCCCAGCCAAGGAAGCTCTCGTTCCTCAAGACACATCCATCTCTCAAATATAACACCCCAAACACTAAAAGCATTGGTCCAGAGTACTCTCCTCTCATCAAATCCTGGATGGAGGAAGCTGTTCAATAATTTGGATGCAACATTTATACAGATTTTCATTATTTGCATTTCAGAGTGATGTATTTTGGCTTTCTTATGTTAACGCCATTGTACTTCTTGTGGGAAAGCCAAGGTATCCCTTCATTCATGTCTATTGCATGCTACTGTAGTTGATGTAGTCCTTCAAAAGAAGTAAAATGGGAGGATGAATTCTTTTTACAAACTATTTCAACAATTCAATAGCTATTCAGCTACACTTGAATAACCTACTGAATTTATGTCTTGGGCTGATTTCGTCTTCATCAATCTTGGTGATGTCCAACTCTAATTCTCATCTTCAACGATGTTGGGCTGATTGACATTACTATCCTGCACATTCATTTGAAGGACATACTTGTTTTCCTTTTCTACAAGTCTTGAAATAATAGGTTTACATTTTGGAGGCATCCACTTCTTCATTTATGGGCTCAGCATGAATGTTCAAGCTATAGCTTATGACTCTAAATTCTGTTCTTTGTTTCATTTTTTGTACCTTCACAAGCTGTCTATGTTTTTCCTCCACCTTTCTCTACTTATCCAGATTGTCAGTCAGCTCCAAATTTGGCTTTTGGAGGTGGTATGGTGAAGCAAATATTTCTATACAAAACTTGTAAACCACATCTTTAATTGAATGTAGCTATAATGCAATTCTCTATAGCTTGAACCATACTCACTCTTCATTTTCACACAAATCCTATAGATGGAATGATAATTTAGTAGAAAGATTTTCCTACATACTTAAATTATTCATGTTTTTTAATCATATCAATAGAGACATTGTTAATCATCATGTTATCCCACCTATGTTTCATGTTGTGTTATGTCAATTCGAGATCCTTCCCTTTTCAGCACGCATCTTTGTGACATTCTAAATGTTTAAAGTCAAGGTTACTTCATATATTTATTGTACTTGGAAGTTAGATCATCGTAATTTATCTAAACTTAGTTTCTAGTGAAACAAAATTTCCCCATAGATCTCAGAATTCTACTTTCTCTCTAGTTTTGGCTTTGGCGTGTTGATTCATACGAAAAAAAATAAAGGGTTATACTGAGTTATAGACAATGTCCATAAACTCATCATCCCCTTGCCGAGGGATCCATGTCCTTCACAGCTTCTCCCCCTTGTTGAAAAAGGGCCATTGAAAGATGGAAGCAAGGATAATTCTAGTCTCTCATAACACTTAGGCTTCTTATCTTGGATTGTGAGAATCCCGTTTTGCTAGGAGTGAGGATTTGTGAGTTGTCTGATTTGCCTCTTTGTGAGACTGGTTAGAATCTCCTATTACTATGTGTGAGAATCACCTTTGCTTGGTAGAATCCTATTTTTTCCAGCTTCGTTTTATGGACTTCTTGAGCTTTATAGGTTGAGGTTTGCACTTTGGGTTCATAGGTTGTGGGTCATAGGTTTGCTCTTGGCCAATTTTGGATTAAAGACCTGCCCACCAAAATCTCTTCAAACATGAGTGGGGATAATCCTCTCGAGCAGGATATTGTCTACAAGAATCTTCATAATGCCTCCTTCCACTGTAGTGTTGAAGGTCACATGATTAAAGACTTCTCTACAAAGCAAAACGCATTAAGGGAAAATCAAGAGCCTTCCAAGATTCAAGTAACCAAAGCCCTCATCTCCTTAAACCGCCATTAAAGTGAAGAAATTGTTGATGAAGAATGCACAAAGAAAGCTAAGGAATCACATCATGACATCACTTTCACAAAGGTGAAAAATAGGAGGAGTCCTAAAGGTTAACCAGATATGAGTCAGGTGTCTTTGACCCTTAAGAATAATCTTGTTCATTATTTGGTAAATGATCTCAACAACATTAATTACCCTAATGGGATGTTTGACTCGCAGTCGGGAGAGCAAACCATAGAAATAAGTGACCTAATTACTCAAAGCATCTAGGGAGAACACAAAAGCAATTTTAACCCCGATAGTAAAAGTTCAATCATTGGCTCCATGATTCCCAATGAAGTCATGGATTCTTTCATGATGGTGGTTTCAAAAAAGTCAAAGTGCGAGCTCGATCCCTTGGAAAGAGCCCTTGCAAAGGATATCTCTCTAGCGAGGGAACTAGGAAAGAAATGAGCCCTCGATGGGCTTTTTAGATTAAGGAGTGATTAGGGATGGACCAATGCGAAGAGGGTGGTGGACATAGTCTAGTCCCTTAATCACATAGGCTAGGCATAGGCTAAAGGAAGATGATGATGAAGAATGCACAAAGGAAGCTAAAGAATCACATCATGACATCACTTTCACAAAGGTGATAAATAGGAGGAGGAGTCTTAAAGGTTGACAAAAAATGATGTATAGTCAACGAGGTCATCTCACTCTTCATCTGGTTCATGCCATAGGATTCATGAATTTAAGCCTTGACTATCCCCCAACCAAGGAAGCTCTCGTTCCTCGAGACACATCCATCTCTCAAATATAACACCCCAAACACTAAAAGCATTGGTCCAGAGTACTCTGCTATCATCAAATCCTTGATGGAGGAAGCTGTTCAAGTGAGAGCACATTTGGTCTAAGCTAAGGTGCTCTTGACATCTATGTTAAATGAAATTGATCCTCTCTTGGTAGTTGTCGAATGTGTTGAATATCTTGGTGATGTCTAACTCTGATTCTCATCTTCAACAATCTTTGGCTGATTGACATTACTATCCTGCACATTCATTTGAAGGGCATACTCGTTTTCCTTTTCTACAAGTCTTGAAATAATAAGTTTACATTTTGGAGGCATGCACTTCTTCATTTATGGGCTCAGCATGAATGTTCAAGCTATAGCTTATGGCTCTAAATTCCGTTCGTTGTTTCATTTTTTGTACCTTCACAAGGTGTCTATGTTTTTCCTCCACCTTTCTCTACTTATCCAGATTGTCAATCAGTTGCAAATTTGGCTTTTGGAAATGGTATGGTGAAGCAAATATTTCTATATAAAACCTGTAAACCAGATCTTTAATTGAATGTAGCTATAATGCGGATTCTCTATAGCTGGAACCATACTTCCTCTTCCTTTTCATACAATCCTATAGATGGAATGATAACTTCGTAGAGGGATTTTCTTGCATACTTAAATTATTCATGTTTTTTATCAATAGAGACATTGTTAATCATCATGTTCGAATCCACAGCTATGTTTCATGTTGTGTTATGTGAATTCCACATCCTCCCCTGTTCAGCACGCATCTTTGTGACATTCTAAATGTTTAAAGTCAAGGGTACTTCATATATTTATTGTATTTGGAAGTTAGATCATCATAATTTATCTAAACTTAGTTTCCAATGAAACAAAATCTCCCCATAGATTTCAGAAGTCTACTTTCTCTCCGGTTGTGGCTTTGGTGTGTTGATTCATACGGGCAAAAATAAAGCGTTATAGTGAGTTATAGACAATGTCCATAAACTCATCATCCCCTTACTGAGGGATCCATGTCCTTTACAGCTTCTCCCCCTTGATAAAAAAGGCCATAGAATGATCAAGGATAATTCTAGTCTCTCACAATTCTTAGGCTTCTTATCTTGGATTGTGAGAATCCCATTTTGCTAGGAGTGAGGATTTGTGAGTTGTCTGATTCGCCTTTTTCTAGGTGTGAGAATCGTTGATGGTCAGAATCTCCTATTACTATGTGTGAGAATCACCTTTGCTTGGTAGAATCCTATTTTCTCCACCTTCGCTTCATGGACTTCTTGAGCTTCATAGGTTGAGGTTTGCACTTTGGTTCATAGGTTGTGGGTCATAGGTTTGCTCTTGGCCAGTTTTGGATTAAAGACCTCCCCACCAAAATCTTTTCAAACATCAGTGGGGATAATCCTCTCGAGCAGGATATTGTCTACAAAAATCTTCCTAATGATTGCTTCCAATGTAGTGTTGAAGGTCACATGATTAAAGACTGCTCTACAAAGCAGAATACATTAAGGGAAAATCAAGAACCTTCCAAGATTCAGGTAACCAAAGCCCTCATCTCCTTAAAGCATTCAAGCGAAGAAATTGTTGATGAAGAATGCACAAAGGAAGCTAAGGAATCACATCATGACATCACTTTCACAGAGCTGATAAATAGGAGGAGGAGTCCTAAAGGTTAACCAGAAATGAGTTAGGGGTCTTTGACCCTTAAGAATAGTCTTTTTCATTATTTGGAAAAGGATCTCAACAAGATTAACTACCTTAATGGGATGTTTGACTCACAGTCGGGAGAGCAAACTATAGAAATAAGTGACCTAATTACTCAAAGCATCTAGGGAGAACACAGAAGCAAACTTAACCCCGATAGTGAAAGTTCAATCATTGGCTCGATGATTCCCAATGAATTCATGGATTCTTTGATGATAGTGGTTTCAAAAAAGTCAAAGTGCCAGCTCGATCCCTTGGAAAGAGCCCTTGCAAAGGATATCTCTCTTGTGAGGGAACTAGGAAGAAAATGAGCCTTCGATGGGCCTTTTAGATTGAGTGATTAGGGATGGACCAATGGGAAGAGGGTGGTGGACGTAGTCTATTCCCTTAATCAGATAGGCTAGGCATAGGCTTCCATGGGTTTTGTGCGATCAAAGAGGAAAATACAACTTTGAACTAGTGGTTGTAGTTATGTGAATGGTTTTGAAAGGCTTAGAAATTAATAAGAGCCCTTGGATTCGCTCAATGATCCAATGGTTAAGGTTGATTTGAAAAAGTCAAGGCGTCCTTCAACATGGCCCTTGGATAGGGCCACGATGTAGTTCATCGATAAAAATCCTTCTCAAATTGGACAATTTCCTTTGAATACTTCCAATTTTGGGTGCGTAGCTTGTCCACCACTGGATAAAGAGAGAATCTAATGGCCAAGATTGATTCTCCAAAAGGGCAAAGTGCCTTTTAATGTAAGCCCTTGGATGTTGGGTGGATTGGATGGCTCAAACTTGGCATGATTTTGATCTTAGCCTCAAACCTGTGCTACCATTGGATTCCCCCTCATCTAAGGATCATAATATTTGTAGAGAGTGTGAAAATAATTTTGTGAGTGCATCTCTCTCTACTCCACCTTCCCACGCATGGCATAGCCTCTCTCTCTACTATGTCACCCTTTTAGATCTTATCCATTATATAGGACCATCCAAAGGTCAAAATGTTTTTCTCTTTTGAAAACTCAAATACAAATTTCTATTAAATATTATTTTATTTGAAAATATCACTAGTGGTTTTTTTTTTGCCTTCTAATCTCCTAGATTAAGGTTTCTAATCCCTAAACATTAGGAATCGTATAAGGCCATGCAAACCTCACTTTTTTTTACTAATGAACCTTCTCCATCGAGGAAAAGAGAGAGAAAAAAAAAAGAGGGAAAAGCCCCATTACAACAAGGAAGCCAAATGTCTAAAATAAAGGGCATTTACTTCAATAATAGGGGGCTCTCCAACCTTGCTAGAGCTAGGGTTTTGGGGCAATGGCTCTGCAATAAAAATGTCAACTTAGACTTCATTTGTTTACAAAAGATAAAAAAAAATTGATGTTGATGAGCTACAAGAGAGATTGAAAGCGTTTTCAAGTACTTGATCGATGAGACAAGTTCACCTCAACTCTTCCTGCTTGAGTAAAATATTCTCCCTTCAAAGGGAGACGACTGGGATCTTAACACTAAAAAGCTAGAGAAACACTAAAGATTTTGTCCTCCAATGGTGCACCCACATTACTCACCACAAATGAGTGGAAAATCGTGTCCATGAAAGACAACAAGCGAACTTGAGAATCTTTACACCATCAAACATAAGAATCACCACCACATGATTGTCTGGATGATGTCTCTCAAAGGAATGAACTAATGCACTTAAAAAAGAATTGAAACAAATCCCGACACACAAGCACCAACTTTGATCAACGAAGACAACAAAGATCAGACACGAACTTGGCTTCCCCTAAAAAAACCTTCTTTAACAATCTTCTTTTTTTTCTCTTTTTTTCTTTTTCACTCTCTTTCCTTCAATCTAGAATTAGGTTTTTTTTTTCCTCCTAGAAAAACACAGGAAGACCAGAACGATAAAGGAGAAAAAACAAACAAAAACAAGAACAAAGAAGCCTAACAAACACTAATAAAAAACAAACAAAAAAGAAAACAAAAACAAAGGAAAACAACGAAAACACTAATAAAAAACAAAAGAAAAAAGCAAAGGAAAACAACGAAAAGAAGCCAGTCTATCGATAATTAAGGAGAAAGAGCTTAACAAACAATACTAAAAAACAAAAAGAAGCAAAGGAAAGCAAGGAAAACACTAGGCAGAAGAGCCCCTCTATTAACTAATACTTTAATCAACTTAGAAGAACACTCAACAAAAGGATAATCCTCTCCAACAGTGGGGATAATCCTCTCGAGCAGGATATTGTCTATAAAAATCTTCCTAATGCCAGTTTCCACTATGGTGTTTAAGGTCATATGACTAATGACTTCCCTAGAAATTTGAATGCATTAAGGGCAACTCAAGAACCTTCCAAGATTCAGGTAACCAAAACCCTCATCTCCTTAAACCATTCAAGTGAAAAAATTGATGATGAAGAATGCACAAAGGAAGCTAAAGAATCACATCCTGACATCACTTTCACACAAAGATGATAAATAGGAGGAGTTCTAAAGGTTGACCAAAAATGATGTATAGTCAACCAGGTCATCTCACTATTCATCTGCACATCATGCCATACGATTCATGAATTTAAGCCTTGACTATCCCCCAACCAAGGAAATTCTCGTTCCTCGAGACACATCCATCTCTCATATATAACACCCCAAACACTAAAAGCATTGGTCTAGAGTACTTTCCTCTCATCAAATCCTTGATGGAGGAAGCTGTTCAATAATCTGGATGCAACATTCATACAGATCTTCATTATTTGCATTTCAGAGTGATGTATTTTGGCTTTCTTATGTTAACGTCGTTGTACTTCTTGTCGGAAAGCCAAGGTATCCCTTCATTCATGTCTATTGCATGCTACTGTAGTTGATGCAGTCCTTCAAAAGAAGTAAAATGGGAGGATGAATTCTTTTTACAAACTATTTCAACAATTCAATGGTTGTTCAGCCACACTTGAATAACCTACTGAATTTATGTCTTGGGCTGATTTCGTCTTCATCAATCTTGGTGATGTCCAACTCTGATTCTCATCTTCAACACTGTTGGGCTGATTGACATTACTATCCTACACATTCATTTGAAGGACATACTCGTTTTCCTTTTCTACAAGTCTTGAAATAATAAGTTTACATTTTGGAGGCATGCACTTCATTTATGGCTCAACATGAATGTTCAAGCTATAGCTTATGACTCTAAATTCCGTTCTTTGTTTCATTTTTTGTACCTTCAGAAGCTGTCGATGTTTTTCCTCAACCTTTCTCTACTTATCAGATTGTCAATCAGCTCCAAATTTGGCTTTTGGAGGTGGTATGGTGAAGCAAATATTTCGATACAAAACCTGTAAACCACATCTTTAATTGAATGTAGCTATAATGCGATTCTCTATAGCTGGAACCATACTCACTCTTCATTTTCACACAAATCCTATAGATGGAATGATAATTTAGTAGAAAGATTTTCCTGCATACTTAAATTATTCATGTTTTTTAATCATATCAATAGAGACATTGTTAATCATCATGTTATCCCACCTATGTTTCATGTTGTGTTATGTCAATTCCAGATCCTCCCCTTTTCAGCACGCATCTTTGTGACATTCTAAATGTTTAAAGTCAAGGTTACTTCATATATTTATTGTACTTGGAAGTTAGATCATCATAATTTATCTAAACTCAGTTTCCAATGAAACCAAATTTCCCCACAGATCTTAGAATTCTACTTTCTCTCTGGTTTTGGCTTTGGTGTGTTGATTCATACGAAAAAAAATAAAGGGTTATAGTGACTTATAGACAATGTCCATAAACTCATCATCCCCTTGCTGAGGGATCCATGTCCTTTACAACTTCTCCCCCTTGATAAAAAAGGGCCATTGAATGATGGAAGCAAGGATAATTCTAGTCTCTCATAACACTTAGGCTTCTTATCTTGGATTATGAGAATCCCGTTTTTCTAGGAGTGAGGATTTGTGAGTTGCTTGATTCACCTTTTTCTGGGTGTGAGAATTACTGATGGTCAGAATCTCCTATTCCTATGTGTGAGAATCACCTTTGCTTGGTAGAATCCTATTTTTTCTAGCTTCGCTTTATGGACTTCTTGAGCTTTGTAGGTTGAGGTTTGCACTTTGGATTCATAGGTTGTGGTTCATAGGTTTGCTCTTGGCTAGTTTTGGATTAAAGACCTCCCCACCAAAATATTTTCAAACATCAGTGGGGATAATCCTCTCGAGCAGGATATTGTCTACAAGAATCTTCCTAATGCCGGCTTCCACTGTAGTGTTGAAGATCACATGATTAAAGATTGCTCTACAAAGCAAAATGCATTAAGGGAAAATAAAGAACCTTCCAAGATTCAAGTAACCAAAGCCCTCATCTCCTTAAACCACCATTCAACTGAAAAAATTGTTGATGAAGAATGCACAAAGGAAGCTAAGGAATCACATCATGACATCACTTTGACAAAGGTGATAAATAGGAGGAGGAGTCCTAAAGGTTAACCAGAAATGAGTCAGGTGTCTTTGACCCTTAAGAATAATCTTTTTCATTATTTGGGAAAGGATCTCAACAACATTAATTACCCTAATGGGATGTTTGACTCGCAGTCGGGAGAGCAAACCATAGAAATAAGTGACCTAATTACTCGAAGCATCTAGGGAGAACACAAAAGCAAACTTAACCCCGATAGTAAAAGTTCAATCATTGGCTCCATGATTCCCAGTGAAGTCATGGATTCTTCTATGACGGTGGTTTTAAAAAAGTCAAAGTGCAAGCTCGATCACTTGGAAAGAGCCCTTGCAAAGGATATCTCTCTAGCGAGGGAGCTAGGAAAACAATGAGCCCTCGATGGGCCTTTTAGATTAAGGAGTGATTAGGGATGGACCAATGCGAAGAGGGTGGTGGACATAGTCTTGTCCCTTAATCACATAGGCTAGGCATAGGCTAAAGGAGGATGATGATGAAGAATGCACAAAGGAAGCTAAAGAATCACATCATGACATCACTTTCACAAAGGTGATAAATAGGAGGAGGAGTCCTAAAGGTTGGCCAAAAATGATGTATAGTCAACCAGGTCATCTCACTATTCATCTGGTTCATGCCATACGATTCATGAATTTAAGCCTTGACTATCCCCCAACCAAGGAAGATCTTGTTCCTCGAGACACATCCATCTCTCAAATATAACACCCCAAACACTAAAAGCATTGGTCCAGAGTACTCTCCTCTCATCAAATCCTTGATGGAGGAAGCTGTTCAATAATTTGGATGCAACATTCATACAGATTTTTATTATTTGCATTTTAGAGTGATATATTTTGGCTTTCTTATGTTAATGCCGTTGTACTTCTTGTGGGAAAGCCAAGGTATCCCTTCATTCATGTCTATTGCATGCTACTGTAGTTGATGCAGTCCTTCAAAAGAAGTAAAATGGGAGGATGAATTCTTTTTACAAACTATTTCAACAATTCAATACCTGTTTAGCTACACTTGAATAACCTACTGAATTTATGTCTTGGGTTGATTTCGTCTTCATCAATCTTGGTGATGTCCAACTCTGATTCTCATCTTCAACAATGTTGGGCTAATTGACATTACTACCCTGCACATTCATTTGAAGGGCATACTCGTTTTCCTTCTCTACAAGTCTTGAAATAATAATTTTACATTTTGGAGGCATGCACTTCTTCATTTATGGGCTCAGCATGAATGTTCAAGCTATAGCTTATGACTCTAAATTCCGTTCGTTGTTTTAGTTTTTGTACCTTCACAAGCTGTCTATGTTTTTCCTCCACCTTTCTCTACTTATCCAGATTGTCAATCAGCTCCAAATTTGGCTTTTGGAGGTGGTATGGTGAAGCAAATATTTCTATACAAAACCTGTAAACCACATCTTTAGTTGAATGTAGCTATAATGCGATTCTCTATAGCTGGAACCATACTCACTCTTCATTTTCACACAAATCCTATAGATGCAATGATAATTTAGTAGAAATATTTTTCTCCATACTTAAATTATTCATGTTTTTTAATCATATCAATAGAGACATTGTTAATCATCATGTTATCCCACCTATGTTTCATGTTGTGTTATGTCAATTCCAGATCCTCCCCTTTTCAGCACGCATCTTTGTGACATTCTAAATGTTTAAAGTCAAGGTTACTTCATATATTTATTGTACTTGGAAGTTAGATCATCATAATTTATCTAAAATTAGTTTCGAGTGAAACAAATTTTCCCCACAGATTTCAGAATTCTACTTTCTCTCTCGTTTTGGCTTTGGTGTGTTGATTCATACAAACAAAAATACAAGGTTATAGTGAGTTATAGACAATGTCCATAAACTCATCATCCCCTTGCTGAGGGATCCATGTCCTTTACATCTTCTCCCCCTTGATAAAAAAGGGCCATTGAATGATGGAAGCAAGGATAATTCTAGTCTCTCATAACACTTAGGCTTCTTATCTTGGATTATGAGAATCCCGTTTTGCTAGGAGTGAGGATTTGTGAGTTGTCTGATTCGCTTTTTCTAGGTGTGAGAATCGTTGATGGTCAGAATCTCCTATTACTATGTGTGAGAATCACCTTTGCTTGGTAGAATCCTATTTTTTCCAGCTTCGCTTTATGGATTTCTTGAGCTTTATAGGTTGAGCTTTGCACTTTGGTTCATAGGTTGTGGATCATAGGTTTGTTCTTGGCCATTTTTGGATTAAGAACTCCCCACCAAAATCTTTTCAAACATCAGTGGGGATAATCCTCTCGAGCAAGATATTGTCTACAAGAATCTTCCTAATGCCTGCTTCCACTATAGTGTTGAAGGTCACATGATTAAAGACTACTCTACAAAGCAAAATGCATTAAGGGAAAATTAAGAACCTTCCAAGATTCAAGTAACCAAAGCCCTCATCTCCTTAAACCAACATTCAACTGAAAACATTGTTGATGAAGAATGCACAAAGGAAGCTAAGGAATCACAACATGACATCACTTTCAGAAAGGTGGTAAATAGGAGGAGGAGTCCTAAAGGTTAACTAGAAATGACTCAAGTGTCTTTGACCCTTAAGAATAATCTTTTTCATTATTTGGGAAAGGATCTCAACAACATTAATTACCCTAATGGGATGTTTGTCTCGCAGTCGGGAGAGCAAACCATAGAAATAAGTGACTTAATTACTGTGAAAAGTCGAGCTTCAAACTACAAATTCGTGGGGAATATTTTATGGACATGTGGAGCAATCAAAGGAAGCCAAAATCCACAAGATTTCATCAAGAAAAGTCACTCAACCACTCTCTAAGTCATCTCAACTAAGTCCTCCAAGTTAGGAGGCTGATTTGGAAAGGTAGTTCCTAGATTTTAGGGGCACACTTCTCACTATAAAAGGAGCATGTATCCCGACTTCTTTTGGGCCATCTTCTTGGAGTTTTAGCTCATGTAAAGTGAGAACTAAGTTCTGGAGTTTTGATAAGTAAGCCTCTTGCTTAAGCTAGCCCCTTGCTTGCTTGTTTGTTTTCTTTTAGTAGGCATATCTATGTGTGTGCGCAGGCAGTGTTGCAACTCTCTACCCCTGAGTTGTTAGCATTGGTTCTCCCTCATATTGTATCCATTTGATGTAATTCTTGTCTCATTGGATAGCTATTAGAGTCTATTTTATGCTCACAAATTCTCTGGAGCATTCTCTGAGTAACAGGGGAGCAACATTCATTTTAGTGAAGTTGTGTGATTGATATCTCTCTTGGTGTGTAGGCTCTATTGGAAATATTTTTCTCTCTGTTGTAAGGGCTGGTTCTCCTTCTCCATGTATCCATTTTCTATGATTTTGGTGTCATTGGGTAGCTATTAGAGTGCTCTAAAGTTGACTCAAGTTTGAGATTCATTCTCTGTATAATCTCTGAGAAAAGCTTGCTGGAGTGAAGTGAGGTCTCTGCTTGACTAGCAGTTGTGAGCATTCAACTAGCTCATATTGTAGACATTGTTTCTCTTTGAAGTGAAATTTGATTTGTTGGAAAGCCCTTGGTGTCTACTACAGGTGTAAAAAAGCTCACTGGAGTTGTCTGCATAAGCTCTGAGTAAGAGAATTTTTGGTGTGCAGAGGTCAAAGAAGGATACCTGTGGAGGTCATTCGCACTTCGTCATTGCTTAGGGGTTGAGATACTTCCCCCATCAGTGGTATCAGAGCATTTGGGCATCTTGGAGGTATCACATACAAGCAAGACGACCTCTTGGAGTTGGTGGTTGAAGATTTGCATCAACAAAAGCTTCTTGGAGGTAGCTCACATCAAGGGGGAGCTATTCTACTCAAAGTTTCAAGAGCACAAGGTGTCCATCTAAGGTAAGCTTTGGATTGAGGTAACCTCAGAGCCTCATTTTCATTTTACACACATTGGAGCATTAGCCAAGGGCTAGGTCAAGTATCAAAGACTAGATATGGGAGACTTCAACACTCAAATTGAAAAGCTAAACAAAGGGAACTATCAACCATGGAGATTTAGGGTATCCAACTATCTTATGGGCAAGGGCCTTTGGGGGTTGATTAGTGGAAGTGAACCAAGACCTAGGTTGGATGAGAATCCAACCAATGACCAGAGAAGGGCCTTTAGGGAATGGAATGAAAGAGACAAGAGGGTTATCTTTATTCTTTCCCAACACATTAGCAATAGCATGATCAGCCATATCCAAGATTTGGATTCAAGCATGAAGGTATGGGAGACACTTGGAAGGGTTTATTCAACAAGCACCAAAGCAAGGAAGATCCAACTCAAGAATGAGCTCAACAACCTTAGGAAGAGCTCAAGGAGTAGCATAAATGACTACATACTTAAGGTCAAGGAGTTATCAGATGCATTGGGATCCATTGGAAGCCACGTAGACGATGACGATCTTGTGGCTTATACTCTCAATGGTTTGAGAGATGATGAGAAGTGGAAACCTTTTACCACTTCAGTTTATGTAAGGGATAATCTTCCCGATTTTGAGCAATTGGTTGCTCTCATGGTCACCGAAGAAATGAACATAGGTGGAAGTTCAACTAAAAGCAAGGATGCACATGTTTTCTATGCAGGTAATCAAAGGGGCAAAGGAAGACGAGGACAAGGAAGGGGCAAAGGAAGGTTTGCAGGAAGGCAAGGCCACTCAAGCAATCAAGGATATGACCAAGGCACCTCATCACAAAGAGGGAGAGGAAGAACAAGAGGAAGAGGAGGAGGACATCAACAAAACAGGAATCAAGATGGCGAAGGATGTTACATATGTGGCAAGTTTGGCCACTATGCTAGAGATTGCTACCAAGGAGGAACCAAAGGAGCTATAATCAAGGTTCTTCATACAAAGGCCAAGGTAATTATGCTTCTACAAGTTCAGAAAATGACAATCTCTTGATGATGCACATGAATGGGAATTCAAGCAAAGTAGATAACACTTGGTATATTGATAGTGGATGTAGCAACCATATGAGTTGCAATGCTTCTTGGTTTACTAATCTACATGTTCCCAAAGGTAAAGGACATGTAGAAACAGGTGATGATACAGCCCATGAGATCTCCAATGTTGGAGATGTAGCTTTGGATGACAAGGAGGAAGGAAGATGTCTCAAGGATGTCTTGCATGTACCTACTATCACAAAGAACTTGGTGTCCGTTGGGCAAATGGTTGAAAGAGGCTATCAAGTAAGGTTCAACAAAGGTGGATGCTTTGTGGAGAACCCTAAGCAAGGTTACAAGGTGTTGCAGAGCAAAGAGAGCACAAGGCAGAGAAAAAGAAGGGCCCCAAAATTTTTCCGATTTGGACACCTAGTTTTTGTATTATAACCATTCTTGTAATATATTTTCCGCTGTAAATGCACTAGAGGAGTCCTCTAGATGCATCCCCACAGAAGATTAGTAGCTTACCCATGTAAATTAGTAGGAAATTAGTCTTTTAGTGAATAAAGTGCCGGTCTCTTGTGTGAAAGGACCAATTTTAGGGCACTAGTATATAAGTCAATTTGTGACTCTTTGTAAGGACTTTTTGCCATTGTGAGAATCAAGAGCACACAAATTCGAATTTGTGTCTTCTCCTCTCTGTATCTTGTTCTTTGTGAGCTTGTGTGCATGTGTGTTGCTTGGAAAGAGTGTTAGGAAGTGTTGTCTATCCATGAAAGTGTCTGTTTGTTGTTGTTAAGGTGTGTGCGAAGTGTAGGAAGTGCTAAAGTGTAGGAGTGTCAGAATTGAGTGAGACCACCGCCATTGCATGCATCTTCTCGAGAGCTTCGAAATGCATATGCTATTCGCTATATTTGGAGTTCGGAGCTGAGAGAAAAGCTCAATTTACTGTTGGCTATTGTTCCAAGTATCGTGACACCATAACTGACAGTTGAAGCTTGTTTGGATCAGTCTTTACCTTGTTTGCACTCTTTGAGTAGTTCATTTGCATTGATCATCATTTGAATGCATGTCTTCATACACTCGGCTAGGTTTGTATACTCATCGGATTGATAATTAAAGCGTGAATCCCCACTATATGCACTTGAGGGGGATTGAGGTATAGTCTCTTTCTCCACAAGTCCCTAAGGAGGTTCTTAGGTACACACAAGGTCATAGCAAGAGGAAAGAAGCAAGGGAGACTCTTCACTTTGGAGGTAAATTCTCATTCCACTCAACATGTCTACTTCACATATGGAAACAAGAGGATTTCGGAGTTGGACTTACGGCACAAGAGGATAGGTCACATCAACATACAAAGAATGAAGGAAATGCAATTCAAGAGGCTGGTTGAAGGTCTTCCCAACTTCCAAGGACAAGGTATGAAGCATTTATGTGAATATTGTCAACTAGGGAAGCGAGCGAGACTTCCATTCAAGAAGAGTGGCTACATAAGCCAACATCCATTGGAGTTGATACATATAGATGTGTGGGGGCCAACCAAAGAGCAATCCATTGGAGGTAACAAGTACTTTGTCACTTTTATAGATGATTGCACAAGGATGGTTTGGGTTTATTTCATAAAAAACAAATCAGATGTGTTTACATGTTTCAAAGCATTCAAGGCAATGGTAGAGAAGGAAACAGGTACATATATCAAGAAGCTAAGGTCCGATGGAGGAGGAGAATATTTCTCCAATGAGTTTTCTGATTTTTTAATGGATCAAGGCATCAAGAGGCAAGTAACATGCAGGTACACACCCCAACAAAATGGAGTAGCAGAGAGAAAGAATAGACACATTGCCAAGATCGCTAGAGCAATGCTTAATGAGATGAATGTACTTAACATGTTTTGGAGTGATGCAGCAAATACCGCTGTGTATCTAATGAATAGGGCTCCTACCTCAGGGATCCATGGCTTGACACCATATCAAGCCTATTATGGTAAGAAACCTGATCTTTCCCACTTGAAGATATTTGGATGTACTTGTTATGTACATGTGCCAAGTGAATTGAGGCACAAGCTACAACCAAAGGCAGAAAAGTGTGTGTTTCTAGGATATTCAAATGATCATAAAGGTTACAGGTGCTTCAACCCAAACACAAAGGAATTGAGGATATCAAGGGATGTAGCATTTGATGAGCTACTCCCTTGGTATAAGAAGTATGATTGTATGCAGGACTATGAAGAAGAAAAGCATGGACATGATGAAAAACAAATCGACCTAGAGCTAAGGGGCCCAAGGTGTTCCATCAATGAAGATAGTTCAAGCATGAACTCACCATGGAGGGGGAGATCTTCATCAAGCTATGAAGCACAATCAATCAACAAAGGCAAAGCAACATTGGTGGAGTTGGATGAAGAAGGTAATGAAGTTGAAGATGATGAAGGACGCATGATGGAGAAAGAAGCCACGTCAAAGAAAGAGATCAAGTTCCCAAGGCAAAGGAGGTTTATTCCTCCAAAAGGTGAAGAAAGGAAGTCTTCTAGAGTTAAGTATCCAACTCAAAGGTTTACTTATGATTCATACATGGCAACACATTATGCATATATGAACAAAGTAGTAGAAGATCATGAGCCCGATTGCTATGAAGATGCAAGTAGGTACACCGAATGGAAAGAGGCAATGCAAGAAGAGATCGACGCACTTGAGGAAAATCAAACATGGAATCTAGTGCCCAAGAAGGAGAAAATGAAGGTAATAGGTAATAAGTGGGTGTATAAAGTAAAGAGGAATTCAGATGGATCTATTTCTAGGTTCAAAGCAAGATTGGTGGCCAAGGGTTTTGCACAAACCTATGGAGTGGACTTTGAAGAGACATTCAGCCCTGTGGCAAAGATGAGCACCATTAGGACACTCATTGCAATGGCTGCTAGCAAAGGATGGAAGCTTTTCCAATTGGATATCAAGAATGCCTTTCTCAATGGAGACTTGGAAGAAGAGGTATACATGGAGCAACCACTAGGTTTTGTTCATAAAGAGTTTCCACATCATGTTTGTAGGTTGAAGAAGGCACTTTATGGCCTAAAGCAAGCTCCAAGGGCTTGGAACCAAAGATTGGTGGACTATTTGATCAAATGTGGTTATAATCAATGCAAGGCGGATCCATCTCTCTTCATCAAACAAAGAGGAGAACTTGTAGTCTACATGTGTGTGTATGTAGATGATCTTATCATTACAGGTAATGATATAAAGGGCATTGAGGAGATCAAGGCAAAGCTTGGAAAGGTATTTTCTTGGCATTGAATTTGTATACAAAGAAGAAGGTATTATGCTCATACAAAGGAAGTATATTCTAGACCTACTTGAGAGGTTTGGGATGCTACATTGCAAGCCTATTTCAAATCCCATGGAAGTTAATGTAAAGCTAAGCTCCATTGATGGAGAGCCATTAGAGGATGTAACTTTGTACCGATCTATTGTAGGCTCTTTCAATTATGCCACAATAACTAGGCCTGACATAGCATATGGAGTTGGAGTGTTATCACAATTTATGCATAGTCCAAGGACTACACACTTGCAAGCTGCAAGAAGAATGTTATGATATCTCAAGGCCACTATAAATGAAGGATTGTTCTATTCATTTGATGATGATATGCAGGTCAAAGCTTATTCTGATGCAGATTGGGCCAGTTTCAAGGAGGATAGAAGAAGTACAAGTGGTTACCTAGTCATGCTAGGTAGCAAGATCATCTCATGGATTTCAAAGAAGCAACCCACGGTGGCATTATCTTCCACCGAGGCTGAGTATAGAGCTTTGGCTCAAATCACATGTGAGCTAATGTGGATTAAGAAGTTATTTATGGAGCTTAATTTGCAGGTTGACACATATCCAATTTTTTGTGACAACATGAGTAGCATTCATCTAGCATTGAATCCTGTCTATCATGCTAGAACCAAGCATATTGAAGTGCACTATCACTTCATAAGGGAAAAGGTGATATCAAAGGAAGTTTCAGTACATCATATTGGTACCAAGGACCAAGTTGCCGACATGTTTACAAAGGCTTTGGATGGGATGAAGATTTCAAAATTCAAGCAATGCATTAACATGAAGGAGCTTGGATGAGGACGAAGAATTGAAGCTTGAGGGGGAGTGTTAAAAGTCAAGCTTCAAACTACAAATTCATGGGGAATCTTTTATGGACATGTGGAGCAATCAAAGGAAGCCAAAAGCCACGAGATTCCATCAAGAAAAGTCACTCAACCACTCCCCAAGTCATCTCAACTAAGTCCTCCAAGTTAGGAGGCTAATTTGAAAAGGTAGTCCCTAGATTTTAGGGGCACACTTCTCACTATGAAAGAAGCATGTATCCCGACTTCTTTTGGGCCATATTCTTGGAGTTTTAGCTCATGTAAAGTGAGCACTAAGTGCTGGAGTTGTGATAAGCAAGCCCCTTGCTTAAGCTAGCCCCTTGCTTTCTTGTTTGTTTTCTTTTAGTAGGCATATGTATGTGTGTGCGCAGGCAGTGTTGCAACTCTCTACCCCTGAGTTGTTAGCATTGGTTCTCCCTCATATTGTATCCATTTGATGTAATTCTTGTTGCATTGGATAGCTATTAGAGTCTATTTTATGCTCACAAATTCTCTGGAGCATTCTCTGAGTAATCTGGGAGCACCATTCATTTTAGTGAAGTTGTGTGATTGATATCTCTCTTGGTGTGTAGGCTCTATTTTGCTCTCTGATGTAAGGGCTGGTTCTCCTTCTCTATGTATCCATTTGCTATGATTTTGGTGTCATTGGGTAGCTATTAGAGCGCTCTAAAGTTGACTCAAGTTTGAGATTCATTCTCTGTATAATCTCTGAGAAAAGATTGCTGGAGTGAAGTGAGGTCTCTACTTGACTAGCAGTTGTGAGCATTCAACTAGCTCATGTTGTAGACATTGTTTCTCTTTGTGTAAGCATCCACTTGAAGTGAAATTTGATTTGTTGGAAAGCCCTTGGTGTCTACTACAGCTCTACAAAAGCTCACTGGAGTTGTCTACATAAGCTCTGAGTAAGAGCATTTTTGGTGTGCAGAGGTCAAAGAAGGATACCTGTGGAGGTAATTCGCGCTTCGTCGTTGCTTAGGGGTTGAGATACTTCCCCCATCAATTACTCAAAGCATCTAGGGAGAACACAAAAGCAAACTTAACCCCGATAGTAAAAGTTCAATCATTGGCTCCATGATTCCCAATGAAGTCATGGATTCTTTCATGACGATGGTTTCAAAAAAGTCAAAGTGCAAGCTTGATCCCTTTGAAAGAGCCCTTGCAAAGGATATCTCTCTAGCGAGGGAACTAGGAAAAAAATGAGCCCTCGATGGGCCTTTTAGATTAAGGAGTGATTAGGGATGGACCAATGCGAAGAGGGTGGTGGACATAGTCTAGTCCCTTAATCACATAGGCTAGGCATAGGCTAAAGGAAGATGATGATGAAGAATGCACAAAGGAAGCTAAAGAATCACATCATGACATCACTTTCACAAAGGTGATAAATAGGAGGAGGAGTCCTAAAGGTTGACCAAAAATGATGTATAGTCAACCAGGTCATCTCACTATTCATCTGGTTCATGCCATACGATTCATGAATTTAAGCCTTGACTATCCCCCAGCCAAGGAAGCTCTCGTTCCTCAAGACACATCCATCTCTCAAATATAACACCCCAAACACTAAAAGCATTGGTCCAGAGTACTCTCCTCTCATCAAATCCTGGATGGAGGAAGGTGTTCAATAATTTGGATGCAACATTTATACAGATTTTCATTATTTGCATTTCAGAGTGATGTATTTTGGCTTTCTTATGTTAACGCCATTGTACTTCTTGTGGGAAAGCCAAGGTATCCCTTCATTCATGTCTATTGCATGCTACTGTAGTTGATGTAGTCCTTCAAAAGAAGTAAAATGGGAGGATGAATTCTTTTTACAAACTATTTCAACAATTCAATAGCTGTTCAGCTACACTTGAATAACCTACTGAATTTATGTCTTGGGCTGATTTCGTCTTCATCAATCTTGGTGATGTCCAACTCTAATTCTCATCTTCAACGATGTTAAGCTGATTGACATTACTATCCTGCACATTCATTTGAAGGACATACTCGTTTTCCTTTTCTACAAGTCTTGAAATAATAGGTTTACATTTTGGAGGCATCCACTTCTTCATTTATGGGCTCAGCATGAATGTTCAAGCTATAGCTTATGACTCTAAATTCTGTTCTTTGTTTCATTTTTTGTACCTTCACAAGCTGTCTATGTTTTTCCTCCACCTTTCTCTACTTATCCAGATTGTCAGTCAGCTCCAAATTTGGCTTTTGGAGGTGGTATGGTGAAGCAAATATTTCTATACAAAACTTGTAAACCACATCTTTAATTGAATGTAGCTATAATGCAATTCTCTATAGCTTGAACCATACTCACTCTTCATTTTCACACAAATCCTATAGATGGAATGATAATTTAGTAGAAAGATTTTCCTACATACTTAAATTATTCAGGTTTTTTAATCATATCAATAGAGACATTGTTAATCATCATGTTATCCCACCTATGTTTCATGTTGTGTTATGTCAATTCGAGATCCTTCCCTTTTCATCACGCATCTTTGTGACATTCTAAATGTTTAAAGTCAAGGTTACTTCATATATTTATTGTACTTGGAAGTTAGATCATCATAATTTATCTAAACTTAGTTTCTAGTGAAACAAAATTTCCCCACAGATCTCAGAATTCTACTTTCTCTCTAGTTTTGGCTTTGGCGTGTTGATTCATACGAACAAAAATAAAGGGTTATACTGAGTTATAGACAATGTCCATAAACTCATCATCCCCTTGCCGAGGGATCCATGTCCTTCACAGCTTCTCCCCCTTGTTGAAAAAGGGCCATTGAATGATGGAAGCAAGGATAATTCTAGTCTCTCATAACACTTAGGCTTCTTATCTTGGATTGTGAGAATCCCGTTTTGCTAGGAGTGAGGATTTGTGAGTTGTCTGATTTGCCTTTTTGTGAGACTGGTTAGAATCTCCTATTACTATGTGTGAGAATCACCTTTGCTTGGTAGAATCCTATTTTTTCCAGCTTCGTTTTATGGACTTCTTGAGCTTTATAGGTTGAGGTTTGCACTTTGGGTTCATAGGTTGTGGGTCATAGGTTTGCTCTTGGCCAGTTTTGGATTAAAGACCTGCCCACCAAAATCTCTTCAAACATGAGTTGGGATAATCCTCTCGAGCAGGATATTGTCTACAAGAATCTTCATAATGCCTCCTTCCACTGTAGTGTTGAAGGTCACATGATTAAAGACTGCTCTACAAAGCAAAACGCATTAAGGGAAAATCAAGAGCCTTCCAAGATTCAAGTAACCAAAGCCCTCATCTCCTTAAACCGCCATTAAGGTGAAGAAATTGTTGATGAAGAATGCACAAAGAAAGCTAAGGAATCACATCATGACATCACTTTCACAAAGGTGAAAAATAGGAGGAGTCCTAAAGGTTAACCAGAAATGAGTCAGGTGTCTTTGACCCTTAAGAATAATCTTGTTCATTATTTGGTAAATGATCTCAACAACATTAATTACCCTAATGGGATGTTTGACTCGCAGTCGGGAGAGCAAACCATAGAAATAAGTGACCTAATTACTCGAAGCATCTAGGGAGAACACAAAAGCAATTTTAACCCCGATAGTAAAAGTTCAATCATTGGCTCCATGATTCCCAATGAAGTCATGGATTCTTTCATGATGGTGGTTTCAAAAAAGTCAAAGTGCGAGCTCGATCCCTTGGAAAGAGCCCTTGCAAAGGATATCTCTCTAGCGAGGGAACTAGGAAAGAAATGAGCCCTCGATGGGCTTTTTAGATTAAGGAGTGATTAGGGATGGACCAATGCGAAGAGGGTGGTGGACATAGTCTAGTCCCTTAATCACATAGGCTAGGCATAGGCTAAAGGAATATGATGATGAAGAATGCACAAAGGAAGCTAAAGAATCACATCATGACATCACTTTCACAAAGGTGATAAATAGGAGGAGGAGTCTTAAAGGTTGACAAAAAATGATGTATAGTCAACGAGGTCATCTCACTCTTCATCTGGTTCATGCCATAGGATTCATGAATTTAAGCCTTGACTATCCCCCAACCAAGGAAGCTCTCGTTCCTCGAGACACATCCATCTCTCAAATATAACACCCCAAACACTAAAAGCATTGGTCCAGAGTACTCTGCTATCATCAAATCCTTGATGGAGGAAGCTGTTCAAGTGAGAGCACATTTGGTCTAAGCTGAGGTGCTCTTGACATCTATGTTAAATGAAATTGATCCTCTCTTGGTAGTTGTCGAATGTGTTGAATATCTTGGTGATGTCTAACTCTGATTCTCATCTTCAACAATCTTTGGCTGATTGACATTACTATCCTGCACATTCATTTGAAGGGCATACTCGTTTTCCTTTTCTACAAGTCTTGAAATAATAAGTTTACATTTTGGAGGCATGCACTTCTTCATTTATGGGCTCAGCATGAATGTTCAAGCTATAGCTTATGGCTCTAAATTCCGTTCGTTGTTTCATTTTTTGTACCTTCACAAGGTGTCTATGTTTTTCCTCCACCTTTCTCTACTTATCCAGATTGTCAATCAGTTGCAAATTTGGCTTTTGGAAATGGTATGGTGAAGCAAATATTTCTATATAAAACCTGTAAACCAGATCTTTAATTGAATGTAGCTATAATGCGGATTCTCTATAGCTGGAACCATACTTCCTCTTCCTTTTCATACAATCCTATAGATGGAATGATAACTTCGTAGAGGGATTTTCTTGCATACTTAAATTATTCATGTTTTTTATCAATAGAGACATTGTTAATCATCATGTTCGAATCCACAGCTATGTTTCATGTTGTGTTATGTGAATTCCACATCCTCCCCTGTTCAGCACGCATCTTTGTGACATTCTAAATGTTTAAAGTCAAGGGTACTTCATATATTTATTGTATTTGGAAGTTAGATCATCATAATTTATCTAAACTTAGTTTCCAATGAAACAAAATCTCCCCATAGATTTCAGAAGTCTACTTTCTCTCCGGTTGTGGCTTTGGTGTGTTGATTCATACGGGCAAAAATAAAGTGTTATAGTGAGTTATAGACAATGTCCATAAACTCATCATCCCCTTACTGAGGGATCCATGTCCTTTACAGCTTCTCCCCCTTGATAAAAAAGGCCATAGAATGATCAAGGATAATTCTAGTCTCTCACAATTCTTAGGCTTCTTATCTTGGATTGTGAGAATCCCATTTTGCTAGGAGTGAGGATTTGTGAGTTGTCTGATTCGCCTTTTTCTAGGTGTGAGAATCGTTGATGGTCAGAATCTCCTATTACTATGTGTGAGAATCACCTTTGCTTGGTAGAATCCTATTTTCTCCACCTTCGCTTCATGGACTTCTTGAGCTTCATAGGTTGAGGTTTGCACTTTGGTTCATAGGTTGTGGGTCATAGGTTTGCTCTTGGCCAGTTTTGGATTAAAGACCTCCCCACCAAAATCTTTTCAAACATCAGTGGGGATAATCCTCTCGAGCAGGATATTGTCTACAAAAATCTTCCTAATGATTGCTTCCAATGTAGTGTTGAAGGTCACATGATTAAAGACTGCTCTACAAAGCAGAATACATTAAGGGAAAATCAAGAACCTTCCAAGATTCAGGTAACCAAAGCCCTCATCTCCTTAAAGCATTCAAGCGAAGAAATTGTTGATGAAGAATGCACAAAGGAAGCTAAGGAATCACATCATGACATCACTTTCACAGAGCTGATAAATAGGAGGAGGAGTCCTAAAGGTTAACCAGAAATGAGTTAGGGGTCTTTGACCCTTAAGAATAGTCTTTTTCATTATTCGGAAAAGGATCTCAACAAGATTAACTACCTTAATGGGATGTTTGACTCACAGTCGGGAGAGCAAACTATAGAAATAAGTGACCTAATTACTCAAAGCATCTAGGGAGAACACAGAAGCAAACTTAACCCCGATAGTGAAAGTTCAATCATTGGCTCGATGATTCCCAATGAATTCATGGATTCTTTGATGATAGTGGTTTCAAAAAAGTCAAAGTGCCAGCTCGATCCCTTGGAAAGAGCCCTTGCAAAGGATATCTCTCTTGCGAGGGAACTAGGAAGAAAATGAGCCTTCGATGGGCCTTTTAGATTGAGTGATTAGGGATGGACCAATGGGAAGAGCGTGGTGGACGTAGTCTATTCCCTTAATCAGATAGGCTAGGCATAGGCTTCCATGGGTTTTGTGCGATCAAAGAGGAAAATACAACTTTGAACTAGTGGTTGTAGTTATGTGAATGGTTTTGAAAGGCTTAGAAATTAATAAGAGCCCTTGGATTCGCTCAATGATCCAATGGTTAAGGTTGATTTGAAAAAGTCAAGGCGTCCTTCAACATGGCCCTTGGATAGGGCCACGATGTAGTTCATCGATAAAAATCCTTCTCAAATTGGACAATTTCCTTTGAATACTTCCAATTTTGGGTGCGTAGCTTGTCCACCACTGGATAAAGAGAGAATCTAATGGCCAAGATTGATTCTCCAAAAGGGCAAAGTGCCTTTTAATGTAAGCCCTTGGATGTTGGGTGGATTGGATGGCTCAAACTTGGCATGATTTTGATCTCAGCCTCAAACCTGTGCTACCATTGGATTCCCCCTCATCTAAGGATCATAATATTTGTAGAGAGTGTGAAAATAATTTTGTGAGTGCATCTCTCTCTACTCCACCTTCCCACGCATGGCATAGCCTCTCTCTCTACTATGTCACCCTTTTAGATCTTATCCATTATATAGGACCATCCAAAGGTCAAAATGTTTTTCTTTTTTGAAAACTCAAATACAAATTTCTATTAAATATTATTTTATTTGAAAATATCACTAGTGGTTTTTTTTTTGCCTTCTAATCTCCTAGATTAAGGTTTCTAATCCCTAAACATTAGGAATCGTATAAGGCCATGCAAACCTCGCTTTTTTTTACTAATGAACCTTCTCCATCGAGGAAAAGAGAGAGAAAAAAAAAAAGAGGGAAAAGCCCCATTACAACAAGGAAGCCAAATGTCTAAAATAAAGGGCATTTACTTCAATAATAGGGGGCTCTCCAACCTTGCTAGAGCTAGGGTTTTGGGGCAATGGCTCTGCAATAAAAATGTCAACCTAGACTTCATTTGTTTACAAAAGATAAAAAAAAATTGATGTTGACGAGCTACAAGAGAGATTGAAAGCGTTTTCAAGTACTTGATCGATGAGACAAGTTCACCTCAACTCTTCCTGCTTGAGTAAAATATTCTCCCTTCAAAGGGAGACGACTGGGATCTTAACACTAAAAAGCTAGAGAAACACTAAAGATTTTGTCCTCCAATGGTGCACCCACATTACTCACCACAAATGAGTGGAAAATCGTGTCCATGAAAGACAACAAGCGAACTTGAGAATCTTTACACCATCAAACATAAGAATCACCACCACATGATTGTGTGGATGATGTCTCTCAAAGGAATGAACTAATGCACTTAAAAAAGAATTGAAACAAATCCCGACACACGAGCACCAACTTTGATCGACGAAGACAACAAAGATCAGACACGAACTTGGCTTCCCCTAAAAAAACCTTCTTTAACAATCTTCTTTTTTTTCTCTTTTTTTCTTTTTCACTCTCTTTCCTTCAATCTAGAATTAGGTTTTTTTTTTCCTCCTAGAAAAAAACAGGAAGACCAGAACGACAAAGGAGAAAAAACAAACAAAAACAAGAACAAAGAAGCCTAACAAACACTAACTTTGTTCGATGATGACAACAAAGATTAGACAAGAACTTTGCTTCCCCCAAAAAACCTTCTTTAACAAGCACTAAAGATTTTTTCCTCCAATGTTGGACCCACATTACTCACCACCAATGAGTAGAAAATCTTTTCCATGAAAGACAATAAGCCAACTTGACAATATTTACACCATCAAACATAAGAATCACCACCGCATGATTGTCTGGACGATATCTCTCAAAGGAATGAACTTATGCACTTGAAAAGAATTGAAACAAATCTCGACACACGAGCACCAAGTTTGTTCGACGATGACAACAAAGATCAGACACGAACTTTGCTTCCCCCCAAAAAACCTTCTTCAACAATCTTTCTTTTTTTCTTTTTACTCTCTTTCTTTCAATTAGACTTAGTTTTTTTTTCCTCCACGAAGACCAGAACGACAAAGGAGAAAAAAACAAACAAAAACAAGAACAAAAAACCCTAACAAACACTTATAAAAAGAACAAAGGAAAACAACAAAAACATTAATAAAAAACAAAAAAAAACGAAAACAACGAAAAGAACCCAGCCTATCGATATTACAGGAGAAAGAGCTTGACAAACAATACTAAAAAACAAAGAGAAACAACGAAAACACTAGCCAGCAAGAGCCCATCTACTAAGTAGCATTTTAATAGACTAAGTAGCTTTTCAAGAACCCAATTCCACCTTTGAGTACTCATGGAGACATCAAACCCCATAGGAACCCTCAGGAGACGCAAGATCTCGTTGTTAACAATCTCTTGACACCCTTGGTCAATAAGAAACTGGGGTGGGTTATTAGAAAGTGTCTTGAACACACTCTTAGAGTGGTTTATTCTAGACCCAAAAATGGAGAATGTGTTAAGACATTGCCAAAAGGTGGCGATAGAAAAACTATTTTTATGAATTAGGGTTTTTGTGTCATCAGCAAAGAGCCTCATAGTCATAAAATTCTAATTATTAGGAGCAAGGGGAAAACCCTATCTGATGGAGTGCTTGAGATTGATAACTCAAGAGTGATGGTCGTTGACATTAATTGGAGTTGTGGCATTCTGCATAAGGGTAGAGAACATTTTAATGAACCTAGGTCCAAGCCCCAAATCCGTTAGGCATTGAAAAATGAAGTCCCATTCCATTCAATTGTATGCCTTGTCAAAATCAATCTTCAGAGGATGCCTTGGGTTAGACCTCTTCACAAATTCAATACCTTCCAAAATGTTAAAAATCGGGGCTTCCAAAAGCTTCATCATATCATTAGGTACCTTATTGGTTCCAAGCCTAGAAATTGTGGTCATACATTCATGTCTTTATAGGAAGGTGGAGTGGAGACCCCCAAACCTCAGTGAAGTGGTTACCAATGAACATCAAGTTTTCTTTATCTGTTGTGAACTCCACCCCATGCCTATCTAACATGTATGGGATTTTTTTTCTTCTTTGGAACTTTACACTTTTTGTTAGTCGGTTTATCAGTTTCCTGCCCATGAGTTTCTAAAGTCAATTGCAAGCTCCCTTCTCTGTATTTCCTCTTCGTATCTCAGCTTGCTCCTTATTTTTATAAGACTGTTCTAAAGCTACACTTTTCCTTTGTTAATCTTGATTTCTAAATGAATAAGCTTGCAATACAAATTCTCTCTTCATGCACGAGAATGTTATGGACCTCCTTCTATGCCCTCCTAATGATAAATTTTCACTTCTTGACCACCTTGCACGAGCACTTGGCTAGGGGATCATAAGAGTTAAAAGAGTCTGACCAAGCAGCAACGATCATTTTATGAACCGAAGGGAGAGCGAGGAAAGTGGGGTCGAAATGAAACCATAGAGGTTTTCTATGTCTCGATGGCACTCAGGAAGAGGACAACACTGTATAGTGATGAGACAGAACAATGTGTTCACATTTAATGAAGGAAGAAGGGGCCAAATTATCAATGATGTTTTGTGAAGCATAGCATATGTCAAGTTTGGCTTTTCGAAATAAAGAGCCCCTTTGGAGGTTTGACTGCGAGAAGCCATGCAAATCTTTGAATCTACCAAGTCATCGTGAAGCTCGAGCTGGTCCCACACCTCTTCCTCATGGGCATCAATAACCCTCCCCTTATGATTCCATCTATCATAAGGACCTTCCACCATGTTAAAGTCACCATATAAGAGCAATTCAAATGGTAGGGCATTTAGAGCATGCCACATAGCTTCTCTTTTCGAATCTAAGTTAGTTGCATAAACTGACACGATAGTGAACCACAGGGGGCTATTAAAAGAGATGGTTAGCCACCTATTATTCTGATCCACAAGAGTGTCAATCAAGCAACCTTGACACATCTGTTTAGGTGAGTGCGACCTGACAACTCCCCCTCGAATGTTTCATAATAAGCCACACATTATTGTTTGGTCCTAAGCCACCTCTTGAGTCCTTGCGATAGTGCTTTCATAAAGAGTGGTTCTCTCATAGCTTGATTGTCAGCAAGTGCTAGTTCTTCCCAGCTAATCACGTGCTCTTAGTCTTCAAAAATGAAGTTATGGCCTTCCAAGACTTGGAAATTGGCACTTGGCAGTATGCAGAACTACCTTATGCCTTTTTAAATGGTTTCTTGAATTCGTTCCGAATAGATCCAAGCCACTATGTGACCCACTTTGGATTGAGCTCCCAAACCTTCCCTTTCTTCCATGTGGATTCATAAGGGAAATTGTGTCACCCATCAATCGAGCTTTGGCATGAAGAGAAGACGTCAGGGGTTTCATCTATGAAGGTGTGAAACAATCATTCAATGCAAGATGGAACCCGCAGATTTATGTCAAAGTAGATCTAAACAAAGATATCCCCTCCAAAATTTCCATAGACATTGGAGAAGAGCAAAGCTTAGAGCATGACATTATATACAAGAACTTGCCAAATGCCTGCTCTCACTGTGGATTGCAAGCTCATAGAATAAAATATTATCCTTTGAGACAAAATTCCATCAAGAAAAAGAAAAATCTGGAAAAATCTAATGTAATAGAGAACAAGGATGCTTTAGTGGCCTAGAGCATGTCTGATCATCATCCTCATAAAGGGAAGGATGTGAGAAGATGGATATGTTTGGAGAAGCTTGGAAGTAGGTTGTCAAGTGGTGAAGATGTTCCAACAAACCAACATAGGACCTACGCTAGCTCTTTGACTTTGTAAATTAGACCTTGGAGGCTTCTAGTTAGTGCAATAAAACCCAATAATTACTTTGGAACATCAACAAGGACAAGTTGATGCAAAATAGATTGACTAGCTCACAAAACACTTGGCACTTGCTAAATCTGAATGAAAGTTATGACTTCAAATACTCAGAGTAGCCAACACGGCTACAATTGGAGAAATTCCTCTTAAGAGAGTGTCATACATAGGATTGAATTGCTATAATGCACAAAAGTCCTAATTTATAACAATCAATGAAGGAGAAATAACTTTAACTCTGATTCTATGTCATCTCAATTTTTTACGAATGTGCAGAAGATAACCCTGATATTGTAAAACTAAGATTTCCCTAAATCTACTAAACCAAATGATATGAAAATTTTACACATAAACTAGAGAGTGATATATTTCCACTTAATTCTTAATAACTTGATTTGGAGCTCTTTAGAAAGAACAATAACCTCTACAAGATGACTGAGTTTGAGGAAGGATCAGAGAAAACAAGAAGAACCAAGATGATCAGCAATGTATGTATACTGCTTCAAAATATCATCCCTCTCTTAGCAGAGCAATGTGTGAGTCATTATATAGACTCTTGGCTATAATTCCACACCTTTTGTACAAAGATTTGGATTCGAACTATAGCAGAGTAGGTTGTTGAAGAGAATCAATCATCTTTCCTATAATATAGTAAAGTTATCTAATCTTGATATACTTTTGGTGGCTGATTTATTCATTGACTTAATCACAACCACCTCTAACTCATGATTTTAGAGCCTTTACCTTACCTTTTACAAGTGTAAAACTCAAGGTTTTTACATTGGATAAAATGATCATATAATTCCTTAGACAAAATACAAAAATGAATGCAAATAAAAAACTATTCAATGAGTATCTAAGGCACCATCCAAAAGATGGTTTTGATGTAGATCAAATTCACCTCAAGCATACTCCAAGCTTGGTGTTCCATCAGATATATTTGCTTATAACACAATTTGATAGTGCAAAATTTGATTAGCACATATGTGAGTCAACAAAATTTCATAACATCTGACTGAGCAGTCTTCTAACAAAGGAAACACAAGTCATGGAGATGAACCTAGAAGGCTTCATAGAAGTAAGGCAAAGAAGGAGAAGAATCCCCAAGGGGGTTATTGAGAGGATCCCATCTTGCACGACTCTAAAAACAAACATTTTTAGCAACTTGGAGAAGGAGGTCAATGACTTTGGTTACCCAAGGGCAATGAGTCACTTTGATGATCGCAATGATGGGAAAACTTTGGAGGAATTGCTTCCAAGGAAGACAACCAAGAAGGATACACCACTAGAAAAGAGAATGTATTCACCACAAACAATGAAGATAACCAAGACATTGAAAGCTCGATTATTGGATCCACAATTCCCCAAATGGATATTGGAATCATTTTTTGAAGAAGAATTCTCACAAAGAAAACAACTGGCTGAGATCACATGGAAAAGCCCCCTTAAGGGTAAACTTCTATGTTAGGATCCTCCCATCTCAAGAAAAAAGACAATGAGAAAAACAAGAAAAAGAGTGACAAGGCCGCTCTCCATAGAGAGCTTAACCTCCAATAATGATAATCCTCTCTTTCAATGTTAGAGGGTTGTTTGACCCCTCAAGAGTGGTTGTTATAGGCCAATGGATCCTTGATGAAAACCTAAACCCAAACTTCATCTGTCTTCAAGAGATTAAAATTGATGGGGAAGACCTTCAAAAGAGATTGAAATGTATTTTATCATCCCACGTGTGGCTCTCCGTCATGCACCCCAAGGAAATTTGTAGCTCAGTTATCGACATTAATAGTAGATGTTTTGCTAGACTTATGGATACCCAAGTGGATTTGAACCCTTCATATATTGGTGCTTCCTTTGGTGATCCTCTACACTTCTCCATTGTCTCTCTGTATGATCCCAATATTGATTCTAAAAGGATTGCCATTTGGCAATCATCAGACTCTTTTTCCCTCAATGTTGTTCTTTGTGGGGACTTTAATATGATGGAAACTCTTTCTGATAGATGGGGAAATAGAGGATGAGGGATTGATGGTCATGAGAAGGCCATGAGGGACCAATTCAAACTTGACCTTGATCTAGTGCAGATCAAAGACGAGGGTGGTTTCTCTTGGTCGAACCTCTAGTATGGAGTCGACTTGAGGACAACTAGACTTGACAAGAGCTATATTGCACAGAATATAATCAATAAGTAGGGCCCCTCCCTTTCCCAATGTGTTGACCTAAATGATTGAACCAAAACAGACTACTTCCAAGTTGAAGGATTAATGAAAACCTTCTATTTTTGTTCACACACCTACTCCTAGTTATGCTTGGTGCTTCACTATAGTAGGAATTAGAAACATTCCTCTTAGAGGTATCAAATTAGCTTAATGAGCTAATGATTCCAAGAGGAATCACTTAAAATGATAAACTACACACAGAGCAATCAATTTAGCAATTGAATCATTACCCTCAATTTTTTCTCTATAGAGTTTGACCAATGAGTGCTTTGACACACATTTCTCCAAATTGACTAAATAGAATGTCTTCAAAATTTGGGAGCACATAGAGAACTTGGAGTTGATTATAACAAGCTATAGAACATCAAAAATGGTGAAGGAATGACTGAGATATGAGTAGTACAATTGACTATTATGAGTGATTATGACAAAGAGACCATAGATGAGAAGTATTGATATATTGTATTAGAACACAATGTTGTACAAGATCATTAACATGATAAACAATGCCTAATGATTGTGAGTAGTAAAGGCTCTGATGTATGCCTTAATCTCTTACAATGTGGTCAAGGAGAACTTGGGTATGGAGACACATATCACGCCAGTTTTTAGACATCCTTTATAGATGTGAGATTTGAATTTGAATTTGAATCCTCCATTGGCTCTCACTAAAAATATTCCTCCAATCTAGGAGATATTCCCTCAAGTGGAGTCATGAATTTTCCAACTAGTAAATCCACGAGTTTGGTGATAGTTGCAAATATTCTTTTCAAGTCATAATGACTTTTACAAATAGTAAAAAGTAAAAGCTTCCTAGCAATGGTTTCCATGGAGCTTCAATTGTACATAAGCTTTAGCAAAATGTGTAGGCTTGTTATTTGCACCAACAGCTCCCCCTCAAGCCAAACATTTTGGCTTGGTCTTCTTCTTCAATCTTATTGAATGTCTTGCAATCCAATCATAGACTTAAACCTACAAAGTTTTGTACCATCCAATGCTTTAGTCAATAAATCTGCACATTGCATATTAGTTGAAACATATGCCATCTGAATTTCTTTGCTCAATAGATTCTCTCTCACATAATGATAGTGGACCTCTATATGCTTGGTCCTAGCATGATAAATAGGATTTGCTGTAAGATGTAGTGAGCTTGTATCATCCCCAAAAATCATTGGAGATGTAGTATGCAAACCCAAATCAGTATATAACAATCTAATCCATATGGCCTCTTGAGTAGCATTGGCCAATCCTCTATACTTTGCCTCTGTAGAAGATAAAGCAACAGTAGGTTGCTTCTTTGAAGACCATGATATAGGTTTATCATCTGTAATGGATAGGTATCCTGAGGTACTTCTTCTATCATCTTTGCAATTTGCCCAATCTGCATGTGAATATATCTTAATGTCCAAGTCTGAAGTATAGGGAACCTTGATTTTGAGTGCCCTTAAGGTACTTCAAAATCCTTTTGGTAGCTTCCAAATGAGGTGCCCTAGGTTTGTGCATAAACTGACTTAAAACACTTACTCCATAAGCAATATCAATCCTTGTTAACATAGGATAGTTCAAGCTTCCCACTATGCTTTGGTAATCTGCAATGTTCTCAAACACATCATCTTCATGAGCACTTAACTTCTGATTATCCTCCATTGGAGAACTTGCTACTTTGGCATCCTGCAAATGAAACTTCTTTAACATATCCTGTATATACTTTCTCTAAGTAATATAAATTCCAGAGTTAGTATAGACTAACTCAAGTCCAAGAAAATATTTTAGTGATCCAAGGTCACTAATTTTGAACTCCTACATCATCTGATTCTTGATCTGCTTGATGTCATTAGCATCATTACCTGTGAGTATGATATCATCAACATATACACATAGGTATATTACCTCTGAATTTATCCTCTTAATAAAGAGAGAAGTATCTGCTTTACTCATGATGAATCCTTGATCCTGAAGATATGTAGTCAATCTATGGTTCCATGCCCTAGGTGCCTGCTTCAATCCATAAAGAGCTTTGTTCAATTTACATACATATGTTACCTTGCTTGGGTCCTCATAGCCAAGAGGTTGAGACATGTATACCTTCTCTGAAATCCATCCATTTAGAAATGCATTTTTTACATCCAATTGATACATGTTCCAATTCTTTGATGCAGCCATACTTACCAATACCCTGATGGTTGCCATTTTGGCCACAGGTGAGAAATTTTCTTCATAATCAACTCCTTGGGTTTGTGCAAAACCCTTAGCCACAATTTTAGCTTTGTACCTGCTTATTGATCCATCAGAATTCCTTTTGATCTTATAAATTCATCTATAACCAATTACCTTCATAGACTCCTTCTTTGGTACTAGCTCCCAAGTATTATTCTCCTTGAGTGCTTCAATTTCCTCATCCATAGCTTCTTTCCATTCTGCCTTTGTCTTTGCCTCTTCATATGATGATGGCTCTTCAAATGACAAGTCTTTTGCAAGATAAATAGAGTGCTTAGTAACTAAGGAAGTTTCATACCCATATTTGATTGGTTTTGTGCTCTCCCTTTGTGATCTTTTGATTGCTTGGTTGGATGATTCAGGTATATCCTCCAACTTCTTCATCTTGACTTTGCCTTTGGACTTCCATGCCTTGAACTCTTCTAAGTTGATGATGTCCTCATCATCTGAGTTGATGTCTTCAATCTGTTTGGGTTCCTCCTTAGTGAGGCTTGGAAACTCCTCTTCCAAGTCATAAGGTAGCTTTACTTTCCTGCATTCACTTTCAAATCAAGAGTCATTCTCATCAAAGACAACATCTCTACTGACCATAAATCCTTTGTTTGAAGGATTGTAGAACTTGTACCCTTTTTTATTCAAGTCATACCCTATGAAGATGCACTACTTTGCCTTAGGGTCTAGCTTACCTCTTATTTGAGAAGGGATATGCACATAAGCAACACATCCAAAGATCTTGCAATGATCAAGTGAAGGTCTTCTACCATGCCATGCTTCATATGGGGTCATCCCATCAAGAGATTTGGATGGCAACCTGTTTACAAGATAAATAGCAGTAGATACACTCTCTACCCACAAGTAATTAGGTAATTTTTTCTCATTTAACATTGATCTAGCTGTTTCAATAATTAATCTATTTCTCCTTTTTGCCACCCCATTTTGCTCAAGTGTATACCTTGTAATTTATCTCTTGATTCCTCTATCCTGTAAGAATGCATCAAAGTCACTTGAGAAGTACTCACCTCCTCCATATGACCTTAGTCTCTTTAGATTTCTTCCTGTTTGGTTCTCAACAAGTGCAAGATACTTTTTAAAGCAACTGAATACTTCATCTTTGTGCTTCATAAAGTATAAGACAGTCCATCTACTGAAATCATCAATGAAAGATACATAATACCTTGATCCAAAAAGTGAGGGATCCTTACTTGGTCCCTATACATCTGTATGGACAAGCTCTAGGTAGTCCTCATGCATGTAGTCTTTCCTTGAGAAGGGTAACCTATGAGATTTTCCAAATTGACAAGCACCGCATTTATAAATCATGTGTTGCTTGGGTACATTAGGTATCCCAAGCACACATTGATCTCTACATAATCCTTTCACCAACATGCCCTAATCTCTTGTGCCAAATTTCAAGCTCTGATAGTGTTTGATCTTTGTAGCTATAAAGTGCAATGTTCCTTGTACCTTCAAGCTCAAAAGTGAATAATCTACCTGTCTTTTCTCCTTTGGCAATTCTCTTGAATCCATGTTGGGGATCCTCCACAAAATGCTCCATATTGATTGAACCTAACCTGCAAACCCTTTTCCAGAATCTGTCCAACACTCATCAAATTCCTCGTAATTGTAGGTACATATAGAACCCTACTCAATAGATTCTTATTTCCATCAGAGGTCTTAACATTTCCTACTTTAATCACTGATTGTTTGGTGTCATCATTTGTTTGTACCTGATGCTTACCCTTTGGTTCCTCAAGGTCAGAGAGAAGAGCTACATTGCCTGCAACATGGTTTGAGCATCCTGAGTCAATGTAGAAGAGATGGTCATCATTTATACTTGGTTTTGAAGTCATATTCATAATTAGAAGAGAATCCTCTTGCTCCTCTATGTAGTTGTTGTAATCTTTCCTTGATTTGTAGCCTCCTTGATAGTTGCTATTGTAGTTGTTGTTGTAATTGTTATGGTGATTGAATCTTCCTCTTGATTGTGTATATCCACCTCTTTGATAACGTCTACCTCTCTGATTTGTAACACTCATGTGTAGTATGATTTGACAATCCACAAATATTACATGGTGAGGATTTATAAGGTCTCCCCCTACCTTGCTTACCTCCTCTACCCCTTCCTCTTGAGGTTCTACCTCTCCCTGCATAGTTGGCTTGAGAGGTCTCCCTCATCCTCAATCTTCTTGTTCTTCCCTTTCTCTTTGGACTTACTTTTATCAGTGTATAGGGTAGAAGAGCTATTACCTCTCGATGAATCTCCATTCTTGTTGAGCTTGGCTTCATGGGTAAAGAGTTTCCCAATGAGTGTGGTAAGGTTTGGAATCTGCATGTCCATGTACAAGTCCATGGTAGTTGTGAAGCTTTCCCATTTGTCATCAGCTTTAATACCATTGATTACTTGTCTTACAATCTGCTCCTCTTCAATTTCTTCTCCTATGCTTGCCAATTGATCTGCTACATCTTTGACTTTGGTCACATACTCTAAGATGCCTTGCTTAGGTTGCTTTCTTTGAGTGGTAAACTCAATCCACAATTGGTTCTTCCTGGCCCTTGTGTTGGAAAAGAAATATGAAGACAATGTTTCCCAAGTCTCTTGGGATGTCTTATAGTTTCTAATATGTGGAAGAAGAAAATCAGAAATTGAGTTAAGTAAGTAAGACCTTGTTAATGTATCCTTGGCACACCATGTGTTAAGTCTTTCATGCTCCTCTCTTGTAGGTTGTCCTTTGCTCCTGAATATGGGCATCTCCTCATCTCTTGAGATGTATCCATAGAGGCTCCTTCCTTGCAAGTATGTCTTCATCCTCAAGGACCATTCTTGATATTTGTTCCTATCCAATTTATCAATGAAAGAAGGAAAACCATCTCCCATTTTTCATTAGCTTTGCTCTGATACCAGTGTTGGGAAACATGGATGGACACTCCAAGAAATGAGTAGGTACTGCCAAATCTTGCTTTGTACCAGCCCCTTGATGCTTTAGAGTTTAATTTTGGGCCCTCTTAGCTTTCCAATGACACTAAATAAGTGCCTATGTACTTTGGGAATGATGTGAGAAATGATTGAAGCAAAACAGACTACTTCCAAGTTGAAGGACTAATGAAAACCTTCTATTTTTGTTCACACACCTACTGCTAGTTATGCTCAGTACTTCCAGTACAGTAGGAATTAGAAAAATTCCTCTTCGAGGTATCAAATTAGCTTAATGAGCTAATGATTCGAATTTGAATCACTTAAAATGATACACTACACAGAGAGCAATCAATTTATCAATTGAATCATTACCCTCTATTTTTTAGTACCTCTATAGAGTTTGACCAGTGAGTGCTTCGATGTGCTTTTCTCCACATTGAATGAATAAAATGTCTTCAAAATTTGTCAACACGTAGAAAACTTTGAGTTGATTCCAACAAGCTATAGAACATCAAAAATGGTGAAGAAATGACAGAGATATGAGCAGTACAAGTTGAGTGTTATGAGTGACTATGAGAGAGAGACCATAGATGAGAAGTATTGATATATTGTATTAGAACACAATGTTGTACGAGATCATTAGCATGATAAACAATGCCTAATGATTGTGAGTAGTAAAGGCTATGATGTATGCCTTACTCTCTTACAATGTGGTCAAGGAGAACTTAGGTATGGAGACACATATCCCACGAGTTTTTAGAAATCTTTTATAGATGTGAGATTTGAATTTGAATTTGAATCCTCCATTGGCTCTCACTAAAAATAGTCCTCCAATCTAGGAGATATTCCCTCAAATGGAGTCTTTACTTTTCCAACTAATAAATCTACGAGTTTGGTGATGATTACAAATATTCTTTTCAAGTCATAATGACTTTTAAAAATAGTAAAATGTAAAAGCTTCCTAGAAATGGTTTCCATGGAGCTTCAATTGTACATAAGCTTTAGCCAAATGTGTAGGCTTATTATTTTCACCAACAGGAACTTGGCCTTAGCCACCCGCTCCTCATCATCCAAATGTTAAAGGATGGTAGTAATGAAGACACAACATATCTTGGTCAAGACTCAAAAGAATCTTCAAAACATTTGTCGAGCTAGAAGGGAAAATATTTATCCAAGGCTGAGGGATCTTGAGGATTAAGTAAACACACACCACTATGAATGCCAGACAGGGCTCCATAAAATTAGAGAAAGAACCTACAGCTATATTTTGAAGATTGGTTGGTGGCAATGGCAGACAAACCTACTAAGGAGATGTGTGGCCTCCTCAAGAAGAAACAATTGAAGGAAGAGATCCCTTTCACGATGGAGCTATTTGATTAAATTGTTATATCAGGCAAGGATGTCCCTTGGCCCCTCTTTTCTTTATAATAAGTGCCAATGATCTCAGCTATCTTGTTAAACATCACACATGCTTAGGTCTTACTCAAGGCCTCTTTATTCCCCTTAGTCAAGACTAGATTTTCATGAGATTCTTTGCTGATGACACAAATGCTTTTGTGCATAACAATCCGACCATCATTGATACCTTTTTGTTTTGCCTAAAAACATTTTATGAGGCATGAAGCTCCAAAATAGACCAGTCTAAAACTTTATCTAGTGTCATTATTGGACATGCACCTTAAATTTTCATTGACGATGGGTGTTAGGTGATCCATAGGGGACAAATCTTCCATCTATTAGGTATTCACATGGGGTTTGACATTTCGATGGGTCAACAATGGAACTGGTCTCTTTCTAAGCTCGATAACAAGTTGGCTAACTTTAAAGGTATGTAGATCAACCTGGAGGGGCATGCTATGGTGGTCAACATGTTCCTTCTTTCTTCGATTATTTACTTTCTCTATTGCTGGAGACTAAAGGACTAAGAGATTTTCAAATTGGAAAGAATTTGTAGAAACTTTCTCTAAACACAAGAACCTAACAAAAGGGGTTTCCCCAAGATTAAATGGGCTACTTGCATAAGCCAAAAAGATCAAGGTGGTTTGGTGATTCCTGACATTGAAGGAATGGCCAATAAACTATCGACCAAATGGTTAATTAAAGCTTGGAGCAACAAGGACGCCTCTTGGGCCAAAGTGATTTTTAGAAACAAGAGTGCTCTTAGAGTTGTGGGCCTCTAGGGTGGAAGGGTCTAGATCTTCTCACTCTTTTTTGCTCCCACTATCAAGTGACTTCTAGAGGCTCGAGCTTAGCTTGTTGCCTTCAGAAGAGTTGGAATAAGGTGAAACAATTTGTGAAGATCAATGAAGATTGGAAGTGGGCAGTTGGTATTAGAAAAATGATTCGATCTAGTTCCTTATCAAGGGCATCAGAGGTGTTGAGTCTTGGAACCTCCAAAAAGCTAGGAAGCTTTGGAACAAAGATTTCCATTTGTTGAAACACCTCTGGAATCAAGAAACATGCCGATGGGTTAGATTTGAGGACATTAATGCGGCTTGGAGAGTGGTCTATGAAGAATGGTGCCTATTGCAAAGTAGATCAAATGATTTGGAGGCCTCAAGAAGTGGCCTCCTTATGGGGCATGACTCCCCCTCACCTTGAGGGTCTTAGATGGCACAACGGCAACAATCTTGATAAAATTTTGAGACTCAAGAAGGATGTGGACTGGTGGTATGGAATTCTAGACATTAGGTGTATGATAGATAGGACGGTGGCCAAGTGGATGATCAAAGCTTGGTGCAACCCCAAAGAGTTGTGGGCACAATTGATTTTCAAAAACAAGTCGCCATTAAATAGTCATGAATCACCATAGATATGTAGCAAGATACATAGTTGTCAATGCTATTACTTCATTATGTGTTGATGATGTAAAACCATAGATATGTAGCAAGATACATAGTTGTCAATGCTATTACTTCATTATGTGTTGATGATGTGGACTGGTGGTATGGAATTCTAGACATTAGGTGTATGATAGATAGGACGGTGGCCAAGTGGATGATCAAAGCTTGGTGCAACCCCAAAGAGTTGTGGTCACAATTGATTTTCAAAAACAAGTCGTCATTAAATAGTCATGAATCACCATAGATATGTAGCAAGATACATAGTTGTCAATGCTATTACTTCATTATTATTAATTATGGATGGTGTATTCCTGTAAGAGCACCTTTTAGCTAGAGAGCAATGAAAACTTTCTATCCACCTATCTTGTGTTGCAATGAAAACTCTAATTAATTGAAACTCTTTTTAAATTAACTTACATATTTAAATTTTTGTTTTAAGTTTTTTCTTTCATTAATGTATGGGATACTAATGATTTTTATTCATGTATGTAGATTCGAATGTATGATATTGATGATCTTCCAGCACGCCATTCATAGTTTCCAGTAAGACCTCATTTATAAGAAGCATCAATGAGGAGGCTACACAAAACTGATCCTGTAAAATATGAAAGATTGAAAGAAATATATTCAAAAGAAGATAAACTAGAAGATTTTTGCGATGATGAAGATGATGATGACATGAAAAATGTTATTGAGGATTGGTATCAAAATGACAGGGAAAGCATTGATATTTCTAAAAGTGAGAAATATCTTTGAGAAGAATGTCTAAAGCATATATATGAAGGAAGTCACTTGACAAGTGCAAGCTTACTTATTCCCAATCTTCAAAATTGCTTTGGATGGAGTAATGTATCTGTTTCGACAGTATTAAGGAATAACTTGTATTTTTCTATCTATTTATGTATATACACACATACGCATACACATTTAAATAAACGGATACACCGACATGGACACATATACATACATGCATACACACATACACACATACAACAATAAACCTGATGTCTTCCTATATCTATGAAGTGATCAATGACTCAAGAGTTAAAATAAAGGTCCCCTAGATTTAATTGAAATATTCTCTTCAGGCATTGATTCTTGGTGAAAGAATTTTATACTAAGAAAATAGCTTTACCAAAAGATTTTCTAATGCAGTGTCTATTGTGTATTCTTGAGGTAAAGACACCAAGAGTTTCAGGTTTAGAGTCACTGCACATGTCTTACATGAACACATGAACCTTTTTTCCATGTTAGTAGCTATGAAAGTAAGGACAAAGTGATAAACGCTAAGGTAAGAACAAGAACCTACATCAAATGAACACTTTATATCTACCCTTTCTGTAGATGGAAATGTAGGGAAAATCTACAGGAGTTTACATTTTCTTGAATTAAAAATATCAATCAATTTGACAACTTATTTATTTCAACATTCAATAAGTATAGCAGACTTTAACTACATGGGGGTAATAATCATACAAGCATATCATTATTAATACTGAAAGAACCTAAGAGGTAAGAAAAGTACCTAATATAGTAAAACATGAAAAAAATGAAAGGCACCTGTAAGAATAGAATCCTCTTCGGCTCCTTGGTATCGAATATTTTTTCATCTTTGTTTTGGAAATCTTCAGAATCTTTGAGTTAATTTTATTCTCCCATTTTAGAGACGACCTAATACTTGCCTTGTTAAATTCTTCGTGAACTTTGCACACAAATGTGTAAGTCTTAATTCATGTGGTATGGCCAATGTGGTCATGTGACATTTATCTCTGTTTTTTGATGCATCTATTTTTTGAATGCAATAATGTATTGGGAAACAATGATAGATCTCACATGATCACATTGGCCATACCACATCAATTGAGACTTACACATTGTTCTACAAAGTTCTCAAAGTAGTTAGCAAGGTAGGTTTTAGGTCATCTATAAAATGGGAGAAGCAAATTTATCTAAAAGATTATGAAGGTTTTCGAATCAAAGATAGAAAAATATTCGATGTCAAAGAGCCGAAGAGGATTCTCTTCTTACATATGCCTTTCATTTTTTTCACATTCTATTATGTTTGATACTTTTCTTACCTCTTAGGTTCTTCAAGGATTAATAATGATATGCGTGTCCGCTTATTGACAGCTATCTTATCTAGTTCAAGTTTGTTGTACCTATTGAAGTTTGAAATAAATAAGTTGTCAAATTGATTGATGTTCTTTATTTTGGACAATGTAAACTTGTGTTGATTTTCCTTGCATTTTCGTCTATAGGATGGATAGATAGAAAGTGTTCATTCAATGGAGGTTCTTGTTCTCACCTTAGCTTTTATCACTTTGGCCTTACTTTCTTGCTACTAATGTGAAAAAATGGTTCATGTCTTCATGTAGGACATGTGGAGTATGACTCTTGACCCAAAACTCTTGTTATCTTTACCTCAAGAATACATAGTAAAAACCACATTAGTAGAATTTTTGGTAAAGCTATTTGGTCAGTATAAACTTCTTTCATGAAGATTCAATGTCTAAAGAGAAAATTTTAGTTAAATTTGGGGGAACTTCATTTTAACTCTTGGGTCATTGATCACTTCATAGATATAGGAAGACATCAGGTTTATTGTAGAATGTGTGTATGTGTATACATACACATACACATGCATACACACACATACATGCATACACTTACTGTCACTCTAGCACAATGGCAAGTACCAATGTGAGGAGATCCACCTCATAATTGTTTATCCGTGGAGACGTGAGGACTATTATGAAGACTATGAGCAAGTGATGGCACAAGTGCGTGAGTGAGAAGCACACTAGCATGCACACACATACACACACGCGTGCACACAAGGCAAGAACAAAGAGAGGAACAATGGAGTTCTTTGTATTACTCAAAAGATCTCTTAGAAATGCTCAAACTCTAACAAGCTCCCCCTCAAAAATGAGCTCTCTAGCTCTTTTTATAGTTTTTTACTAGCTTTTGGCCCTGTCCAGACCTAATGTCTGGCCTAGTTAAAAATTAGGTTCCAAGGCTTAGTTGAGGGCTCAAACGGAGTCTAAAAATTATGAAAATTGGTATGCACGTACTTCTACTACTCCTCAAGCTTGAGGAATCCTCAGCTTGGAAAAAATGGATTCTATTCTACCAAAAACAAGGTTTTCAATGTATGTGTAGTGATGAAAAACACTTTTAATGGAAAATAAGTTATGAAAAAATGATTGGGCCTCTTCTATGCCGGATTGTACTTGACTGCTCTATCTCTTCCTTGCTTGTAGGCCAACACTCCCCCCTCTCTAGTGTTTATCGCCCCTGACAGACCTTTGTTCTATAAGGTGATCAATATAATACTAGATGACATTACTGGCTAGCTCGTGTTTGCCTAGCCTTAGCCTACTCACAAGCAAATAGATGAAGGAGGTGTGTAGGCTTTGGTGTGAACACCTCAGAGTGGTACTCCCAAAAGCCGATGGTGAACATCTCTTTGAATGTCTGTTTGTAGCAAGCTGGAAGGTACTTCATTTGTGTGTGCCAAGCATAGGCCACTCTAATAGATGGAGTAGTGCTCATGTCATAAACCAAGTCATAGTTCCCATTCGTAAATCCAGGTAGAGGTATTTGGGGAGCCTATGCATTGCAGAATGTCTTAAGAACAATATGCATCATGTCTAAAATCTTCAATGTCATTTGTGCTACAACATCTGGCATGGGCTTCAGCCGAGGGATCCAGTGGTGGATGGTTTTCATCATGTAAGCTATTGATGGTGGTCTCTATGGTGGTGTGATGTATGGATAGTTGAGCCATTCCTTGCACTCTACGTTGTTCTGCACTTTACTGTTGAATGCTTTCTATGATCTACATCATGGAACTAGGCCATAATAGGGAATATAAATAATATGTAAAGGGGCATGGTTCCATGTGCATAGCATCTCTAGGTAGGTCTCCAAAAGAGTCTTTTGCTAGTTGGGTTGGAAAATATTTCCTTTAAGTCCTCTAGTTGGAATTGTGTAGCAAATGTCAGCATTTTCCCCCTGACTCTCTGAATTTTTGCGTTATAATACATAATAGGGCATGTATTGTAAATCAAAGGTCATAATCAATCATCGGGGTGATAGGTGTTGGAAGTATGCTGAATGTAGTATCGCTTCTTCGATTAGTCTCATTGCCTGATTCTACACCACCATTCGATCTTGGTGGGTGCGTCCCATATCTTTGCTTTAACCACAGTGGTTGTGGGGCTTCAAATGTTTCTTGGCCTTCGTCAGTTACTCTCCCACTAGGAATTGGTTGTAGTTCATAGTCATCTTCAAAAGTTTGTTCTACTGGTATGGATGATATTTCTCCTTCGACTGGGACCTCGCATGGGGATGGCAGCCTTTCATATTGTAGGATTCGTGTTTGTAATTCTTGGATTTGTTGTTTGAGTTCCTATAGTGCTTTTGAGTCAGTAATTGTTGAAGAGGTTGATACGGTGGTTGGAGATACAGCTATAGTATCAAGCTGTCATTGCTGCTTCAATTTATCCAATTCTTCTAATAATTGGTCATGTGCCTCGAGTAGAGTAGCATAGTCTTCAAGTATAATTTTGATGTTTTTTGGGGTCATAGCTTGGAATTTCGAGGGACTGATGGATGCCTCAGGTATGCTCTTGATGGTTGCCTTTAAATTCTCTTGGTTTTGGAGTTGTAGACATCGATTTTCCTCTTGATCTTCTACAATGTGTCATTTTAGTAGTGCCATATTCCATTGGAGTTTTGAGTTGCATTCCATCTGCATTCGTAAATGGCTTTCCACCACTTGAATCATATGAACATTTGTAAATGATGCACGTTATTTCACAACATCCATTCACCACTAACTTCCTAGAGAACCTTTTATTAGCTCTGTATAGCTACTTGACAATCCATACAGGAAGCTTCATAGTTAGTGCACCTGTCTCTACCGAGTAAAGACTAAACGAGATCCATTTGTGGGGCAGGTGAATCTATCTTGGCGAGGAAATGCAAAATGTTGTGTGCACATGCAGAGAGGGATGGAAACATTTGGTGTGAGTGCCGCCATATCTTTTATCTTTTGCAGTTTTCGATTATTCATGTTATCGGGTATCAAAGTGTCCTTCTCGGAGAGCACATGTGTGTTGTGCATGTCCAAAGTAGCACTTACCAATACTAGGGTAAGTTCAAACTATTTCAACTCATTGTTTCCCAATAAGGAAGGAAGGATGAAGGTTCCTAGTTGATCCTTCACCTCACTCGCCTGTAATGTTGATACCAAATAGTAACAATGCAAAAATCCGGTTTTGGTAACGGAGCCTTAAAGTATTCTTCCAACCCTGCATGTTGCCATATGGTTTCTAGCTCTGATGTGTTTTGAAGTGTCTCGAACTCTTTTGAGAAGAATTGGAATTGTACCCATGCTTTATCATACTCACACTTGGACTCCCAGATGTACTTCGCCTCTCCTAAAGGTCCTCGCATACCATTGAACCAGTGAGAGTTTGCATGAACTCTCTCCATTATTCCTATGGGAGGGTGGAGTATTGGTATTTGTTGTAGGTGTTGCAGTTCTGCAATTTGTTTGGTTGGTAGCACTTCAATAGGTAAACTCTCGGCATTAATACTCCCAGTACTCACTCCTTCGTGTGAGCTGGGGCCTGCTGTTTCTGCCATGATACTGCTTGTACCTCCTGATGCTTATCTATTGAAAGAAGAGGAGCATATTAGCATTACATAGGAAACATGATATTACAGTGTTCCCTCTACAATACCAACATGATACCCAATGGTTAGGGGTTAGTGGGTGAAGTGTTTGTGATGTGTGTGAATGTTGGTTAGTAGGTTAGTGATTCCCCTAGATGCATACTTTGGACATGCACTATACTCAACATGTATCTACTCTGATGCAGATTGATTTACAAAATTGGGTCAGGGGGTTTGATATAGGGTTTAATTCTCCAAACTCTTATTGTGGGATTATAGCTTTTGGTAGAGATGACATGTAAAGGTTTCTAGTTTAGATCGTCTTGGATTTGGGACTATTTGGTTACCCATTTCCATAAAGTTTTAGGTGTGACTTCAGGTGTGGAGGTGTTGATTGCAGATATGTGTCGGGAAATGTATGATGTGAGTGATTATCAGTGATGACTCCGACTTGTGGGCTTATGTGAAGGTATTTGAGCATGTAAGAAAGTCTTAGGCACCCAAATTTTTCTAGTATGTGGGTGAGCCTTCATTGACTGCATGAAACAGGCTCGTGCTCATCACAAAGACTAGAGGCATCCATAGCATAGCAATCTCATGAAAAAGAAGCACTATGAAAGCCTGAACGAGTACAATATGACAGAGGTACATTTAATTCACTATCTTGCAAAGTTCGCACTAGCCATTTAGGCATAGTCTTTGCCTCCTCTATATCAGACCTCTCATCAACAAGTGCATCATGTAAATCTGCATAAAAAATGTAGCGATCTTCTTCATCATGTGGAACCTGCAAAGGTTGAGAAATTGCCCCATTAGGACCAGCACATGAGGGACACTTGGAGGGACACATAGAAGTTTCTAGGGACATGCATCCCCTTGGCCTCAAAGTATTTATATGTGTGGAGTTGGTTGGATGGATACATGCATCTCTCACCCCTTTTGAGCTTAGATGGTGGCTTTGACTAGGAAGATTAGTGCACACCCCTTGTAGCTTAGATGGTGGATTTGATTAGGAAGATTAATGCACAACCTTGTGGGCTTAGATGGTGGCTTTCATTAAGAAGATTATGACTCTAGGCTAGTTAGTCTATTCCTTAGTTGATTAGATTTATTTAGCACTACTGTACCCATCAAAAAATGTAATTAAAACCTCAAGAATCCTCAACATGACCTAGATCAACTACATTTTTGGTATTGATAATTTCTATAATGCAAAGGATTGAAAATTTGCAAGAAAATTCAACATAAGTTTTCTATCACACCATGGAGAAAATTCAACATAAGAAAATTTGCAAGAAAATTCAACATAAGAAAATTTGCAAGAGATTAGGGAGTCATATCACACCATGGAGCTTGAGCTTGAGAGGAAAGCAAAAGAGGCAATAGAAGAGATTGAAGACCAGCTTCACCAACAAGTGACACAAAACACTCAACTCACAAGAAATATGGAACTTCTCTGTCGTCACCTAGTAGCGGTGCCAAATTTGTTGTTGTTCTAGACAAGGGTAAGCACCACTTCAAGAAGCTCAACCTCCTTAATTGTCAATATGTGGAAGAGGTTGGATGATATGAAGATCATGAATGAGTGATGTGTGCAAAGATGAAGGTGAGAAGTACACCAGTGCACACACACATACATACACACACACATGGAAGAGACAATCTGAGGAATAGTGGAAGGAGAAACACTATCTTTCATTACTCAATCACTCTTACAAGTTTGCTCTTCACACTAACTAACCCAAAAATGAGATCTCTAGCTCTTTTTATAGTTTTTCACTAGCTTTGGCCTTGTCCAAACCTAGTGTCTAGCCTAGTTAAAAAATAGGTTCCATGGCTTATTTGAGGGCTCAAATAGAGTCTAAAAATTATGAAAATTGGTACTCAGGTTCTACTTAAGATCCTTAAGTAGAAGTTGAGTACCAAATGTACAAAATGGGTCTAGCCTAGTTAAGAAATAGGTTCCATGGCTTATTTGAGGGCTTGTACAAAATGCAGAATTGCATGTAAAAATTGTATGTTTCTATGTTACAAGGGTTCGTGATTAGAATCATTGTTGGTGTTTTAATCAAAGATTGATCATTATAATTGAATGAATCTTGAAAAAGTAATGATGTGGTCCCCATTTGATCTCCATGCACCTCTTCTTACATGTTTTCTCTAAGTCGATGCTTGTGATTGCCACCAATAACTTGTTTAAAGCATTTAAAACAAGAATTTGGAAGATTCTTATGGATAACCCTTTGATCATGTATTTTTCTTCCAATTGAGTCATTAATAGTAATTGATGGTTTAATAGGTTTACACACATCTTTCTACACCATGATTTGTGGTTCCCATTTGGGATTAATGCCACTGAACCTAGCTTTTTTACCTAGAAATTTACCTAGCACACTTCCCAACTTTTCTATCCACTGGTAGTATTCTATGGGCAAGTCCAAAAAGTCAATCCAAATAGGAATCTTTGTGGGTTTAGGACCCTCATATTGAAACCTATATAGCACTTGAAAAAGGAAATGGGTATACTTTTAATGAGCCAATTCCCTTCTAGAATCACCTAAAGAGCACTATTCAAGTTATTGAAAAAAAAAGCATGTGATTACTAGGTAAAAATTAAAGATGCCTAATAAATAGCCCTCGTGATTCCCAATTAGTCTTAATCCACTGCTTTAAAGCATATTGTGAAGGTCTAGGACTATGGAATAAACTGATCACAACTCTTTTAGAGAGTTGGGCTTGCCATATATCTAGGGCATTTCTATCTATAAATAAAGCCTTATGAGTTTTGTCTTTACTCATAACCTCAACATTGATATGATGTGGGTCATAATCAACTTTCTATTTACCTTCCACATCAATTGAGAACATAGCATATTGAAACATATCAGATGGAAGACTAGAAGATGGGGCAGCTTGAACACTATTAGACCAACCTTTGATAGTGTTAACATATGAGTGAGGGGGAGAAGCAGAACCTCTCAATTTATTATGAGTATCCTCTGACATGGTTGTGCCTTGATCGTTGGTTTGCATTTCAACATTTGTAGTTCTTTGAGTGAGGCCATCATGGATCAATTGATAAAGCGCCATGGTCTCCCCCTCTCGAGGAGACAAGGATCCCAAAGAAGAGACTAGTCAATAGAGAGCCTTTGTGATTGCACATAACAACCTCACCCTATTGGGGCTTCTCAAGATCTACATGCACTGACAAGGGTGCTAGAAATCCTAGGCACAGAGAGGGTAGATATGCAGTCTCTCATTGATCAATCCTGCGTTTCTTTTCTTAATCTAAGGCTCTTTACAACTTTAATATTTCATTTTGGTCCATGTGGAATTGGAGTGCTTTAAAAGCTTATAAACAAAGGTGGTACACCACTGTTATTTGCACACCCTAGGCCAATTGATTGGGTCCTTCATCTTGAGCTTGTGAGGGATCAATCCCTCCCTAGGGCTATAGACATATATGGACTCTATGTGAGTTTCAAACTTCAAGTTTCCTTGAGGTAGTTTCAACTATATGTTGCCTTCAAGTTGTCTAAACTACATGATGCATATGGGCAATCCAAACTTAGTGTAGCTTTTGGGCAGTCCACATGTCTAAAATGTAGTCCAAACTATGTGGTGCTAATGGATAGTCTAAATGTAGTGTAGCCTTTGGGTAGTTCAAACATGTCTAACTACTACTTTATGGGATGCAAAAGGGTTTCATGGGTGCTATGCCCACTTTCATCTATACTTTCCAATTAATGAAAAGTACTTTTTATATGCCAAGATCAAACTTCTAAAAAAAAAAAACAAAAGAGTGTTTTTGTATGGCAAAGGCCCAAGTCAATTATTTTAAAAATCAAGTTTGAATTTCGATCTTTGAGATTTGCTCTTCATGATAGCTTGAATTAATTTGGGAGTATAATGATGATCATATCACCCATGGGACCCCCGAAATCCTACACAAAGAAGGGTTAAGTGCCTAACATGTTCTAGGATATAGACAGTGAAGGCTCGCTAAGGGTAAAATTTGGGTAGGAAAAAGTTAGAATGACAAGATTGGTTTTGACATATCACATTGTGCATGGCCCTTACCACTATTGAGGGAGATCAATGAGAGCACCCAAGGCCAACACATCCTTGAAAAAACCTCTTGTATGTTAATTGTATTGAACCAAAAGTGTCATGTGCTATGACTACCATAACCTCTTTTGAATGATCCTTCACTTTCCTTCCTTGATTCTTAAATAAAATCATATGCCTCACTCACAAAATTCTAAAGAGCGTTTTGTTGCTCCACCGCTTGTTCACAATGAATTAAATGTTTTTTCTTCAAGGAAGTTTGATCATTGAGATCTATTCTTCTGGATTAACTTGATTTAATTTGAAAGTACAATGAAAGGTGGGCATAGTATCCTTGGGGCCTCGACAATCCCATAAAGTAGGGGTTCAATGCATAGCAACTATTAAAATACAGAGTTCGGATACCTGCTAAGGTAAACATTAGAAAGGGATTGAATACCTAGCAACTATTAAGATATAGATCCTCAAGGCTTGCTAAGGTAGACACTCGAAAAGGGTTGGATTCCTAGCAACTACAAAGATATAGAGCTCGAAAGCCGGCTAAGGTAGACACTGAGAAGGAACAACCATAAGGCCAAATGAGATAATTGGTTTAAAGTGAATAGTCGGAAGGCCAAATGATCCCCCAAAGGGATCGGTTAAACTTTTCACCAGCAAAGTGGTGAGGGATGTTCGATTGTAACCTCCAAGGGTTGGGCCACTGCCTCCGACCTTGATAGGCAAAAGGCCCAACCAAATGTTTCCTCCTCGATAACTACCTTAAATGTTCACATAGTGTGTTGAGATAATGAAGGAAGAACAACATCATTGAGGAAGAATAATGGTGTCACTATTAAACACGTGATTAGGTCAAACACCACGTGTTCAAGGACATCTAAGAGAAGTAGATGGAAAGAGACAAAAAGAAACAGAGAAAAAGAAGTACATGGAAAGAGACAAAAGAAAATAGAGAAAAGGACAACACGCATGAACAATGTCCCGCTTATAAAAGATGACTAATATTTTCAAACAAATTCTCAATTTCCATTGAGTCTTTGTAGAATATGGGTGTTTGATTAAAAAATAGAGCATACCATATCAATAATTCAACTAGCCGTCCACCTACACTTGGATTATCATGTTGAATGTATCTTTTTGCTTGAATCTGAATTCAATGTTGCAGATTCGAACTAGGCTGATTGCCTCTTGATGTCGCAAAAAGTTTGGTATAGGGCTAGCCTCTTGAGGCAGAGATCCAGTGTTCAATCCCGAGGCTGGATATGTAATGGATCTTATCAATTTAATCCAATTGTAACTTTGTCTGGCCCATGATTTGTGGGATACAAGGGTCTCACGGCTATTATGCCCATTCACTTATATAGTTGTACTTTCAAAGTTAAAGCTGCACAACTAGGCGCATACTGAACATCCATTAGAAAACAAAACCAAAAGAATTTGTCTAGACTCTCCACATGTTGTGACAGTTGGTTGGGCCTTCCACCTGTCAGGTTAGGGTTGAGGGTTTGACCCCTCACAATGGCTGCAAAAATGATGGGCCCTATGTGAGCTAACAATTTCAAGCTATCTTTGGGCACCCTAAATTTTAATTTTCGTTTGTGCATTCCAACCCTAGTGTAGACTTCGATGGTCCAAATGCATTCAACTAAAGAAAAGAAACCAAAGGAGTTTGTCTACATAGGCCCTATGCGAGTTACAAATTTCAAGCTATCTTCAAGCACCCTAAATTTTAGCTTGCCATCATACAGTCCAAACATAGTGTAGCCTTCAACAATCCAAATGCATTCAACTCCTACTTTGTGGGATACAAGGGGTCCTATGGATTCTATGTCCATCTTCACTTGTACTTTTCAATTAATTCAAGCTTAATCAAAAGGGTAGATTTCAATTATCCAACTTCCTTTAAAAAAAAGGGAGTTTTTTTTTCTATGGTAACCGAGCCAGTTTTTGTAGGTTTGAATCTCGATATTTGATATACTTTTCATGATCACTTCAACTAATTTTGAAGTAGAATGATAGGCATAGCACCCGTGAGACCCCCAAATCCTACACAAGGAAGCGTTAAATGCCTAGCATTTACATGGATTTAAGGAGAGAAGGCTCGCTAAGGGTAAAAAGTGGGAAGGGAAAGGCCAAAACAAGGAGAATGGTTTTAACCTCCCTCGATGTGCATTACCCTTGCCATTGATGATGTAGATCAATCAAAGCACCCAAAGGCCAACATATCCCTGAAAGAATTTGCTTTTTCATCTCACCACATGATGTGGTGAGGGGCATCTTGCCAATGCAACCCACATGACTTGAACCTTCGCCGCCACCCAAGGGACCCAAAAGCCACATGGCTAGGAGTATGATGGGCTACCCACTCGCCCCAAAAGCCATGGTTGAGGATCAATTCCTAATCCTCCCTCTTAGGTTGTGGTTCAACCATCTCCTACCTCTCATATCTTGAGTATAACACTCTCTTCCCCTTCTAAAGATCATTGTCTTCAATGATCAATCCTTCATCTCCCCTTGGGCTGATGTCCTCACCCTTGCAGAGTCTCGTGAATCTTCTTGTTATCAACCTTGGTCCCTTGAACCCTTGCTCTCAACCTTAGTCTCTTGAACCTTGCCTTTTTGCTTCTTGTCCACTTGCCTATGGACTTGCCTTGTTTGCAACCTTGGTCTCTTGAGACCCTTGTTCTCAACCTCAGTATCTTGAACCTATTTCTCAGTCATGCTAGATATCTTGGATTCTCAATTGCAAGAGCTTTCCAATAGTATCTGACATGTATAAATCAGACCTACAGATTCAAAGATACACTCTAATATTTGTTGGGCTCATCTTTGAAAGTGACATTCGTGCTTTCCATCCCCCTTGCCCAAACCTATTTCTTAGGCTCTTCTTGGAGTTTGAAGTTTGTGGAATCACGTGAACAACACAAGGAAGAATAAGAAGCTTGGAGCACAAGACAAAATATTGAATCTATTACCAACAAAATGTAATGTACAAAGATAAGGAACCCATTAAGGCTATAGGAATATATACAATCCGGGCAAAAAAAACCTCCTAAAAAGGGAAAAAAGTACCCAAGTGATCCTAGTGTGTTCACACACATCACTACCAAAATATATCAACAAGTCCCCCCTACGAGTGATGCGGTGAACAAGGAGGTTGCACTCAATGTGTAAGGAAGTGCCAAGCTATCTGGTATCAATCCACAAAATGAAGTAAGCCCAAAGCTTTGAGAAAAGCTTCAAACTTCTCCCTAGGTAGAGCCTTTGTGAAAAGGTCTACAACGTTCTCTTGTGTGGGCACGTATGCCAAATTAATCTCTCTAGCACAGAACCTCTCCCTGACATAATGATAGTGAACCTCAATGTGCTTAGTGCGAGCATGGAACATACAGTTCCTCGCAACTGAGATGTGTTCTCACTGTTAGTAAAGATGGTGGTGGCAGAAGACTAACCAACACCCAAATCAGCCAGAAGGAATGTGAGCCACACACACTCAATAGTCACTATGAAAGTTGCTCTATAGTAAGCCTCACAACTAGAAGTGGCCATAATAGGCTACTTCTTCCTCAACCAAGATATGCATGAGCTACCAAGCATGAAGGAAAAACCACTTGTGGACACACGTGTCATAGCAACCAGCCTAGTCAGAGTCAAAAAAAGCTTGTAAATCTGGTGATAGTGATCCCCCTTGGGATAAAACTATCCAAGTAACCAACTACCACTCAAGTAGCAAAAGATGTGCTTAACTTCCTTCCAATGCTTGACACCTGGGCAATGCATAAACTTGCTCATGTGTGAGACATAAAATTGAATATTTGGCCAAGTACGGCATAAGTAAATCAAGCATCCAACAACCTGCTAATAGAGAACAACATCAAATGCATCTCCAACATCATGAAGACTCAATTGTAAAACTGTTTCCATAGGAGTGACAATAGGTTTGCAATCTTCAAGGCAAAAATGTTGCAATAATGTGTAAATATATTTTGTTTGACACAAAGCTATTATGCCATCAAATTGCATAAACTGAATGCCCAAACAGTGATGCAAATCCCCCAAATCTAACATCTCAAATGAGGCATGCAAATCAGCCTTAAAATCAGCAATATGATTCTCATTAGGACCAGTGAGCAGCATGTAATCAACATAGACCACAATGATTAGAAGCACATCATTTGCACACTTAACATATAAGGTGCTCTAAGATGGAGTGTTCTCAAAACCATTTGTAATTAAGTAGGCATTTATATTTTCATACAAAGCATGTGGTGCTTGCTTCAAAGCATATAATGCCTTTCTCAACATGCACACTTTGTTTTAATGCCCTTTCTGCACAAACCAACGGGGCCAAAAAGCATACACTTCTTCATGCAAATCACCATTTAGAACTGTAGTTTTAGTGTCCAACTAATGTAGGTTTCAACCATGATGAGCTTCAAGTGCATAGATGCTACGAACAGTAGTCATTTGGCATGTAGCAGCAAAGGTCTCATCAAAATCAATGCCTCTTTCTTGAGCATAACCTTTTGCAACAAGCCTAGCCTTATACATGTCAATTGCTTCAGCTTGTATACCCACTTACTGCCTCGCCTTCTTGCCAGGAGGCAATTCACATAAAGACCAAGTACCATTTTTCATAATAACATCATATTCTGATTGCATAGCAACTATCCAATTTTTTGAATTTTGTGCTTCATCAAATGAAATAGGCTCATACTCATCACAAAGACTAGAAGTAGCCATAGCAGTGCGGAGTTATGTGCACATCTTTCTTTTTATATTAACAACACAACACATTCATAGCTCAACTTGTGCCTTTTAACGTACAACGGAAACATAGAAAGAAGAGGCAACACATGCATTTCCCTTGCTTTATGGGCCATCTTCACGTGTTTTCATTTCTAGCATGTGCTCTTCATTGAAACGCAATGAATGGTAAGAAAAGAACAAACAAATTCAAAGCGACAGCCATGCCATGTGTTCATTAGTGATTGATGTGTTCGTTAGTGATTGATGGATTGGTACATTGGACTTGCATGCGCCACCTGCCTCCTTTGCTTTGTGCCAACACGGAAGTGTGTAGATCTGCATGCATTCTTCTAGATCCAACTTTTTTTTGTGAAAATTCCGTCATCGACCTACTTTTTTCATTTATGTTTCAAAGATTCAAATAATAAAACACACATGTTAAAGGTCCTCTTATTTCACACTTTATCGTTAGCTTCCATGTGAAAGGCCAAATAACCATCGGATACTTCTTTGTATATGTTTTTTAACAAAACATATAGTGGCCTGGTCAGTCACAGAGTGTAAATTCAACCGTATTTGTAGTTTGTATACTTACACTCAGGTATTCTTTATCATTTTTTATTTTTCTCCCATAGTTACTTTGGCCATATTGACCTTTAGTGGGAGATTGTTATCGTTAATGTCCATGTGAAAGGCCAAATGGTCACCGGACACTTCTTTGTATATGTTCTTTAATAAAATATATAATGGCATGGTTAGTCACAGACCATAAGTTCGACCATATTTGTAACACCTAAGAAGTTTGTCTTTGTGTTCCCTATGTACTGTGGTTTTTCGTGTATTCTACAGCCTCTGTGCGGAGTACCGTGTGCATCCCTAGGAGCTCAATTTTCTACTCCGAGGATATTGTCGTGGAGCTCTTGAGAAGGAGAGCGGATTGTGGTGCATTGCCATCGAATTACTTCAAGTAACACATCATGTCACACCCGAGTTTGAACTTTGGACCTCATAGTCCAAGATCTAATGAATGCTTGAAAGATTGAAATAATAAAGCATGCACCTTTGTTTGTGGGTGTTACTGTGGGTGGTTGTGTGGGATTAAGTTTAGTGTAATGCCTTCGGGCAGTATTAAACTAAATGCTTTCGAGCAGTTTCTCTTAATGTTTGCCTTTGGGCAATTTAACCCTTGCTTTATGAGATATGGGGTTCCCATGAATACTATGCTCATTCATTTATATAATTGTACGTTCAATCAACTCAAACAAAAAGAGATTAAGCTTTGACCGAACTTTCTCTTAAAAAAAAGAACGTGCATCTTAAACATCCCCTTATCTCCCAACTCCTCCAAGATGACACCTAAGGTCGCACCTTGGTTTGAACCTTGGCCTCACAATCCAATAAATGACAAAATTCAACATGTCTTTTCTCATTTACAGGTGTCCATACTCATGCCGGAAACGTATATGCATCAGATTCAGAGTACAAGAATTTATGCTGACAGTAGGCGTACCATAGAAAAAGCATTGCCATACAATGCACATACATATGCATTTCCACACATACTTACGTCTTCTTGTCATATAATATGACTACATACATACTTCTTGTCATATAATAATAATAATGACTATGGGCACAAAATATTAATGCAAATACATATGCATTTCTACACATGCTTACATAACCCTTGCCATATAATAATGAGTATGGACTCAAAATGGAAGGTGCCACATACTAGCCAGATGTGTGGATGAATGGATATGAGAGAAGAGGTTGCCAAATGGAGTGCGGTTACATGGAAGGGCTTCAAAGAGGACACACACATCTTCGTGTGATGGAGTTCATGGGTTTATGAAGGGTTGGTTCAATAGACGTTGGACAAAGGTTATGCATCAGATTGATCTTGGAGCTAGTTTATGAGTCATTGAGGACATCATCATGACTCATACCCTACATGAGGATCAACCAACCAAAGAGTAGAGCTTTCCCCTTATCAATCTAACTCCGAGGAGGTAGTCGATCTGTTAAGACAAGGTGTTCCCATCTCATGTCATGGGAAAATACAAGTTGTGTGCACTTTGTAAGGGACTTTAACCATGGTTCTGTGTTGCCATGTGAGATAAACAACTAATAAACTTGGTCGAGCCCGCGTAGCCTAGTGGCTGACGTCTTGAAGCTATGGGAGGAAGTCCTGAGTTCAAGTCTTAGCTGGACATGTCCATGAGTCTCTCATGATGGGTGCCTCCACCTTACAAGGTTGGGTGTGTGAGTGTGTATTTCCAATTCATTTTACTCTAAAAAAAAACAGCAACAACTAATAAACCTTGTAATCTTTGAGCATCTATGAATTGGGGTGAGCCGAAGTGGAAGAGATGGAAAGGAGGAGAAGAAAGAAGGAGAGAATAAAGAAGATGGAGTAAGAAGAGGAGGAAAATAAAGGCCAAAAACAAGTATCATATGCTATTTTTTCGTTCTGTGAATATACATTCAAAGCATAAGGAAGCCATGGCTTCAAATCACTAAGACATTCAAGGACCTCCATCCACCCTTCCATATCCACACACACACTCTCTCTACCTCTCTAAGCTCCATGGACGTGCCCAGTAGATTTTGGACAACTATATCTTCCACTCTCGGAATCTGTTAGCCATGATTTATCAGATGTGAAGCTCTTTCTCCAAGCTATTTGGCGATATAAAGATCTCCATAGGAGGATGTGAGGGAGGGATACTCAAGGTGGAAGAACTTTGAGCATACGAGAAGAAACACCATTGCTAAGAGAACACTCCCCATGCCTACGTTGCTCACAAGTAATGACAACTAAGGACAAGTTTTCCATGGAATACTCGAGTCGCATGAAGAAAGAGACAATTAAAGAGACCCAATAGCACCTTTGATGCAGGCATATAGAATCTAGGCATGCTCAAAAGCACATGAAGTATCAACAAAAAGAGGGTTCTTGAGGCCTTGGTCCCAAAGCGAGAACCGTCAAGGCAGAAATCAAGGCCTTTATCCCCAAGTAGTAGACTCTAGGGAGTCTCGCGAATGGCAAGTCGTCTTGCGAGAAAGCTTTTTTCTTCGTTTTTTGCTTTTTTGCGTTTTAGTTTGTTTGTTTTTTTTAATAGGACACGCGCGCACTGAATCCAATTAAACGAACAAGGGAAAAAGAGTAGTATCTTAAAAGGGGACGACTTTTTTCAAAATGTAGTATCAAAATGTAGTATCTTGTTTGTGAAGGGCATACGCAGCTCACAAAGCTTTTTTTTTTTTTACAGTACAATGAATTGGAAAGACACGCACACCCGACATCGTAAGGTAGAGGCACCCATCTTGGGGAACTTTGAGGCATCCAGCCTTAGGTGGGACTTGAACCCTGACCATCTGTCTAGGAGTACAAGGCACATCCACTAAACTACGACCATTGGATTAACAAAGCATATCGAACATCACGATCCGAGATATTCACAACCTTCAAAGAGATTTCTTCTCCCTGTTTTATCAGTCTAGCTGACAATGTCCAGTTTTATGTACTTACCATCAAAAGAAAAAGATGAAGATCAATCTAACACCACAATGAAAGATTATATATATCATTATTCTGGATATAGAAAGTAGAAAATGCTACGATTGAATAATCTATTCACTGACTAAATAATGTTAGAGAAGGAGGAGAAGGAAAGAGAAGAACAGCTATGCACTCATAATACATCTACCAGGTTATAAACAATACAATAAAGGGGATCATTTTCTTCATCATCATTATCAGCAAATCTCATTGAACACCAAAACGTGAGTTCAAGTTTGAATTGTATATATGGGTCTGGAGATAAATAGTATGGAGTCTAGTTTTTGTATCTACAAAATGTCCCAAGAAAAAAAGGCTAACAGAATATTAGTAAATTTCTATTTCAAGTGATAAGACCATGAAGTGGATAACTTGAGGCCCATAATTTATGTAGATACCTACGAAATAGGGGATAATGCAATTCATATAGAAAAACCTCATCATGGTAAAGGACTCAAAAATGAGGACTAGAAAAATGTTATGTGTCTGTTGACATTGCTAAAAAAACATGAGTATAATATAGTATTTATATGTATTCCTCTAAACAGAGGTTTTTAACTTTTGGGGTAATTACTATATGATTGTTCCTTCCATTATCACTAATCCTGGTCATGGTCTCTTTATTTTAGGGGAGTTCTATGTGCTTTGCTAACTCTGAAGTCATTCTTATGTCATTTTGTGGTCCTATATATAGATGGGCATATTAACATTGACTTACATGCTACATTCAAAGCATGAGTCCTTGGATTATTTCTAAATGCACCTTCTCTTCCAATAGAGGGATTATACATGCAGAAAATGAAAGATTATATATTGATGGGAGACCTTACACTCACAAATATGTAGCAAGTTTAATAAATAGTAGTCAAGAATATAATAGTTCGAGTGCTAATTGCACATTAGAAGAGCATGAAAATAGCCATGAATCACAATACATGAGTAGAGATGTAGCAAGATACATAGTTATCAATGCTACTACTTCATTATGTTCTAATGATGAATTATTAGTGAACTATGGATGGCGTAGACCTCCAAGTGCACCTCTTAGTGAACATTAGAATTCATAATGTTTCATGAAACTCTTCTATTAATCAAATTTATATTTGACAATAAAATTTCCTTGTATATACATGTATTTAAATTTGTGTATAAAATCTATTTTTCATTCATGTATGAAATACTAATGATTTTTATTTATGTACATAGATTTCAATGTATGATATTGATGTTCTTCCACTACACCATTTAGAGTTACTAGAAAGACCTTGTTTATCAGAAGCATCCATGAAGAGACTATGCAAAAGTGATCATGTAGAATATGCAAGATTGAAAGAACTATATTCAAAAGAAGACAAACAATAGGATGTGTGTGATAATGATGATGGCATGGCAAATCTTATTGATGGTGGGTGTCAAAATGAAAGCAAGAGAGTCAATACTTCTAAAAATGAAAAATATCTCAAGAAGAATGTCTAAAGCACATCTACAAAGGAAGTCGTTTGACACAACTAAGTGCAAGTCTACTTATTCTCAAGCTTCAAAATCCTTTTGGATGGAGTAATGTATTTTGTTTCGGCACTATTTTGTTTTTTTCTTCTATGCTTTTGCCAAGCAACAATATTCCTTCTACATCACATGATGAAATGAAGAAGATGATCAATAATATTCTTGGTATAGATTGTCATTGCATATATGCATGTCCCAACAATTGTATTTTATATAGAGGTGAATATGGAGACTCTTTGACATGTCCAAAATCTCAATCACCTCAATTTAAGAAAGAAGAAGGTAAATTCCAAAGAAGATATTGAGACATTTTCCATTAGCTCCATGAATTAAACATATTTTCCAAAGCTTCAAACTATCAAAGCTTTTGAGATTGAAATCCAATCATAAAAGCATTGATGAAGTAATGAGAATTCTAGTAGATAGTCAAACATTTCAACACACTAATTCTAGCTGGTTTGATTTTACGAATGGGACACACAATCTAAAGTTATATGTCGCATTAGATGGAATTAATTCATTCTCAATGAAATCTAGTAAATGGTCCATATGTATAGTGGTAGTCATCAACTATACTCTTTGGCCATATCTTAGCATTAAAAAAGAACATTTAATGTTTTCACCTTTAATCCCAAGAAAAAGACAAGTTAAAGACATGAATGTATATTTTGCTCCTCTCATCAGTGATCTCCAATCTTTATGGAGAAATATTAATATCACTGATATATCGAAAAGCATTGATCAAAGACAAATTATGGTTCATACAATTGTTGCATGGACTATACATGATTTTCTAGGATATGGCTTTTGTTCAAGTAATGACATGATTTTTTTATTTAATTTATTTTCATTCTTAAGTGAGTTAAGCTAACTATAATGTTTATGTTATCCATGCATGTAAGAATTTCTACCAAGGGATATAAAGCTTGTCCTATAGTAAAAATATTAATAAAATATTTATCTTAGACATCAATGGTTCTTGCTTGACAGTCATTCATTATGAAAAAAAAAAGAGAAGCAATACATTTTAATGGAAATATCATTCATTATGAAAAAAAAAAGAGAAGCAATACATTTTAATGGAAATATTGAAAAAGGTCGGTGTCCAAAAACAATGACACCAATCGGTTGGTATTCGAAATGAACAAAAGGGCCTCTTCTAGATGAATAATAAAAAATCTTCAATGCGGGTGAAGATGATGACAATGTGAAGATTTCAGCCAAAGGGAAAATGGTCTCTAGCAGAGAACATGTTGATATGGTATTCTTTGGAATATTGGAGGGATTTAAAGATTTGTCATCTTCTTGATCCTATGCATATATTCAAGAATGCTCATATTTCATTATGGCACCATCTTATCGTATTAAAAGATTCAACAAAATCTATAAATGATTTAAAAGTTCAAAACTCAAAATCAAATTTATGGCCAATTTATGATAAAGATAAACAAGAATCAACCTATGAACCTGCTCCTTGGGTACTTACAACAAAAGAGATACAAATGATCAACAAGAGGATTCAATCAATTCGCACACCTATAAGATATGAAGCATCTTTTCAAAATATATTTACTTTGGATGACAAAAGATTATATTGGTTAATTTAAGGCACATGATTCGCATAATTATCTGAAACATATTCTACCTCTTGTTATCGATGGATGTGAACCAAAAGGACTACAAGACATGATGTATTGTCTTGGATTCCTCACAAGATAATTATCACTCTTTTACTTTTAGTATGTAAGTTTATTTGATATCTTCTTGTTACAAATTAATTTTTTATAATATAATTTACAATTAATAATAGTTGTATTACATCAAAAGAGATTGAAAAAGATTTAATCCCACAAAAGAAATGTGAATATAGAGAGTTGTTACCGTTAGTGTCGATATGAAAGGCCAAATGGCCACCGGACACTTCCTTGTATATGTTCTTTAATAAAACATATAGTGGCCTGGTCAGTCACAGACTATAAGTTCAACTGCATTTGTAAGACCTAAGAAGCCTATCTTCGTGCTCCTCTGTGTACTGTGTTTTCTATGTATTCTGCAGCATCTACGCAAAGTACTGTGTATGACCTCAAGAGCTCGGTTTTCTACTCCGAGCATATCATCATGGAGCTCTCGAGAAGGAGAGTGCACTGTGGTGCGTCGACATCGAAATACTTCACTGGTATCAGAGTAGTTCAACACAAAAAGCTTTGTTCCTTTTGTGCGAGCGAAGAGAGCACCTCCCCTATATAGTTTGTATACTTACACTTAGGTATTCTTTATCATTCTTTATTTTTCTCCCATAGTTACTTTGGCCATGTTGGCCTTTAGTGGGAGATTGTTATCGTTAGTGTCCACGTGAAAGGCCAAATAGCCACCATACACTTCCTTGTATATGTTCTTTAATTAAACATATAGTGGCCTGATCAGTCATAGACTGTAAGTTTGATTGCATATTTAAGACCTAAGAAGTCTGTATTCGTGCTCCTCTGTGTACTGTGTTTTCTGTGTATTCCGCAGCATCTGTGCAAAGAACTGTGTATGGACTGAGGAGCTCGATTTTATACTCCGAGCATATCATCGTGGAGCTCTCGAGAAGGAGAGTGCATTGTGGTGCATCGGCATCAAAATACTTCACTGATATTAGAGTAGTTTGATGCAAAAAGCTTTGTTCCTTTTGTGTGAGCGAAGTGAGCATCCCCCCCTAAAGCTTATGACTAAGGTGATGACCAAGGCATAGACCTTGGCATACCTTGTCATTCGAGTTACCGAAGTCACCGTTGGTGCCATTGGCTACGCGCGAAGGAGGACCCGGTACTTCCCAGGAGCTCACCCATCCTAGTAATGTTCCCCCCAGAGCTCGCTTAACCGTGGCAATCTCTTGCCACTAAGCTACACTCTTGTGGTGTTTGAAGAAGGGGAAAGACTAAGGTTGACATTACCTTGAACATGTTTTGGTCCCTTAAAGCTTCATTCTTTGCTTTCAAAGCCTATTTTTGAAGCATTTTTGGGTGTCTTTTGGATCCATTTTGCAGTCCTTCCACACATGGTTCTCTTCACACAGGTCCAAGAAACATCAACAAGGGTGTTCTTTGTACTTCTCCGACAATAAATATCAACCTTTGGGGTTGTGTTTTCAGCCACACTCATAAAACTACAGGTTTCTTGAAAGGTTTCAGTTTTGGTAGGAACAGATGTTGCAAATTTATGTAGGTTTTTTAGCCTAAAACATGAGAGTTGATAGACACTTGTAGGTGTTATTGGCTTTTGGTCTGTGTATTTAGCTTTTAGTGTCATTTTACTGCATATATTGAGCACATATACACTATGTATGCCTCTGTGGAAAACGCTTATGTACGTCCATGTGATCATTGATATAGCGGTTACGTTCTTTGTATAAAGCCTTTTACATTTGATAAAGAGGATCGTGGTGAGGTTTTCTTAACTGGGAGACACCTAGATGTCGGGATCTCTTTGGTGATGCAGGTGGAAGACTTACCCAGCCTCGCCATAGGAGATATATGATAGTTGTTCATAGGTGCTCGATAAGCCTAGTTGGCTTCTATTGGGTAACTGATTATATGCAGTGGAGTCATTGATTCACCATGTAGAAAAACATGTCAGTACTTGCAGTTTTATGATATTTTGACACTGGTCATATGCTCATTTTGTAGAGGATACTCTGGTAAAATTTTTCCAGATTTTTGGTTTTGTCAAATATACAGTGCTCGATTTACTCCTTGATACACTTATTCATTGGTGTTTGAAATCTTCTAGCTCCATTATCATTCTATTCAGTTCTCTATCATCATGGCATCAGAGGTCTCATGCACATCCGATGGATCAGGGTCTAGTGCTAGTGTTCCAAGGAGGAGCTATAACTTGCAGGGCAAAGAACACTTTGAGATCCGAAAATTTGATGGCACAAACTTTGCTCTATGGAAGAATCAGATTAAAGATGTACTGATTCAAAGGAAGCAATGGAAACCAGTAAATGGGATTTCAAAGAAGCCTATTGACATGGATGAAGATGATTGGGATGAGTTAGATGAAATGACCAAGTCTACCATTCACTTGCACCTGGCAAATAATGTTTACTTTATAGTATTAGACTGTGAAAGTGCAGAGGAGCTTTGGAAGAAGTTATGCAATACATATGAAAAAGAGACGGCATCAAAAAAGTGTATCTGATGAGAAAATTATATGACCTTCACATGGACACAGATAGTGTTGCTACTCATCTAAATGAGTTTGATGCTATATTCTCCCAGTTACATGCTCAGAAAATGGATATGGATAATGAAATGAAAGCAGTATTGTTGTTATGCACCCTGCCATCATCATGGGATACATTTTGCACAACTATTAGCAATAGTGCACTTGGTGGTAAACTTGTCTATGATGACATATGTGGAGCACTCTTGAGTGAGGAGATTCATAGAAAATCTATGGTTGGCACTCAGCGTGGAGAGGCATATAATGTTTGTGATTCTTACCAAGGAAAGAATCAACAATGTGGTAGGAGCAAGAACAAGGAAAAGAATGGTCAAAATAATAAGAGTAGAAGTAAATCAAGGAAGAGGGACTGTTATGCATTAAAGAATGCTAAAGGTAAAGGATAGAACATTGATGGGCATGTTAAACAGACACCTACACCATCTACTTTGACTGTGAAGATTGAAGAAATTAATGTTATTTTTGATGATGTTGACGTGTTGACACTTGATAGTATTGTGCCATCTGAGGCACTTATGGCTGATTCTCTTCCCCACACCTGGCTGCTAGATTCTGGTGCTTCTTCCCATGTGACACCACACAGAGAATGGTTCTCTAATTATGCAGCAAATTCTCTTGGTACTATGAGACTTGGCGACTCTTACTAGTGTGACGTTGTGGGGATTGGAGATGTGGTTGTGCACTTCATTGATGGTTCAAAATTTACTATGCATAATGTACACCATGTACCTCAGTTATCATGCAGTTTGATGTCAGTTGGTCAACTTGATGACCTTGGTTACAAGGTGGTCTTCTATGCTCAGTCCTTTCGCATATCAAAGGGCAATATGGTTATTGCAAAAGGAAGCAAAGTTGGTTCACTTTGTCCTTTATTTGTATCATAGAAAGAACACTTGTTAGCTATTACTAAACAAGCTATGGCTTGTATTTGGCATGGTCATTTGGGCCATATATCTCGTAGTGGAATGGAAAATCTTTCTCATTTTGGCTACTTACCTGTGTTATCTTTCTTCGATTTTTCATTTTGTGCGCATTGTCAATATGGAAAGCAAACCAAAAATGTGCATAAAATGCACATTGACTCTTCAATTCAGCCTTTATATCTCGTTCATACAAATGTGTGTGGTCCTATGCCCATTAGGTCCTTAGGTGGTTCTCTCTACTTTGTCACTTTCATAGATGATGCTACTAGAAAAGTTTGGGTATATCCTATCAAATCGAAGGATGAGGTATTCCCCACTTTCAAAAAATGGCTTGCTTCAGTTGAGACTGAAAAAGGAACTAAGCTTAAGGCTTTACATTCAGATAATGGGGGTGAGTATACCTCACATGAATTCAACCTTTTCTATTAGTCTAGAGGGATTCATAGAGAGTTTACAACTCCTTATACCCCAATATAGAATGGTATAGCTGAGAGGATGAATAGAACTATTCAAGATAGAGTAGGCTCTATGTTGCATCATGCAAACCTCTCACAAGGCTTTTGGGCAGAAGCAGTATTGACTGCAGTTCATGTGATTAACCTTTCACCTAGTACTGCCAAAGGTCTGAAAGTGGCACAAGAGTTGTGGACATGGAAGCCACCATATTATGATCATCTTCGAGTTTTTGGGTGTGAAGCATATGTTCATATACCCAAGAATCTTAGACAAAAGTTGGATCATAAGTCAAAGAAATGCATTTCCCTTTGATATGGTCGAGAAGGACAACTTGGATATCGCTTATGGGATCTTGAAACATGGACAGTGATCAGAAGTAGTGATGTCATTTTCAATGAGTCTAAGATGCATAAACATCCCATTAAGGAGGTTGAAGTGAGAAGAGTGGTGCTTGAGGATACTAGTCCTCTGGTTAGCATGCATAAAAATGTTGCACATAGGGATGTTCAAGAGAATGTCCATTCATATCAGTCTACACATGTTCTTGTTCAGCAAACATTGAGACGTTCTGCACATGTCTTACATCTGCCTGATAGATATGTTCTAGGTTTAGATTTTGTTATGCTAACAGATGCCAATGAGTCTTCTTGCTATAAAGACGCTATGCAAATAGAGGATCATGTCAAGTGGGAGCGTGCCATGAAGAGTGAGTTGGATTCTATTCACAAGAATGGTACTTGGGATTTAGTAACTTTGCCAAAGGGTAGGAAAGCTTTACCATGTAAATGGGTATATAAGCCGAAATTCACATTAGATAGTGCTTCTCCAAAGTATAAAGCATGACTCATTGCAAAGGGTTTTAAGCAACAACATGGTGTTGATTTCAAGGAAATCTTCTCTCCAGTGGTCAAGATGACTACCTTGCGCATGTTTCTTGGATTCATTGCAATGGAGGACTTAGAGTTAGTCCAAATGGATGTGAAAACTGCTTTCTTGCATGGAGATCTTACAGATGAGATCTATATGGAACAACCAGAGGGCTATGTAGTTCATGGCAAGGAAAGTCTAGTTTGTAAGCTTAAGAAGAGCTTGTATGGACTTAAACAGTCCCCTAGACAATGGTACCAAAATTTTGATGCTTTTATGAAATCTCAAGGCTATTCTCAAAGCAATGAGGATCGTTGTCTCTACACAAAGAGATGCTCATATGGCAGCTTAATATGTTTGATACTTTATGTCGATGATATGTTGATTGCTAGGAAGTCTTCTTATTATTTGTTAGTTCTCAAAAAGAAATTGAGTCAGACATTTGATATGAAGGATTTGGGGGATGCCAAACATATCCTTGGCATGCACATTACTCGTGATAGGAGCAAAAGATGCATGTACTTGTCTCAAAGTGAGTACATATCCAAAGTACTTCACCGGTTCAATATGCAGGGTGGAAAGGCATTGAGTACACCTTTACCCACATATGTGAAATTGATCAAGGATGATTGCCCCAAATCAGATGAGGAAAAGGAAGTCATGACCAAGATTTCCTATCAGTTTGTTGTTGGTAGTCTCATGTATGCTATGGTAGCTATGAGACCAGACATTGCATTTGCAGTGGGAGTTGTGAGCAGATATATGTCTAATCTTGGCAAGAAACATTGGGAAGCGGTCAAGATGATTTTGAGATATCTGAGTGGCACCAAGGACAAGTGTCTATGCTTAGGTAGAGGAAAAACATCCATTATTGGTTACACAGATTCTGATTATGCTGGTTGTGTAGACAACCGTAAGTCTACATTAGGGTACATCTTTCATTTTGCTGGAGGTGTTATCTCTTGGAGATCTCGTCTTCAAGAATGTACAATTGTTTCCACCACAGAAGTAGAGTATGTTGCAACAAGTGAGGCATATAAGGAAGCATTGTGGCTTTCTCGTCTTGCTTGTGATATGGGTTTACCTCAGCATGTACCTTGCTTGCTCAATGACAATCATAATGCCATTGCTTTGGCTAAGAATCCGGTCTATCATGCAAAGACCAAGCACATTGAGGTGAGGTATCACTTCATTAGAGATTGCTTAGCCACTAAGCGCATTATTCTTGAGAAGGTTCACACACGAGATAATGTTACAGATACTTTGACTAAAGCTCTATCACAGGATAGCTTTCGACGCTGTTGTCACGTGATGGGGGTTACTTGATTCTTGATCTTACATAGTCACTTGTACACTGTGTAACATGCCCATCGGGTGGGAGGTATAGTTTGTATACTTGCTCTCATGTATTCTTTATCATTCTTTATTTTTCTTCCATAGTTACTTTGGCCATGTTGGCCTTTAGTGGGAGATTGTTATCGTTAGTGTCCATGTGAAAGGCCAAATGGCCACCATACACTTCCTCATATATGTTCTTTAATAAAACATATAGTGGCTTAATCAGTCACAAATTGTAAGTTTGACCGCATTTGTAAGACCTAAGAAGTTTATCTTTGTGCTCCTCTATGTACTATGTTTTTTGTGTATTATGTAGCATCTATGCAAAGTACTGTGTACGTCCTCAAGAGCTTGGTTTTCTACTCTGAGCATATCATCGTGGGGCTCTTGAGAAGGAGAGCGCCTTGTGGTGCATCGGCATCGAAATACTTCAAGAGTTACTATGTCTAATGGAGAAAGAGCTTCCAACTTCATTTTTTGATATACAAGTTCACTTATTGATCCATCTTGTGGATTAAATAGAGATGGTTGGATTTAATCACTGAAGAGATTTATGAGTATATTAAACGGTTATGTACAACAAAGAGAAAAACCAAAAGTATCCATAACAGAGGGAAGTATGCTTCAAGAATTCATGTATTATGTCAGTGAATATATGTTGGAGTTTGAGGTATATGGAAGTATGTGAACAAGACAAGGAAGAAGAAGATTGGAGCACAACACACAATACTGAATGTATTACCAAGTGAATGAAAAAAGATAAGTGACATGATATGGTTATACGCATATATACAAGCGAGGGGATAAAAACCTCCTAAAGAGGGAAAAAAGTGTCCCAGTAGTCTTAGTGTGTTCACACACATCACTACCAAAATATATCAACAAATCCCCTCTGGGAGTGATGTGGTGAACAAGGAGCTAGCACTCATGTATAAGGAAGTTCCAAGCTATGTGGAATCAATTCACAAAAGGAAGTAAGCCCAAAGCTTTGCAGAAAGTTTCAAGCTTCTCCCTAGGCGAAGTCTTCGTGAAAAGGTCTGCAATGTTCTCCTATGTGGGAAAATTGATCCCTCTAGGAGAGAACCTCTCTTTGACATAATGATAATGCACCTCAATGCGCTTAGTGTGAGAATGGAACACATGTTTCCTTGCGATTTCCAATGTACTCTAACTGTCAGTGAAGATGGTGGTGGCAAAAGATTGACCAATACCCAAATAATCCATAAGCATCTGAGCCACACACACTTAGTAGTCATTATGAAAGTTGCCCTATACTCAGCCTCACAACTAGAAATGGACATAGTAGACTGCTTCTTGCTCAACCAAGATATGCATGAGCTACCGAGCATGAAGCAAAAACCACTAGTGGACACATGAGCGTCATAGCAACCAGCCCAATCAAAGTCGCAAAAAGCATGTAAATCTAGCAGTAGTGATGTAATAAAATAATTCTATGGTATAGGGATCCGATGGCTTCAGACATATCTGAAATCGGATATCATTTGGTCACTCATCTATAGGACCAAAGATCTCAAGAGTAGACTCAAGCATAAGTCATGTGCTCTCATATTCAAGTGATCGACTTAGCCTAGTGGTTAAGTCTCATGGTTGTGAAGGAAGAGGTCTTGGGTTCAATCCCCATGGGGAGCATGGCGAGAGAATTTTGCCCAAAGAGCTAACTCAAGTTAACATGAGTTAACTTGAGTCCAGTGGACTTAACTCAAGAGGTGAGTACAACAACCACTAGTGGACTCTAGTGGAAGGTACTAAAGTAGTGGTCAGCATCACTCCAGCCAGTAATAGACTCTAGTGGTGGATATGAAAGGAGTGGAGGAGATTGCACATGCACTTGTGGACTCTAGTTACATTTGTGGTCCTCATTAGTTCAAGTAGCTATATATGTTACATAAAAACAAGCTCTAAAGTAGTCTTGTGGATTTGATTAATTATTAAAAATGGTATATGAAAGCTTGTGGATCTTATTAGTTATGAAAAATAACATGTGGAGGCGTTCACATCTCCAAAGTTAGAGCAAAAGTAGATAAAAGTAGATAAAAGTAGAAGGAAAGGAGAGGTGTCTATTTTTAGACAAGGAAGGCGCTTCTGTTGATAGACTCTTAATAAAAAGAGTGGTTCTCTTAGTGTAGGTGTCCAAATTGAGTGATTCTTGATGCGTTGTGAAGCTTACAACTTATACTATATGACTAAATCAGTTTTTGTACAATTTACAATGAGAAAACTCCGTGCAAGTAGGCATTTTTGCAGATCTTCTTTCTTGTGTCTATCCGGTGCTTCATCAGAGACATACCTCTCTTCAAACTCTCATATCTCAGTCATTATGAGGTCTTTTTGAGTGATTTCACTTGGAGGAGTTTCCTTAGCTCTCATACTTTCTATCCATATCAATATTTCTCATAGATCTTGAAGTTTTATTGCTTCTGTACATCAGTTTTCAATTCAGATAGTTAGTCATACCTTGTTGTTGCAAGCTTCTTCTTACCTTGACTTCAAGCTGTTGGTTTGGGAGCTACACTCCACCTTTTTTGAGTTTTTTTTTTCTAAAGCATGCTACTCAGAGTCTACTTTCAGAATATATGATTGCTTTTGTCAAATTCTGCTCGTAGAGTTTCTGGTGGTCATTTTGCTACAGTGACCTATTTCTGTTTTTTGAAAAGTTTGGTGGAATTTTTGTTTTTGAAGTTTGGAAATATTTGGTTGGTGTTTTGACGGTCTTGGGAGGTCTCATCATGTTTTGTTGTGTACTTTGATGTTTACAAGTTTGTAAACACAACATTGTGGTATCAGAGCTTTTGTTTTTTTGTTTTATCAAATCTTTCACACAACTTATTGAATTATCTTCTTTGTTTACAACAATTCAACATGGCAGATTTGAGTGCATTGATTGAGAAGTTATCTGATGGGAGAAATTATCCCATGTGGCAATTTAGAATGGAGTCTTATCTCATGTCTAAAGTTCTTTGGGGATTGATAACATGTACAGAAGTGAAGCCGGTATTACCAGAAGCTCCTACACAAGCAGATCGAGCAAGAGAGCAAGAATGGATCGAAAGAGACAAAAGAGTTCTATTTATTATATCACAAACCGTTTCCAATACTATGCTTGGGCATATAAGAGGTTTGAATACTAGTAGAGAGGCTTGGGAGTCTCTAGAAAGGTTATTTGCAACTACCAACAGAGCGAGGCAAACACAACTTATAGGTGAGCTGACAAGAGTAAAAAAGAAACCACGACAATCAGTTAATGATTATGTTCTTGAGGTAAAATCTCTTATTGAAGCATTAGCCTCTATTGATGCATCTCCTAGTGAGGATATAAAGTTTAATAGCATGTTAAATGGCTTGAGAGAAGATGAAAGATGGAAGTCTTTCATTACGTCTATCATGACTCGAGAGAATCTACCATCCTTTGAAGATTTACAGACACTCATGATGACTGAAGAAATCAACATAGAAGGTGGGAACTCTTATAATTCGCAAAGAGGTAGTCAAGGACAAGCTCTTTATACTTCATCAAATAGATCAAAAGGTAGAGGAAATTGGAGAGGAGGAGGAAGATTCAACAACAATGCAAGAGGAAGAGGAAGCTTTAATGCGACTAGAGGAGGAAGAACAATACAACAAAGTCAACAAACTCAACCAAATCAGCAAGGTAACTTTACCTGCCATTGTTGTGGTAAAGTTGGTCATTATGCTAGGGATTGTTTCTCCAATCCGAATAGAAGAGGTGGTTTTAGAGGACGACAAAGAGGAAGAGGCCAAGATCACATGCATCACAACAACAACATAGTACAAGAGGAGGCTCAAACACAGAAGGAAAACGTTCTTATGGCTATGCATACAGAGACACATAAGAGGAAGGTAAACAACAAAACTTGGTATGTAGATAGTGGTTGCTCAAACCACATGAGTCACAACATGAATATGTTTGTGAACTTACACAAACCTGATTCAAGAGTCACAGTTGCTACAGGAGATAGTATTGAGCATGAAGTAGTTTGCATTGGTGATTGTCCACTTAATGAACATGTCACTCTTAGAGATGTTTTGTTTGTTCCTACCATTACAAGAAATTTGATTTCATTTGGCCAAATGGAGGACAATGGAGTAAAGGTCGATTTTGACAATAATCAGTGGCAGGCTTATCAAAAGAAGGATGGAAATTTTGTTATAAAAGGACAAAAGGTAAACAGATTATATACTTATGAAGTTGAAGTTCCAGATTATGCAGGTTATACAATGGTTAATGGGACTCAAGTAAGTCAATTGGATTTATGGCATAAAAGATTAGGACACATCAGTGTTGGCAGGTTAAAAGATATTGCAAAGAAATCATTGGTTGAAGGTTTACCACAATTACCTAAGCAAGATTTGGATTTTGTTTGCGAGGCATGTCAGTTTGGAAAACAGGTACGAAGTTCTTTTTCAAAAGCAAGATTGCAAAGTAGAGGTATTTTGGACTTGATTCATACTGATGTATGGGGTCCATCTCAAGAAGAGTCCATGGCAGGTAGCAAGTACTTTGTCACATTTATTGATAACTTCTCAAAGTTTACATTCATTTATTTTATGAAATACAAATCCGAAGTGTTTGACATATTCAAAAAGTTTAAATCATTGGTTGAAAAGCAAACAGGTCGAAGCATAAGAAGGTTGAGATCAGATGGAGGAGGTGAATATTTTTCTAATCAATTTCTTGAATTTTTGGAGGAAGAAGGAATTAAAAAGGAGATTACAAACAGATACATACCTCAACAAAATGGTGTGGCCGAAAGAAGAAACAGGTCTATCTTGGAGATGGGTAGGTGCATGTTAAATGAAAAGTACTTACCACTTATTTTTTGGGCTGAAGCATGCAATATGGCAGTTTATGTGACGAACAGGTTACCACCTACTCAAAGTCATGTACAACAAGCACCTTATGAATTGTTTTATGGATCAAAACTAGATATTGCTAATTGTAGAATTTTTGGAAGCATATGTTTTGTTCATGTTCCACAACAATTAAGGTCAAAGTTGGATCCAAGGTCACAAAAAATGGTTTTCATTGGTATGTCAGAAGGGCAACCGGGATATAGATATGTGAACCCATATACGGGAGAGGTAATTGTTTCGAGAGATGTTATTTTTCATGAAGATAAATCTTGGTATAAACATGAAGTGCAGGTAGATGAAGAAGAAACTACAAGAAGTCACGAAGAAGAGCCAAGTTCTCCAAGTTCACCAGAGAGTCAAATTACACATGAAGAGGCAACTCCCCCCAATCAGAAGTTGAAGAAAATTCTTGATTTGATTTCAAAGGAAATTGAGTCACAGGAAGAAGAAAGTGAAGGTTCTACATCAAGAAGAACTCAAACTCGGAGGCAAGAAAAGCATGGTAGGACAAGAAGCCAATCAAGGTATCCAGTAAGAGAAAGAAGGCAACTGCAAAGATTTTCTCATGAAGCTTATATTGCAAAACTTCTTGAGAAGCAAGAACCAACAACTTTTAAAGAAGCGTCAAAGGTAAAGAAATGGGTTAAAGCAATGGATGAAGAAATGACAGCTTTGTATGAGAACAATACATGGAGTTTAGTTCCAAGGCAACCTAACATGAAGGTAATTGGTAACAAATGGGTGTACAGGATAAAAAGAAACAATGATGGTTCAGTAAGTAGATATAAGGCAAGGCTTGTTTGTAAAGGTTATGCACAGAGTTATGGCATCGATTATGAGGAGACATTTTCTCCTGTTGCCAAGATATCAACAATAAGGACATTAATAAGTGTTGCTGCAAGCAAGGTATGGAATCTTTATCAATTAGATATAAAAAATGCATTTGTCAATGGTGATTTAAAAGAAGATGTGTACATGGAGCAACCAGCAGGTTATGAAGATTCCAAGAAGCCTACTCATGTATGTAAACTCTTGAAAGCATTGTATGGTCTTAAGCAAGCTCCAAGGGCTTGGAATTTTAGATTGGTAAAGTTTCTTGAAAAGCAGGGATACAGGTGTTCAAATGCAGATACTTATTTGTATGTTAAGGTCGAAGGATCATTGATTGTTTATATCTCAATTTATGTGAATGACTTGATAATAACAGGAAATAATGAAGGTGAGATAGCCAGGATCAAAGCAGAGCTTGGATCTGAATTTAAAATTTCATATTTAGGAGAACTGACGTACATTCTTGGAATCGAAGTTATGAAGAAGGAAGATGGCATATATCTTCTACAAAGAAAGTATATTTCAGATTTGTTAAAGAAATATGGCATGGAGCATTGCAAGAGTATCAGTAATCCGATGGAACCCAATGTGAAGTACAGTGTTGAAGATGGTGAACCTTTAGAAGATCCACTTATCTACAAGTCTTTGATTGGTTCTCTTATATATGCAACTTTCACAAGGCCAGATATTACATTTAGTGTAAGTACATTGTCTCAATTCATGAACAAACCCACAGATGTTCATATGCAAGCAGCAAAAAGGGTCTTGAGATATTTGAAGGGTACATTAAGTGAAGGTCTGGGCTATAAATATCATGAAGGTTTGGATTTGAAAGCATACAGTGATGCAGATTGGGCTGGAAATAAGGATGATAGAAGGAGTACAGGTGGATATCTGATATTTGCAGGTAATAATTTGGTTTCATGGAGTTCTAAAAAACAGCCTACAATAGCACTTTCAAGCAAAAGAAGCTGAATATAGAAGTCTTACAAATGCAACATGTGAGATTATGTGGTATTTGAAGCTTTATGAAGATATAAATCTATCTACAACACGTCCACTACTCTTTGGAGATAATGTAAGTTCATTACAGCTCGCATCTAATCCAGTGTACCATGCAAGAACAAAACACATTGAAGTGCACTATCACTATATCCGAGAGAAGGTGGTGAATGAAGATATTGATATTCAATATGTTGGAACGAAAGATCAATTAGCAGACATACTCACAAAAGCAGTGGATGCTCAGAAGCTTAAGCGAATCAAAGTACTACTTGAAGTCAAAGCTTTGGATTTAGAGCTTGAGGGGGGCAATGTTACATAAAAACAAGCTCTAAAGTAGTCTTGTGGATTTTATTAATTATTAAAAATGGTATATGGAAGCTTGTGGATCTTATTAGTTATGAAAAATAACATGTGGAGGCGTTCACATCTCCAAAGTTAGAGCAAAAGTAGATAAAAGTAGATAAAAGTAGAAGGAAAGGAGAGGTGTCTATTTTTAGACAAGGAAGGCGCTTCTATTGATAGCCTCTCAATAAAAAGAGTGGTTCTCTTAGTGTAGGTGCCCAAATTGAGTGATTCTTGTTGCATTGTGAATCTTATAGCTTTTACTATATAAGTAGATCAGTTTTTCTACAATTTACAATGAGAAAACTCCACGAAAGTAGGCGTTTTTGTAGATCTTCTTTCTTGTGTCTATCCGGTGCCTCATCAGAGACATACCTCTCTTCAAACTTTCATATCTCAGTCGTTATGAGGTCTTTTTGAGTGATTTCACTTGAAGGAGTTTTTTAGCTCTCATACTTTCTATCCATATCAAAATTTCTCATAGAGCTTGAAGTTTTATTGCTTCTGTACATCAGTTTTCAATTCAGATAGTTAGTCATACCTTGCTGTTGCAGGCTTCTTCTTACCTTGACTTCAAGCTGTTGATTTGGGAGCTATACTCCACCTTTTTTGACTTTTTTGTTTCTAAAGCATGCTACTGAGAGTCTACTTTCAGAATATATGATTGCTTTTGTCAAATTCTACTCGTACAGTTTCTGGTGGTCATTTTGCTACAGTGACCTATTTCTGTTTTTTGGAAAGTTTGGTGGAAAGTTTGTTTTTGAAGTTTGGAAATATTTGGTTGGTGTTTTGACGGTCTTGGGAGGTCTCATCATGTTTCGTTGTGTACTTTGATGTTTACAAGTTTGTAAACACAACAATATATACAGGCATAAGGTTGGGAGGAGAGTCATTCATTCATGAGTATTTCTAGTTGTTACGTTGTTGCATTGGTTTTGGAGCAATTGGGAGGCATGGGATAAAATTCAACAGAAAGGTAGACCGTTATCAGTGTATATTTCAGAATACAGAGATGTCATTCTGAAATTAAAAAATTTAGATGACTTTCATCGTCTTCGCGGTTTTGTCAGAGGACTTAACCAGCGATTTCGAAATGAAGTCAAAAGGCATGCACCTAAATCCCTAGAAGAGGCGATTAAAGTTGCCCATATTTATGAGGATAACTCACGTCTCGATGTCCCACAAGAAAGTAGTTATTCCCAAAAGAATAACTTTAAGTGCAAGGGCAAAGGGGCAAGATCGAATGAAAGGGTGTCTAAAAAACCTCGTGTTTTTAGACACGTACTTTCTCTAGAAGATCATCTTAAAGTGCAAAAGGAAAATTTGTGCTTTAAGTGTCTCAAGCCAGGACATCGTAGTCGTGCATGTCTAGTTGGAAGAGATAGTAAGACCTCTTTGAATGACAAGGGAAAGGGTAAGAAGGAAATACATCTGATTCAAACTTTGAACTTGGATGCAAATTCAAGTGCAAAGAAGGTTCAGATAATGCAGTGCGACAATACCCATTCATGTCAGATCTCCAAAAACATGTGGCAACCTCAAGAGTTTGGTCCACATGATTTCGTCAAGCTACATGGATCAGTAAAGGGGCACACCATTCGGATAATGGTGGATGACTTTGCTACGCATAATTTTATTAATTATGCGTTAGTGAAAAAACTAGCTCTTCCTTAGAAACCATCTCCTCATAAATACATTGTTTCCATGATGCACGGTCAAGACACCCGTGTTTGGGACACAATGATATCTAATTTGGAACCAGAACTCCAAGGATTTAAAGACACTTTGGACTTCCAAATAATGAACATGGATCGGGTAGATCTGGTATTAGGGAGAGAGTGGCTATGGAGTCTAGGACCTTCATTGACCAGGTGTTATTTTACTAATACTTTGGAATTCCAGTGCGACGGTGTAGTGTATAAAATCAAGAGTGAGCATGATGTTCCAAGTAACCCTTTGATTTCATATACTGAACAAAAAGATACTGGCTTGTATATACACCTATAACCCTAATGGGTCACTTATGTTTGTTCATTCACTTGTTAATACATTCAGTATTTTGTTTTGTGCTCCAAGCTTCTTCTTCTTCCTTGTACTGTTCGCATGCTTTTGTAGACCTCAAACTCCAACAATTGGTATTAGAGTCGATCATTGCTTCATCTAGGGTGTCGTCAACACCCATCTGGTCATAGTCTCAGAATTGAATTGAAATGCAGGATTCTAGAGGATATTGAAATCATTGATTTTGTAATAGTGATAGAGTTAGGAACTACACAAAAATCAAATATAGTGAAGGGAAACAAATTTGAAATTCTTGATTCATTAGATGGCCTAAAGTTTGTAGCAGATATCCAAGTGGATCAGTCTATAAAGAAATGATGTTGGGCTAAGGAAATCATATTCTAATATTGACACAGAGACAGCTCCCAAGCACTCAAAAAAGAATATGGACCAATTTATAAACAGACAATGGTGGGCTAAGAAAATGCAAATGAAGCAGTCTATAATGGAAGCAAGTTCGAATGAAGAAATCGAGCATTTTTAATGTAAGAGATCTTCATCATTGACTTTCCTTTACAAGAGAACAATGATTCACAATACACTTTGGAGAGTAGAATGATAGAATTTTTTCTTTGTAGACTATCCTTTCAAAATATTAATTCAAGTGCATTTTGATGTGCATATCAATTACAATAATGTATTTATTGCCTTTTGTGTTTCAAGGATCATGTCCATATTTCTCTTAACTATTGATTTTTTTGTAGTTATGATTCGATAGTGGTGATCAAAGAGTTTTGAGACCACTTCAAATCGAGATAAACAAGAAATAGTAAACTCAAGGACTCAATCTATGGACATTAATTTGTTCATTTAAAAGAAGTGCAATATTGATTTTCCTCTTTCAAATGATGAAGATGAGCATATCATGGACAGAACTAAAGAAGGCACAATATATAGCCATCATCTTCTACTAAAGTTGTAGGGTTGATTTCTCTATCAAGTGAGGAAATCAAATGGGAATCTAAGAAGAGAAAAGTTGATTTAGTAGAGGATACCCATGAGAAAAAGCCACTACACAAGCTACTAGCAAACAAAAAGAAGAAAGTGGCTAAAACATGTGATGTGACTGAAAAAGCACTTCTTTGTTTTAAATTCTTTTATAGATTTCTAATATTCTCTACTTGGTCCTGGATTGTGGCTTCTTGAGAGTTCTAGAGCTCCCTTGAGCAAAGAATTTTGGTATGTTGATCCTTCAATATTGAACTTTCAAAGATAGGAGGTGTTGAAATATTTTTATAGTATTCAAGTATTCCTTTCTCACCATCCCCAACAAACTTTAGAAGAGTTGTAGGATTGAAGAAACATGGGTGACTATAGGTTTCAAGTTCAAGGATGTAAATAGATCCATCACACGAGATTATGTACATTTTGTGCTCTAAAGGACTTTAGCACATTCCTTTCATTTATCGAGAGAGAGCTACCTCAATGATGTTTTTGGGCTAGAGCATAAGGAGGTGGAAATTCAATGTGAAATTGGCACTTAAGAGTTCAATGAGAGTCCACCATTGCCAATACATGCAAAAGGGGGTTACCGATAGAGGATCAATGCCATTTTGAGATATTGGAATTTCAAAATTCCCTTGTATTTTTGTAAAATGAACATTTTTTCATGATGTTGACTTATTCATAACAATTGAATTACCCAACTTGAAGCTAGGAAAAGAACCTTTCCACATTGGAAAATGAAGCCATTTACAATGATAACTAAAGAATTTTCGTTTTTATTATAGAGAGAGTATATCAAAATATTATTTTCCATACCCACTTTGATATCGATGCAAAACTTAATGTTTCAGACCATCAAGCCCACATCCTCACCATAACTTAATCTTTTTTCAAAACCTTATACTAGAAACTAATCACTATATCAATTTTCTAATAACTTGAGCCTTATGTGCAACTCAACATTATGCTCCAAGGTTTTGAAATTTTCATTTCATGTTATGCAAAAAAAGCATAAATAATACTCTTTGATATCCAAACTTAAGATCCTTGGGTTTAAGCTTAAAATAATGATCTTAACTTCGACCCCTATTTCCTTGGGAGTCCCTTGTATCTCATCTTAGAAAAACTCTTTCCAAATACTCAAAAGGATAAAATCTATTCTCATCTCTCAAGTCTTACTTCCATAACAAGTTTTACAATAGTTCCAATCATAACTACTTGGATAATCCTAATCCAAGTCTAACCATTTCCTATTGATCATGTGATAGCAATGAAGACTTAATCTATTTAATATCTATTTTCTCTATCTATAGACCTAAGTATCTTAACCCATAGTTTTTCTATAGATCTCCCCCTCAAATCAAGTCTAAGCATCTACTAATGCTTTCCAAATTTCTAAAACTAGAAAAACCGAACTTGAGAAGGAGTTGAACCTGCTCTGATACCAGTGTTGGGTGTGTGTAGAAGTGTGAGAGACACACGAGAAGCACACACAAGGAGCACAAACGCAGCAATACACATGGAGCAGATGATGGCTGGAATAGCTCTCTCTATTGACGATGATCTGAACTGGAGTAAGAGTTGAATAATATCCTTAACTACAAAGTACCACCACATATGAGAGTATCAAGTATGTGGTAACATGGGGAAAAAACCTCTAGCCAGCACTAGAGTAAAAAGTGCCCATGTATAGGGAAAAGGTTCACATCAAAGCTACTCCAGGAACACATAAGTGTAACAGAGGGTGGGAAAGAGTGGTAGAGACGGGTGGATGGGATGGAAAACAACGTTCAAAATGCTCTCAAAGCATGAAGAGGATGGTTAAAAACTTCATCACCAAAAGAATGCTTCCAAGAACTCCATCATTACCTCCAAAAGCACCACACAAAAAAAAAGAATCACCAAAACCTTCACATAAAGCTCTAATATCATTTTGAGAGTACACATGAGGAATTAGCAAAATGAACTAAACCATGTACTCACAAAATGATTGTGAAACTCAAAAGAGTGAGTAGACAATGAAATGGGAAAACTCGCATATGGATAAGATTGAGATTTCCAAGAGCATGGAGTGAACTCTAAAGCTTCTAGCCAGGTATAAAAGTATAGAGAGGCCCTCATATAAATTTGGAGGAGAGCTATCAAACTATATCATATGTGGGATAATTCAAAGAGCATGAAGAGAGCTCTCAAGATTCTAACCAAGTATAAAAGTAGGGAGAGGCCCTTCTTACATATATCTAGATGAGGCTCTCTCAATGCATAAAAAATTAGAAGTCACATGCAAGTGTCCCAAATAAGAATAAAGTTATATAAAATGGAGTCAATCTTATAGAAATGAGTTACAATAGATAAATGGATGGAAATACAAAAGAATAGGAGATCATCTCTTCAACACAAATTTGCTTCCAAACCTCCTCAAAGCCAATAGTTAATAGGCAAAAGACATATTTACAACATGAAATTTCTCCAAAAATGCTTGCTTCCAATGTTGTAGAGACTTCAATTGAAAGGAAGCAAATGATCAAGAAAAGCTTGAACAAGTTAGGTAGGAGCACCTACTTCCACACAAGCTATCCAAAATCTTCACTTATAGGATTCCACACCTTAAGAGCAAGCCTTTGCTTCAAAAGCCACCTTCTTCTGACCAAGATTCCTAAGTAATAGGGAAATAAACTCTAAGATAATGAGATTGTAGAGCCATCACAGCCCCCAAACGTGAGAAAATTCCTAAGTCACTAAGGAAAAAAAACTTAAGATAATGAGAGTGTAGGGTTATGGCACCCACAAAAAGTGAGTGTATAAGAGTTCCTAGTGTCCTTTGTAGCTCCAAGTACATGTATGTCCCATGAGGATCCCATGATGTGCTTATCTAGTCCCTCAGGGATGGTGCACATCCCTAAGGTCTAGTCCAAAAATCTTCATATGTGTCTCTACCCATGGCAAAGAAGGGAGTGGTTCTACAATTGCAAGAAGAGGAATGATGCAGTGGGGTAGTGATCATGTAAGAGTCACATACTTAGATATTAACCTTCAATAATTCATCATGGACCACCAAAATTAATAGGTCCATTTATTAAATGTATTTTGGTTAGTTGAGATCTAGTTTTTTGTGGAGGATGTACTTCAAATTTTATTTTCATGTATCAAGGAGACATCATTATCCTCAAAAGATGTTTATGAAACTTTGTTCCCTCTCCTCATTGGTAGACAATCAAATGCAACTCCTAATGAGGAAACATCTCAGCTTCTGTAGACTTTGAATTAGAATATAAATATTGCATCTCTAGTGTAGATGCACATGATGCATTGATCCATGATATAGGAGACATTCATGCAAAAATGGGTGAAACCAGCTTGGAATACTAAGTTAGATGTAGTTTTGCCATTTTGTACTTGTTCTAGGTCTCTTTCAATGTCTGTCTTACTACATACTATTATGCAATTGTTGTTTTGTGGTATTTCTTATGAGAATGTGCCTATTCCCTTTGATGAAACACATGCACTAGAATACTAGGTGGATTTTATGATAATTTAAATGAAAAGATATATGCCTACTTATTAGAAAATGCATTTAAAAATAATTCAACTTAAAGCACATTCTATGTAAAACATGCAGATGTCATGCTACTTGCTAGTCACAATGAGACACATATTGTTGAGTTTAAGGTTCTTACATGCCTCTCTTAGAATGTCATATTTGGAATACTTCTTTCATTATTTAGGCATTTAATTTGGGTGCATTCAGGGTGGCTTCTCTTTTTGTCAAAAAAAAATCCATTGGAACCTTATTACTTTGTCTTAGCCTTGAGGATTTTAACCCATTGCAACTCCCATGTAGACGTGTTTATGATTGAGTTTTCATGATGTTAATGATGCATGTAATGTCGTCCTCTATGACTTGATTTGTGTATGCATCACATGATTTGACATGCAATTTTCCATCTTCTAAACAAGCTAGTTTATGGTTAAGCATACTTTTCATTACTTGAGTAACACCCAAAAGATTGATTGTCTCATTCCAATAAGCGTAATTTTTGCTATATGTACATGTTTTCAAAGACTTTATTGGGTTGGAGCTTATCACACTCATGTGACCACAAAACATTTTTTCTTGGAAACATATGCATATCATGGTGAGAAAAAAGGAGCCTACTATGGTCACTTCTAGTTTTGAGGCTATCTACAAGATAGCTTTCAAAACTACTATTGAGTGTGAGTGTGTGTTCCTCATATGGCATATAGATGTTTGGGTGTTGGTAAGACTTCTTCCACCACCATATTTATTGATAGTTGTAGTGCATTGGTAGTTGTGAGGAATATAGAGTTTCATGTTCACAAAGAGAACATTGAGCTGCACTATTGTTACTTAAAAGAGAGAATATTTATAGGAGAGATTAATTTGGATTGTGTGTACACATGAGATGACCTTGCACACATGCAAAGGCTCTACCTTGTGATAAAGTCAAGGTGTTTGTGAAGCTTTGGGTTTACTCCCTTTCATGGATTGATCACAACCCACCTAGTTTGGAACTTCCATATAGGCCACTTTTTTCCTTGTTTAGGATACCTTTCCTCCAATTTGTAGATGCACCTCTAAATTTAATGAAGCATTTAAAAAAAAAAAAATTCACACTTACTAATTTTTTGCATGTTGTGCTCCCAAGCTTTTTCTTCTTCTTCATTTTTTATGTGCATTCTTGCTCCTCTAAACTCAAAGAATTCAAGGCTATGACCAAGATCCTTATACATATTGTTATGCTCATGTACTTGTGGTTATGGAGTTTTCAACACATGGGCTTATTTTTATGAAATTTATTATAATTATACAAGTTACTTTTTTCCCACATGTTTATGATACATTATGACTTTATAATGACTCTTTTTTCTCATATGCATAAATGTATCTTTATTTTATTCTGCATGTGCAAAACTTTATTTCAACATGTACACAAACCTACAGTACATCTCATTAAACAGTGAACACTCGTTTTGTTTTCTATATTAGTTAATGAAAATTTTTAATGCATACATTGAATTTATATTGATAATTGCACTAATCCCTTAAGGTAGATACCCAATATGGAGAACCAAATGGAGTAAGTTTGCTTGATACTTGTTGTCCACTTTCATTCATAGTGAAGGTTCCAGTGGGGATTCATTCTATTCTAAGCTTTCCAGAGAGTGATGACATCCTAAAACCCAGACCCTTCCAAACCCTCCCAAAACCCTCCGGACCGAAGGAAAAAGAAGAGTGATGACATCCTAGTTTTTCCATCAAGGGTCACTTGAAAACAACAGATTTTGCATGTTCCTAAAGTAAGTTGGGACCACGATCCTATATTATTGACCCATCATCTACTTAGCGACTAGTTTATTAGCTAGCTTGAAAACATTCACATAGTATGTTTTTTGAACATTAGGGGAACATACTCTTTTGGCTTTGACTTGAAAGAGAAATGTGGAGCTATGCATAATGAATGAATGGACTTAATAACCATGGGAAACTCTTATCCTCTTTATTAAGGCTGTTCAAAATGGTTAAAACGATGCACTTTCTAAAAAGAAGTCCGAGATTCAATCCCCTTGGGCTCGACATACCCATCGAAACTATAAGTAGAAGACTAGCCATCCCTTCATAATGTGCTTTTCGATTTTTTGTAACTTCAAAAATAAAAAATTTATGCATGGACTTGATTGGCTGATGCCCTCACCTCTTACGATAGGAGTAGGGGTTTAACCCTTGCTGATTCTGGTAGATGCTTCTCAATATCTTGGTGTTGGGATGCTTGTGTATGCCTTCAAGCGGTGCAAAAAAAAAGAAGTTTTTGGGTTGTTGAAAACTATTGTTTGCCTTGAGGTTGTTTGTCTAGCCTTAGGGCCATTCGTTGCATGCCTTCGGGCTCTATACCCTAGTGGTTGCCAAGTATTTTACCCTTACTTTGTGGAATAGATGGGATCCCATGGGTTCTATGCTTACCTTTTATTGTACTTTCAATTAATTGAATCTTAACGAATCGAACTTTCTTATAAAGTCCGAGCTCGTGTAGCCTAGTGGCTGATGCCTTGAAGCTGTTGAAAGGAGTCCTGGGTTCAAGTCTTGGCTGGACATGCCCATGAATCTCTCATGATATGTTATATGGAGTAACTCTTTGGGAGAGGTGTGAACCACCTCTTAACTCAATTAGATGGGCTCACACATGAGTGCCATGTGGCACCCATGTGTAGAGCCATAGGGGACTCATTTAATTATGGAAAGTAAGAGAGAGACGTATGATGGGAGACGTACGCGGCTGGGCGGCGAGTTTTACATGGATCTTCATGTTCAACTTGATTGACGTGCTCATAGCAGAGGGAATATCCTCCTCGAAGTCTGTGCTAAGTTACCCCAAAAGTGAGGGGATTCCTGAGGACAATAGGGCGTTAAAAAAAAAAAAAAAAAAAAAGGAAGTTCGGTCGTAGCCTAATCTCCCGGACTTTAATTACAATAAAGAAAAAAAGTTACAAGTGAATGGGACTAGTGCCCATGGGACCCCCCAAATCCCACAATGCAGGGGAGGAGTATGGCAAGCTACAGGGCATTACAGATGAGGCGGATAAAATTATCATCACCCTCATGTGGGACCCATTTGGGTTTCAACTTGTTGTTTTCACGGAGATAAATACAGTGATGTCTAAACGGTGGCGATCTCTTGACTCAGGAGATTCTTTTACCTAGGAGAAACAAGGATTTCTCGATCGACCATTCCTTAGGAGTTTGGCCAAAATTGACAGCACATCGCTCCCTCCAAATCTTCCAGAGAGTCTCACCTCTGATGGCATTCCACAGCCTCGATGAGTAGCCGATCGCCTCACCCAACATCACTTGTTGCCAGTTGATTTGGTTCGTGAGTCTCAATACTCGGGTCACGTGATGCCAGATAACACGGGACTTGGGGCAGTCGAAGAATATGTGAGCTAAATCTTCGATGCACCGATGGCAATGCTTGCACCATTGCGGCACACCACATATTTTGTTAGCCCTTGCATTGGTCCAGATACCTTTATGCAAGATACCTTTATGCAAGATCTGCCACATGAGAACGGACTTTTTGACCTCAATTAGGGGGTGCCAAATAGACATGAATTTTAGCTCCCACCGAAGTTTGGTCCAAGAAAGGCACCATCTCTTGTTAAGGGTGTGGTGAACATCTAAATCCTCTTTGAAGTTGGGGATTTTGGATAGCTTCTTACCATTGCTCCATTTGAGGCCCTCCAAGCAAGGAAGATCTTGACCGCAAAGAAGGCGGGTAGTTGAGCGGTCCCATACTAAACACCTGCTTTGAAGAAGAGTCCATTCCTCAAAGGTAACTCTAAGTCTCGGATCCAATTCTTCGAACCTAATCCACTGGCTGGTCTCTTGTTTCTAGAGTTGTTTCCATTGTTTGAACCCCTTGTTCCATAACCGCCTTGCAGTTTGGAGGTTCCAAGACTCCACCCCCCAAATGCCGCTGATCGGGAATCAAATAGAGTCATTTTGTCTTATGCCAACCGCCCACTTCCACTCATCACTGATTCTGATGAACTGTTTGGCCTTGTTCCAATTCTTCCATAAGGAACACACGAGGCTAGAGCCTTTAGGGAAGACCGGGTGGGGGGAGAACAAAAGCGTGAGAATCCCTATGTCCTTCCAACCAGGGCGTTACTATATGATAGGTGCCTTTACCTTATGAGATTGGGTGTGTGAGTGTGTATTTTCAATTCATTGTACTTAAAAAAAAAACTTTCTTATTTAAAATTTCAAAAAAAAAAAATCACAATTCTTTTGAGCATGTAAAACCACTCTCATGTTACAAAATTTCGACCATTTAGACGTGTTTGATGATTTAAATTTCAGGAAAGTCAACAATTTGATGTGTTTTTTCTTCCAACGTCCAAGGAAATTCTCCAATCCAAGTTTTACGTTTTCAAAAAGGCAAAATCATTTCGAATTGTTAAGAGGGCCTCCTTGCTGGAAAAATCCGAACTGAAAAAGCGTACGCAGACTTTAATGGATTTTTATGCCGACACACAGGCAACCATCAGGCTCGCAAACTCGCGATCTTCCCGCGGCTCTTCTTTTCTTTTGATCTGGGCACACACGCGAGCGAGGTGTACGAGGTCGGACGACTGTTGATCGTGGTCTGTCGGCCTTCCCAAGATCGCCTCCTTAGGGACAGGCGCCGGGTCGCGGCCCGCGGGTAGGCACGAAGGCTGTCGGTTGCTGCTCTCGGTTGAGCCTCTCCCGACTGCCCCCAGATCGATGCTAAGCAACAACGCTACAAGAATGGTTTAATTCGCTGTTCATGTTTACGGCATTGCTCTCCATCAAGATCTGTGTGTGTCTTTAGGAGCTCTGCCGTTCCTTTTCTATTTCGGGCTATTCGCAGTCCATCAACTACCAGTCTGTCCTGATCGTCACTCCTTCACGGCATTATTACTGCCAGAAACAGCCCATTTGATCGCGATCTGTATCTTAACCGTAACAGACATTGCAATCTTCCTGTTCTTCTGCAAGACATCCTTTCCTATTTTGCCACAATATTTTTTTCTTCTATTCAAATATATTTTCTGAAATGAGTCTCCCCTCTTCGCCGATCTTCTATATTTAATATTTGCCCATTCTTTTGTCCAGTTCCTCATGCAGAGGGTTCTGCATCTGATGCCATTCCCGAGCAGCTGCTGTTTGCATTTGGTTTAGCCATAGTTTTTTCATTCGCCAGCAAGGAACCTGCCCATTTGCGTTTCAGCAACTGCTCTGTCCTTTTCACCCCCGTAAGATACATATCTCTCATTAGAGATTGCCGATTCTCTGCAGGGCGGTATTAGACATTAATCCCGTTAAACTTCCTTGCATAGAAACAGGGAAAATATTCTTGGAAGCTGAAAACTTTTCATGCACAGTGGAGCCAGGGATCTCTGGATCTGACTTTCTCGCTGGGCTGCTGTTTGTGCGTTAGCGAGAGTTCCTTGATCCCTGCTTGCAAGGAGCGTGTCTGTTCGCGTGTCCCCTCTGTCGTTGGCATTTGAAGTTTTTTCTCCTTGCATGAAGTTCTGTTTATGCTGACCATCTTGTTCATATAGAGACTTGTAACCTCTTTGAAGGATTCCTCATAGTCGCTAAACTCAGAGCAATTATGGATTCTTTGCTTTCGAAGATAGCACCATTGAAAGCTTTAGTCCCTACAAGAAAAACTATGCCACATGAAGGATCCGATCCTTCCCAAATGCAGTCGCGTTCTACGCATCTTAGTGTCTGCAGATGTCCGGCAGCAGGTTCGAAATCAACTTCTGCCATTTCAACGAATGCCTCTCTTACTCAAGAGACATCTGCAGATCCTGCTTTCACTCCGTTACCTTTACCATCAGCGAAGTCCACAGTTCCCGCTCCTCTTAGATTTCTGTGGTTTCGGAAAAACATTGCCACTAAGATTGAAAACAAGGATCCACATCAAGGGTGCAACCCTATTCCTGAGTGTGCTGATGGGCCAATCTATTTTCAACGCGAAGAAAGTGACGAGTATGTAAAGAAATCTTTGCTTCTGTCTGCTCAAAACATTGGGGAAAAATTACTTGACTCATCAGTTGATTCAGGCGGAATTATGCAAGAGCAAGCAGATATCTTGGATGCATTTTCGCAGGATGAAGGCAGCAATATTACATTTAGTGAAACACATGTGGATTTACTTGAAGAGCAGCATATGGCTGCCACTGTGTTGTCTAATGTTGTCAAAGAAAATGTGAATTCGACAAGCAATAAGAGTTGGATTTCCAAAATCGCAGTCTTCAGAGCTCTCTGGCCTAGAAAGGCACACTCATCATTTCCAGATGCGTCAGCGCCAGGAAGTTCTTCCTCGAAAGAAGAACATCCGAACTTATCAGAATGTGAGGGTGCTTGTGGTGAATGTGATCATAGTGATTGTTATGGCTGCTCTCTGGAGGTACCTTACACGAAAACGCATCACAACAAGGAGTCCTTTTCAAAATACTTGCAAGATACAACTTTGTCTGATATGGAGGAGTTCCTACGAATGGCGAAACTGTGCGACATGGCATATATGATTCCGGACATCCAGGTTTTTATTGACAGCCCTGTACTATTAATTGGTATCTGTAATCGTTTGTCTAATGCTGACATCCAAAAAGAAAAAGAACTTGATTCAATAGCTCCGGAGATTGAAAGTACACTAAGTTCCTGCCTTGAATCATATTCTCAATGAACCTTCAACATCAGTCTTATCTACTTATGAAGTGACCACAGGATTACGTTGTGAGTATGAACGAGGAAATAATTCATCTAAATCTGGGCGTGTGAATTGGGTGTTCTAGCCTGTTCATAAGTGAAAATGACGCTTTTGACAAAAACGAAGTGATCGGCATTACTGACTTATTTTGATTGGATTTTCTTGTTCTTCCATCCCGCTGGCTTTCTTTTTCTTTCCAGTTTTGCTGTTACAGCAATGTGGCTTCGCTATTGTTTTTCTGTGATTAAATGTATGCATGGTGTGGCTTTTTTTCCTTGAAAGTCAAGTTGTGTTTATTAACTGTGTTGAGCTGTGGGCATGTTTATGTCAGTGCAGCCCAGTCAACTCCTAAGGCAGCATCGTCTCAAGTTTGTTACATCCTCACTAGAGAAGAAGGCTGACATAGAATCTAAAAGGAAAGAATATGAACTGCAAAAAGGTGGTCAGGGGAAACAGGAGAAGTTGGCTAGTGATAAAAGATTAACAAACAACAAAAGTATAGATGGAATGGATATATCATTGTGCAAGGTAGGAGGCAAGCTTTCCTTGTCCCAGGCCAACGATGACTCACACCTAAAGGAAAAGGGAAATGGCAGCCTTCGTGATGGATCTTTCACAAGTGAATTTCACATGTCCTATACTGCCTCTCAATCAGAGCTCCTGGTCGAACATATGATTGATACAGTTGAACACCAAGAAGGTTCAGAAATTACTAATGATCAACCTCTCATGGCAGTCATTCCAGTCACTGATATGTTTCCTGTTGAGGAGGAAACAGATGTAAGGACAGAGCATGTTAAAGTAGCAAACTCCTGCCCATGTGAATGGTTCATTTGTGATGATGAGGACTCGCATACAAGGTTTTTTGCCATTCAGGTATGAATATATACATGAAATGAACATTTTTGTGAATACAATGGGCTTTCTTTTCATTTATGTTATGCCATAACTAATTCTTGGTCATTTTGGCTTCTGATTTTTCAGGGCTCCGAGTCCATGGCAGCATGGCAAGTTAACCTATTTTTTGAGCCAACAAAGTTTGAGGTAATTTTCTTAATGCAACTTCAGAGTTTGCTAAATATAAAATATATGATGCCTTTTTTAGCTAGCTATCTATTGATCTCATAAATGGTTACAACTCAGTGATACTAATATCCATTCAAAAACTTTACTCTTCAGGGGCTTGATGTACTTGTTCATCGTGGCGTTTATGAAGCTGCTAATGCGTTATATGATCAACTTCTTCCTGAGGTGCTTGCACATTTTTCAGCTCATGGTGAACTTGCTCAAGTCCGCTTTACCGGACATTCCTTGGGTGGAGGCCTTGCTACATTACTAGTACTCATGTTTCAAATTCGAGGGATACTTCCAAGAAAAAATATACTCCCTGTGGTCACGATTGGATCTCCTTGCATCATGTGTGGAGGGGATAATCTTCTTCGTGAATTAGATTTGCCACAAGACCATATTCAGTCAATTATCATGCACCGTGATATAGTGCCTCGAGCTTTCTCCTGTGATTATCCAGATCATATTGCAAAAATATTGAAGAGACTGAATAGAAAATTTCAAAATCATCCATGCCTGGATAATCAAGTGAGTAATTTTTAAAACTTTATTGTATGTTTTCTCTATTGCAAAGTATTGAAGTGCTAGGCTCACATAGAAGCGAAAGTAGTTTTAGTTGGCATTCAATATGCTGCTGTGGAGCAAATAATTTTAACATTCTAATTATTGTCTATTTGTGCTGTTGTGTATACAAATTCTTCATATTTCACATTCTTCAACATTCTAACTATTTTCTGTTGTGTTGTTATATGAAGAAACTGCTGTTCTCTCCAATGGGCCAGCTGCTAATTTTGCAGCCAGACGAAAGTATAGCTCCGTCCCATCCCTTGCTTCCTACTGGGTATGGTCTATACTTCTTAAGGCACCCTAATAATGGAAAGGGATTCGAGAGTGCAGTTGAATTGCGGGCAGCCCAAAGAGCATTCCTGAATCTGCCTCACCCTTTAGAAATTCTTGCTAACCCTGGAGCATATGGATTGAAGGGAGCCGTCTCTCGTGATCATAATCCTCGCAGCTATATAAAGGTTCTTCGTGTAGTGCTGCAGCATGAGGCCAAGAGACTGCATCGTGATCAACAAGAGCAAAGCAGACAAATGTGGTGGCCAAGTCTGGTGGTGAATTATCTCGATTTGCATGGAGCTTTTGCTCCTGCAATATGTAGAACTTCACTGTCAAACCATGGACTGACACGTACCAAGCACATGTTTAATTACAATGCATTTGCATGGGGCAGTTTCTCCATTTGGAGATCCCACAAAGCAACAGTTAGCCGATATGTGAGGCTCATTGCTTCAAAGCACGTCCAAATAGGGATGGTCTTCTTAGTTTCCATTCAAATGGTCATCATTGAATGCCTTCACACCATATATGTTTGGATTTAATTCACTGTGCATGGAAATGGACTATATTGTTCAGCAAGATGGAGTTGGTGATGATCCTACATGCCTTTATAGGAACTTTGTTTTTACTTACACAAACGTCAGAGTGAAGGGTTCATTGCCCATCTGTAAGTAAAATTTTGGAATTTGGATTATTTTGAATTTTAGGTTTCTCCTTGGTGTTGGATTCTTGGATAAGTAGACTATTCCGACTGTTTTTTTGCAGTAAACCCATTGATTGATATCTATGCCACTGCAGGCATACTTTAGTGACATTGTTTGCATTGTATTGATAGATCTGCTTTCATGCTTAATCATGAATCCCCATCCTGGAATTAAGTTGATGTTATTCCACCTCAGGCAGAGTAATCACATCATTACATTGTTTGCTTTGTTTTGACAGTATTGTTTTCATGCTAGGTTATACTCTTATCGGATGGATGTCAGTATCTTGTGTTCTGTATTTGCTGCACTTGTCATTTTTCGATCAAGTAGGGCTCTTCTAGCAATACGATTCGCTATCGTAAAGAGGATAATTTCACCTTACTTTTTCATAAGGTTTTATGTCTTTGTGAACACTTCAAAAACATGGTTTATTAGGAAAACTCATATTCAATGCATAGGCAACAACTGGCATTGAATCTGCAAAGTCGAGACTGGGCAAAACCTTATACAACGAGGTGCTGTTTTGTTTGTGGGTTAGAACTACATATGAAGAATATGCTTCTAAGAGCCAGATCAAAAACTGACAGTAAGCCTATAAGCACGCACTTGACAAATGCCTGTTCTACTTGTTGTCCTTGCAAAGTCATTTTTGTACATTAGACATAGATCAAACAGAAGTATGTTTTGTCTGGATCCATAGATTAGGAGAGAGAAAATTACTGGATGCTATAAAGATTGTCTATTTGTGCATGATCAATACTAGGTTTGAAGCTCTTCTGGTAGGAAATGCATTCTTTATAGGAAGGTTCATGAGCCAGCAGTGGTTTTATTTTATACTTGGTACACAGATGATTTTAATGTGTGCACTTCACTTCCATATAATACACGGTAACTTACCTAAGGTTGCCTGTGTAGGTGACTCAACATTTGTGCATATTTCAACTTGCACAGAGATTAAAGGGGCATGCACATTCAAATGGCTCCATCTTCTCTCTGATGCTGTGTTGCTATAATAACATTTTCTGTCTGACAGCAACCATGGTGGTAATTTCTATAGCCTTTTTGCTGCTATGGATTATTAGTGTGGTATCAGAATGAGGGGAGGGAGTGAGGGAGGAAGGGAGAGAGAGAGGTAGCTAGCTAGCTTTGAGCAAGCCTAAGTTGATGTTCGTTGGCAGTGTGGTCTCAGCTACAGACTTGAGTTTGCAAAGACGGCTGATGCTCCTTTTAGGCTGCTCCTTCACTTCTAAATCTTGTCTCTCTGTCCCAGAGCCAGATAATATGAATACAATTTTCACCGTGTAATAATACGTTTTTGACCATGCTGTCCTTAAGGTGGAAGAGTTTTTGCAAAATGTTCATATGAAGTCTACGTGACAAACTTTAAGGTCTAGAGCCATGTGTATATCCAGATCAAATACCTGAGCCATTGCAAGGACTTGAACTAGGCCAGAGATTTGAGCCTGAGATAATATCAAGTCACAAATGAATGTTTCAAAGAGGATTTGTATGTCAAGATGAGTGCAAGTAAAGAACGATATACTGCAACACAAGCACATCTTCCCAGAGGGAAGATATGTGAATTTTGCTAACATAAGAATTTACAGGAATTTATCTAAAGTGATACCTGGTAGCAGGCTCAATATATTTGTATATTGTGCTCGATTTTAGTCTACTAGAACGTGCACATTTGGTTTTTTCTCTTTGTCTTCTTCTATCTTTTCATGTGTTATGTATTTGCCAGCTGCCATGTCATAAACTCTTTCATATGTGCTGTACTGAATCATCAGGCCGAATATATGATGTATTTGAATTATATAATGTAAGATAATAACAAGTATTAGTGACAGGACATTGGGTTACTTTGTGCCATCATATGAAATTGTTTGTGTAACTCACTTCTCTGTCTCATTATCTCGTGTTCCGATGCTGAGGTAGCCTCTACTACTCTCCAAGAATGTAAACCTAGCTATTAAGTCCCATTCCAATGTCTTTCCAATTGGTAGGTGACCTTGGGTATCCTTCTAGCTAAGCCTAGGACCCTTTTGCCCCTCTTCTCCATGTCCCACATACACATTGAATGGTTATATAAGCCAATGTTATGCTCTTATACCAGATGTATGAAGAGGCCAAAGAATGGTTGTGTTTAATTCACCTTGCAACATTGAGGAGAAGGAAGACTAAGAGATTCTCTTTTCTCTCTCTCTCATTTTCTCTCTCATTTTCTCTCTCATTTTCTCTCTCATTTTCTCCTCTCCCCTCCCTCCCCCAACCTCTGCTTCCCCCTTCTAATTCTCATAGTATCTCTTTTAGAATGGCTGAGTGAATGACAAGCCAGACATAGGGCATCAACTTCCATTCATTGGGTGTGTTCGTGTGGGACAAGGAAAAGAAGGATCAAGGGGGTTTGAAACCATAAGGTCCTTTGGTTGGGGGATACTCAAGGTCACCTAGAAGTTTGGAAGATATGCTTGCATTCACACTCCCAAGTTATCTTAGGGAACACCTTAGCATGTGGACAAGAGCTATATATGGTTGCAAAATGAGTTACACCTTCATAAATGGAACTTAATAGTTATTTGTTTGACATGGGATATTTGGCTCACAATTGAGGTCTTGTTGGTGTGCGGTTGAGGCACTTATTAAGGTTGAGTCCAGCTTTCCATGTGTAGCTCTCTTTATACATTCAGTGTTTTGTTTCTAGCAAGTTGAGTTTCTTCCATTTCCAAGGGTCTATCTTGCTCTTATGTAGTAATCAAACTTGATAATGTAGCTTTATTCTAGGTCTACAATCTTGAGAAGTTCTCAATCTCCTAGTTATATTCCAATGGTTCCTTAAACAGTCTAAATCCTTTGGTCTAAAGATTTGTTAATTTTTGTGATACTCAAGATTTAGAAGGTTTGTTCCCACTTTGGGAAACCATATAGAGTCCCTTGGTCTAACCATTTTTGGACACCTATACTTAAGGTTGATATGGGTTACTTCTTTTTCCAAGCATGAGAGAACATCTTAAACAACCGTGATCCTTTGGCCTTCACGTCCAATGTTGAGATAAAAATTATGTTATATGTGACTTATCCAAGGAGAGGCCCCCATGAAGGTTTACATGCGAAGAATTTGTGACCTCTCCATGTAGAGGTCCCCTGAGGATTACATGGAGGAGTTCCTTTTTGAGATTTGCAGCCAAATCTCTTTGTGACACAACCAACATTGTAGCACCCATTTTTGTTCAAGCTTATCAACCATCCCCACATTGCACAATATTCAAGTTCTTTCCTCCTATTTTGTAAACAAGGTATGTTGAATTTCACCTTCATAGTATCTCTTATTGGTGATCTCAACGCATACAAAACCTCCACATTATGCAATAAACAATCTAAAGTCCAATTAGAGTGACTTTCAACAAGAAATTCTAGACACCAAGGGGATCAAGGAAGTCTCAATAGTCATAACCTTTCTTGTAGTATTTGAATGGGAAAACTCTACATACATTTGATTTCTTTTCATTTTTGATTCTTGCTCCAATCTTTTTCGAAGGGAAAACTTCAAAGCGTTGGGGATCCCACTAACCTAAGTATTAGGCCATTCTCAATCCATTTTTTACCGTGCTTCTCCAATAATATTGGGTTGGGTCTCTTGTCAACATGATCCTTGTTTCTTTCATAACTCCGCATCTATAGAAGAATAATACATGCTCCTACAAAACTATGTTATGTTTATTCTTGACTAGACTGGAAACAAAAATTTGATGTTAACCATTTGATAGGATTATTCCTTTATTTTCATTCTTTGGATGTTTCTTTCAGATGTTAACCATTTGATAGGATTATTCCTTTATTTTCATTCTTTGGATGTTTCTTTCAATCACCCATCCAAGATCATCAAATGAAAAGGAAAGTGGGAAAACCATCTCGCATCAAGAATTAGTTTTCTTGGTCACAATTATGAAAGCATGGCATTATTCTTTATCGTGTTGATGCCATTGCGTGAGTATGCCTCATTTAGTATGAAGTTTCTTCCATAACTTGATGTCAACCATGAGATGAATAGGTAGAACCATTCCAACATGTTATACGATTTTTCACAGTTGATTTTGAAACACAAGATTTTGGCATATTCTATTCCTTCCTAATATAACGTGGCAATGGGTACCCATCACAATGCATGTAAACATCTATTATTATTTTATATATAAAATGCTTATGCATCCAACTTAGATCCTATATCATAGGATTTTTTCGGAAGCAAAATGTAAAAGAAATGTTTCTAATTGGTATTGATATTTTTATAGAAATAAGTCACCTTTGATCGATCAAAGTAGTGAATCTCACTTTGTTGGGGCATTTTGAGATTCAATGCACCATCAATTGCTACTATAGCATACTGGCTATGAGTACTTATATTCTCTTGTGAAATTCAAGATTAGCAATGTAAAGTAGTGACATGTTTCTATCTCATTTTGAAGTTGGACTATGAAAGTTCCCCTAGCCGTTGATCCATCATCAAAATGATAGTATTGTTCCTTGATGTTGTCTTAATATCATAATATGTTGGATACCATTATTGAGAGTGAACAATATAGAAATAAGCTACCTTTGATCGATCGAAGTGGCACATCTCACTCTTTTTTAATCCACACATGTTTGGGCGATTTGAAGTGCCAATGCACCATCGATTGGTAATATAACATTTTGTCTATGAGTACTTGATGTAGCATATTCTCTTGTGTAATCCAAAATTGGATATGTAAAATGATGACACTTTTCAATCTCATCATGTAATTGGACTCCAAAAGTAATTGATTCACCATCAAAATGCTATTTGTTGGCTTCATGTTATCTTGATATCTTAATACATTGGATTTTGTTGTTAGGAGTGAAAAAAAGATGGAAAAAAGATGAAGTATAGAAGATTGCGCATATTTGTATTGTCGATGCTATCAACGTAAATGATTAATGTTATCATAAGCATTGATGACATGAGGCTAAGATTTTTGGTTGCTAGGTTGGCCAAAATTTGGAACTCTAGAGTCAAGTCAAGGCAACAAAGGCAAGTTGCATTGTTATCGTTAATGTCCATGTGAAAGGCCAAATGGCCACTGGGCACTTTTCGTATATGTTCTTCAATAAAACATATAGTGGCCTAGTTAGCCATAGACTGCAAGTTCAACCACATTTGTAACACCTACGAAATCTGTCTTTGTGCTCCATGCGTACTGTGTTTTCTACGTATTGTATAGCCTTTGTGCGGAGTACTATGTGCAATGCTTGGAGCTCTATTTCTACGCTGAGAGTATCATCATGGAGATCTCTAGAAGGAGAGTTTAGGGTGGTGCATCACCATCGAAATACTTTATTGGTATCAGAGCAAGGCTTATGACTAAGGCGGTGACCAAGCATAGACCCTGGCATACTTTGTCATCTGAGTCACCAAAGTCACCATTGACACCGTTGGCTGCACGTGAGGGAGGACCTCAACAATTAAGGAAGATGGAGGTTCCTGACACTTCCCGGGAGGTCACCCATCCCAGTTTGTTCCCCTTGGAGCCGGCTTAATCGACAAACTCTCTTTCCACTAAGCTACACTCTTGTGGTGCCTGAAGAAGGGGAAAGACTAAGGTTAACATTACCTTGAACATGTTTTGATCCCTCAAAGCTTCATTCTTTGTTTTCAAAGCCTGTTTTGAAGCATTTTTGGGGTGATTCTTGGAGCCATTTTGGAGTACTTTTGCACATAGTTCTCTTTACATAGGTTCAAGAAAATCAACAAGAGTGCTCTTTGTACTTCTCTGACAACGAATATTCACCTTCGGGGTTGTGTTTTTCAGCCACACTACTAAATCTACAAGTTTCTTGAAAGGTTCTAGTTGTGGTGGGAGCAGCCTTCACAAGTTTATGCATATATTGAGCACATACACATTATGTACGCTTCTATGGATACCACTTATGTACATCCATGTGGCCATTGATATAACAATTATGTTTTTTGCATAAAGCCTTTGACGTTGATAACGAGTGTGATAGTGAGGTTTTCTTAACTGGGAGACACCAAATTGTCGGGGTCTCTTTGGTGATGCAGGTGGAGAACTTACCTAGCTTTGCCATGCAACCAAGGCATAGACCCTTGCATACCTTGCCATCCAAGTCACCAAAGTAACCATTGGTATCATTAACTGTGTGTAAGAAAGGTCTTCAATGATCAAGGAAGAGAAAGTATTAGTACTTCCCAAGAGGTCACCCATTCTAGTAGGGTTCCCCCCAAGGCTTGCTTAACTGACAGGTTTCCCTACCACTAAGCCTTGGCTGCTCGGTGATTGAAAGAGTGATGATGCTTAAGGTCAACAATATTTTGGACTCTTCAAAGTGTCTTGTTGGGATTTTTGCATTGATTTTTAGAAAGTTTTTTTTTTTGGGATGAAACTTTATCCTTTATTTGTACAATAGAAAGAACACTTATTAGCTGTCACTCAAAAACCTATGGCTTGTATATGGCATGGTTGTTTGGGACACATATCTCATAATGGAATGGAAAAAAATTCTCGTTCCCGTGACTTATTTGTGATATCTTTCTCTGATTTTTCATTTTGTGGGCATTTTCAATATGGAAAGCAAACTAGGAATGTGCATAAAACACAAATTGAATCTTCAATTTAGCCTTTACATCTCATTGATATAGATGTGTGTGGTCCTATGCCCACAAGATCATTAGGTGGTTCTCTTTACTTTGTCACTTTCATAGATAATGCTACTAGAAAAGTATGGTTATATCCTATCAAGTCGAAGATAAGGTATTCCTCAATCCAAAAGAAGGTTTGCTTTAGTTGACACTAAAAAATGAACTAAGCTCAAAGCTTTACGATGGTTGCATTGTTTACTTTCTTCAAGTACATGAAGAATCTTAAATTTTTCCATCCTTTTTGGGGACAACTATAGTGTGTGACACATTCAATGTGTCCTGTCTATGAATTTTGGGACAAAAAATGATCTATCTTCATTATAAGTATGTGGATGAGTATGCCTCATTATAATTATAAGGTCTCTATTTTGTAGGTTCACCTCAACAATCATACAGATTCTATGAGACTAGATATTACGATCTACCCCTTTAGATCAGTGTAACTCCATAAACTATGCCCCTATATTTTCTCAAAAAATTAAAAAACTCTTCCTCTTCCTCTTTAGAAAAATTATTACCAATGTATGTGTAACATCCCTATTCATATTTTATTGTTACCACAAATTTCTGAGTTTATTCTTTATTACCATATGGTACACCAATGACAGTTTTCATTCGGGCATTTCAAATCTCACTTTTCTTTTCTCCACCTTATATTTTGTGAAATCTTTAGGGGCTTCAAAGCCAATTCTAGTAATTTCATCTTTTCATATATGTTTCTTTATTTTTGGACTTGGTAACCTTCAAAAGTTTAAAACATATTATTTTCTTCGTCATTTGTAGCACGTAATTTATTTAAAAATTCCTCGTCTATGATAAAGTCTAGGTCCACTAATATAGATATATCATCTATATCTTTAAAGAATATTACCTCATCAAGTAGCTCTTCCAAAATTGGCTCTTTCAAAATTCTGACCATGAACACGTCATATCCATCTTGATCACATAGTTGCGTATTTTGCTTCTCATTCATACATTTATGAAGATATATAGGATTTAAGACTAATAATAAGGTTCAAAACCTTCATCAATAAACTTCTTAGGTGCATAATTAAGATCACGTATCATCCATGGGCTTCTCTTCCTAGTGCCATACAAACTATCCACTATTTGTGGTTCTTTCTTTTCTCCCACTTCACATACTTCTAAGTGTTTCCCCTTATGCATCTAGGAAAGATCAATAATAAAAGAAAATTCACTTACCTCTTAGTGGAGATTCAATGCAGTGGGGGGACATTATTGTAGATTGGAAGAAAAGAAGAAGAAAAGTATGCACTTGTGGAGGGACATGTAATTCCTATTAAAAAAATCCAAAATATAGATAAAAAAAAAATTCAATTCTATTTCTAGGTTCTTTAGAGCTGTATTTTAGCTTCAATTACTTCAAGAAAATACTTCTTACATAATTCTAACTAATTATTAACCTTAGAAAAACTTCAATAAAGAGATCTTGGATCATAGCTAATTTTATCTATTACCCATATCATTTTATAAAAAGTGATATAAGAGAGAGCCCACTATAAAAGAGGAAACCCCATCATTTGTTGGTGGTGGATTGATCATTTTTTGATGAAGCTTCTAGATCACCTATTTGTTGATATATTTTGGTAGTGATGTGTGAACACACTTAGGACTATTGGGGCACTTTTTTATCTGTCTTTAGGAGTTTTTTTCCCTTGGCTTGTATATACGCCTATAACCCTAATGGTTTACTTATTCTTGTATATTCACTTGGTAATGAATTTAGTGTTGTATTGTGCTCCAAGCATCTTCTTCTTCCTTTTGTACTTCATGCGCTTCCATAGACCTCAAGATCCAACAATTGGTATTAGAGCAGGTCATCGCTTCATCTAGGGCATCACCAAAACCCTTCTTGTCACAATCTCAGAATCACACAAAAATTGGTGAGTGTACTCAAGGTGATTATAAGCTCAAAAAAGCTTCCATCTATGACATCAAAATTCTGATCTTATCTCATTTTAGCCTTCGAACACACTATCACAATGCATGTGTAGGAAATTTCATCCTTTTGTACCAAATATATATAGATGTTCCAATTTACCAATACAAGCAACTCAAAGTATGCTATAGGTCTATGAGAGCTTGACAGGGTGGTTCTGTTCAACTTTTCAAGATACAATCATTTTTTTTTGCATCAGGGTATTTAGTTAGTGGGCCATGTCCGAAAGCAATGATGTATTCTATATGTTGGCTATTGAGAATAGGTTGTATGGTACTAATTAACCATTATGGGCATATATGATGCATCACGTATTGGTAGGGATGTGGAATATTGTATAGGGTGTTGAAAAATGTCCTACTACCTTTGCAAATACAATTATTGAAGGTGATGCAGATGCATTGAAGATGATGATCTTCAAATTCCTGTTTGTGTTGTGGTTCCTACTATACCTACTGTAGAGAAACTTTGTTGGGATGGAAAAGATGCTAAGACACATGCACTGATAGCTTTGTCTATCAAACATGACATTATTCCTCACATTCACTCTTGCAAAACAACAAAGGATCTTGGGATACACTTACCATTTTATACTAGGAAAGAAATGAGGCTTCTATTCCTTACATCTGAAAATAATTGGAGAGTGAGCATATGAATGAAGAAGATTCTATGGATAATTTTTTGACAAAATTCAAAGATTTGAAGGAGTAGTTGATTTCTAGGGATGAATTGTTTGATTGATGATGAAAGGCAATCCAAATGCCTTAACATTTGAGGAGTCAGTCTCTCTTTTTGTTGCAAGAGAATCAGTCAGGACAAATTGGTCCATTATTCATGTTGTAGATTGAGCTTCCCTAGCTAGTCAGAAGGGCAAAGGTAAATGGAGTTCATCTACTAGAAAGAAGAAATTTGCTAATGCTCCATAGTTGAAGTCTGCTAATCTTGTTCAAAATGGAGAATGGGCATTTACCACTGTATGCAGCTATGAACCATCTTCTCATGAGCAGTGTATGTCTGTAGTAGAATCAAACGTTTAGTTCTTTGATAGTGGGGCAACCAAACATATTACCTTGTAGCACAATTTCTTTAGTTCACTTGAGCTTGCCATGTGCTAACAAATCCTATTATCCTATAATGGGAGTTCGTAAGGCCATTCAGACTACTACTAATGGTAGTTCTTTCACATTGTTAGATCCTTTGTATTTACCAAGAATCAAGAATTTTTTTTTGTCATTTTCAGCATTAGCCAAATTGGCTTGGTTGTAAAATTTGTTGATGTCAGATGTACAATTCATGATCTCTCAAATGGCAATGTTATTATTGCTTCTTTCATTTAATGTGGTGGTTTGTATAAGCTCATAGACTATGCAAAATTTGTGAATGATTTAGCATGTGCAATTCAAGGTTCTCAGGCTATCTCAAATGCAAAGCTTTGGCATGCATGCTTTGTTCATATAACTTTGCTAGTTTTCTATACCTACAGGAATTTGAAATGGTATCCTCTCTACCCAAAGTTGAAGAACCTTATAAACATGTACATGAAGGCTGTATTTTGGACAAAATTCAGCATTCCTCTTTCCCAAGAGATAGCTCAATTTGAGGTAATCAAGAATTGTAGCTTGTTCATAATGATGTCTAGGGTCCTCTGCAGACACCTTCTTTTGGTAACTACTCCAGGCATGTATGGGTGTAAATTTGGAAGTGTTTATGTGCTTCAAACAGTTTCAAGTTATGGTTGAAAATCTGTCAACATGTAAGTTGGGCATCCTCAATTCTTGTTGGAGTTTGAGGTCTATAGAAGCACGCAAACAACACAATGAAGAAGAAGAACCTTGGAGCACAACATACAATACTAAATGTATTACCAAGTGAATGTACAAAGATAAGTGACTCGTTAGGGTTATAGGTGTATATACAAATGGGGGCTAAAAAACCTCCTAAAGAGGGAAAAAAGTGTTCGAGGGTCCTAGTGTGTTCACACACCATGAACAAAATATATCAATAAGGAGTGATGTGGTGAACAAGGAGTTGGAACTCATGTATAAGGAAGCGCCAAGCTATGTGGAATCAATCCACAAAAGGAAGTAAGCCCAAAGCTTTGTAGAAAACTTCAAACTTCTCCCTAGGTAGAGCCACTATGAAAAGTTCTACAACATTCTCCTGTGTGGGCCACATATACCAAACTGATCTCTTTAGTAGAGAACCTGTCCCTGACATAATGATAGTGCACCTCAGTGTGCTTAGTGTGAGCATGGAACACAGGGTTCCTCGCAACTATCAATGCACTCTGATTGTCAGCGAAGATGGTGGTGGCAGAAGAATGACCAACACCCAAATCAACCATAAGGTGTCTGAGCCATACACACTCAACAATCGCTATGAAAGTTGCCCTACACTCAGCCTCATAACTAGAAGTGGCCACAATACGCTGCTTCTTGCTCAACCAAGATATGCATGAGCTACCAAGCATGAAGCAAAAAACATTGGTGGACACACGAGTGTCATAGCCTAGTTAGAGTTAGAGAAAACCATGTAAATATGGTAGTAGTGATCCTCGCTTGGGATAAAACAATCCAAATAGCCAAGTACCACTCAAGTAGCAAAAGATGCACTTAAATACTTGCCAATGCTTGACCCCTAGGCAATGCATAAACCTACTCATCTATGAGACAACAAACTGAATATCAAGCTGATTTATGCATAAGTAAATCAAGCATCCAACAATCTACTGGTAGAGAACAACATCAAATTCATCTTCAACATCATGAAGCCTCAACCATAAACCTATTTCCATAGGATTGGAAATAGGTTTGCAATCTTCAAGGCTAAAATGCCACAATAATGTGTTAACATATTTTGTTTGACACAAAGCTATTCCATCATCAACTAGCATAAATTGAATGCCCAAATAACAATGCAAATGCCCCAAATGTGACATCTCAAATGAGGCATGAAAATCAGCCTTAAAATTAGGAATATGATTCTTATTAAGATCACTGAGCAGCATGTCATCAACATAGACAACAATGATAAGAAGCAAATCATTGGCACACTTAATATATAAGGTGCTCTCAGTTGGACTGTTCTCAAAACTATGTGCAATCAAGTAGGCATATATCTTTTCATACTAAGCACGTGGTGCTTTCTTCAAACAATATAATGCCTTTTTCCACCTACACACTTTGTTTTTCATACCCTTTCTCCACAAAACCACGGGGCTAAAAAATGTACACTTCTCCATGTATGTCACTATTCAAAAATGTAGTTTTAATGTCAAAGTGCTGTACATTCCAACTATGATGAGCTATAAGTGCACAGATGCTATGCATAGTAGTCATTCAACATGTCGGAGCAAAGGTCTCATCAAAATCAATGCCTCTTTCTAGAGCATAACCTTTTGCAACAAGCCTAGCCTTATACCTGTCAACTATTCCATTAGGCTTATGCTTCAGCTTGTATACCCACTTAATACCAATGGCCTTCTTGCCAGGAGGCATATCACATAAAGAACAAGTAACATTCTTCATAATAGCATCATATTTTGATTGCATATAAACCATCTAATTTTTTGAATTTTGTGCTTCATCAAACAAAATAGGTGCATTCTCATAACAAAGATTAGAGGTAGCAATAACATAGCAATATGATGCAAAAGAAGCACAATGCGAGCCTGAAATGGTATGATATGACATAGGTGTTGAGATATCAAGCTCAATATGTGATGATCCAAGATGACACGTACCAGTTTTTTGTTTCTCTGACATATATAGTCGTCACGCCGGTATATGTCAGGGATACTTCATTGAGCTTTATTAGATTTATCTACCGAGAGTGATGGCACATTTGTTTCTTGCCAGCTCACTCATTCTTGGACATTAGGTTTTTCCTTATGTACTGATCTTTATATATTGCACTTGCTGTATTCTTGTTTTAGGTCATTCTTGTACATTCCTTTTATGTAATAGAAGAAGAAGAAGAAGATCATTCTTCCTTGCCTCAATCTGTGTGTGTGCTTCTCCTTGAGAGTGAGAGTGTGTGTGAGCTCTCTTCCTTATCTCCTTCCTCTTGACATGGTATCAGAGCCAGCATGGCTGTAGAGAGCTCGTGGAGAAGGCGACGGTGAAGACTACGCAGCAAGGCGTGGAGAAAACGCGATTTCACAAACGGCCTCCGTTTGCTACGAAAATCGGCGTGAAGGTAGAAGACCTAAAAATATTTTCAAGAGTTATCCCTATGGGGTCACTTGTTTTTGTCAGATCAAAGTTTCGGAGCCATCTCGACCTCCGTTTCGAGCCCGCAAGGTGGAGCCCATAGAAAAACCAGGTCAATTTTAGAAACCATAACTTGTGTTGTGTTCAGTGACACTCACATATTCCAGGTCCAGAATTGCAAGCGATTCCGTGTACTGTTGATACACAAAAACTGTGTTTTTCTGAGATCGAACTATCACGTCATAGTGCGACAGTGTTCAAGCAGAAGTGCTGCTTGTAGTGTTTTGCAGTGTTGTGAATTGTTGCAGAAATGGCAAACACAGATGGAATGAGTCAGCTTATGAGCGATAAGCTGGACAAGAACAACTTCCATGCTTGGAGATTCAGAATGAAGAATTTCCTGATGGGAAAAGGCTACTAGAAGTACATCGAAGGAGAGAATGAAAATGCTCCATAGTTACCAGAAAGGAATCGGACTGCAAACCAGTTAAGAGCATATGAGGAATGGAATCAAGGAGCACGAAAGGTAATGTATTGGCTATCTGTTAGCATATAGGATAGCATGATTGGACACATACATGATGCCAAGACTCCAAAAGAGGCTTGGAATAGTTTGGTCACTTTGTATGGGACTAATACAAAGGCACGGAAATTGCAACTCAAGAACGAGCTGCATACATTGGAAAAGAAGAGCATGTCGGTAAGTGACTACACTCTAAAAATCAAAAGCATATGTGAGTCACTTGCATCTATTGGCGTGAATGTAGATGATGATGATAAGGTGGAAGTGTGCCTTCGCGGTTTAGGAGCTGCATATAAGTAGTTCAGAACTTCCATACAGACTAGGGAAAATATTTCGAATTTTGCTGATATGGTATCTATGCTGATTATTGAAGAAAAGAATCTTGGTGAGGATTCAAACTCCCAAGGAAAGCCCAGTTCTGAGCAGGTATTCTACTCTAGCAGAGGTAGAGGTTTTGGAAGTGGAAGAGGAAACAATAACCAAGAGCAAGGTCAACAACGGAATCATGCAGGAGGAAGAGGACAGTTTTAAGGCAGGGGGAGCCAAAGAGGTCGTAGAAATTTCCAAAGAAATGATTCAGGTAATGATAGTAAAGGATGCTGGAATTGTGGTTAACCTGGACACTTTGAACATGATTGCAAGTTGAAGAATCAAAATAACAGAAGGTAGCAAAACAACTATGCATCCACAAGTGCAGATGATTCTGAGAAGCTGTTTATGGTTCAACATCACATGATGAATACGATGTCTGCTGGTGTTTCAAAATCGAATGATAATGTCTAATATGGTGATTCAGGTGCTTCAAATCACATGACCAGTCATCCAGAATGGTTTAATAGTTTGCAGAAAATGCCAGTTCTTGGATATGTTGAAACAAGTGATGATACATCACATCCTATTGAGCATACAGGAAACATAGCATTGTCTATGGAGGACGGGAAGGTAAAACATCTTGCTGATGTGTTGCATGTTCCAAATATAACAAAGAATCTGGTTTTTGTTGGACAAATGGTTGACCAGGGATTACAAGTCATGTTCAATGCTGATGGATTATATGTAGAAGAGTACAAGTAGGATGGACGATTGGTTGCCAAAGGAAACAAAGTGGGTAGGATGTTCACCTTAAATGTGAAGATTTCTGAAATGAATGCAGCCATATTTGCAAAAGGTGCAGGAGTTATTGCAGATATAGAGATGTGGCACAAATAGATTGGACATGTAAACTTGCAAAGGCTGAAAATTGATGCAGTCAAAGGAGATTGTCCATGGACTACCAAATTTCAAAGTTTCAAAAATGCAAAAGGTATGTGCAGCATGTCAATTTGATAAACAGTCAAGAGCATCATTTCCACATGACAAGCATGTTAGTGAGAATGTACTAGAAGTAGTACATACAGATGTTTGGGGTCCAGCAAAGACCACATCTATAGGTGGTTGCAGGTTTTATGTTACTTTCATTGATGACCATACACACAAAGTATGGGTATATTTCATGAAAGAGAAGAGCGAAGTGTTCACTCACTTCCAGAATTTTAAAGCTATGGTGGAAAAGCAGACATGGAAGTACATTCAAACATTAAGATCTGATGGAGGAGGTGAATACATGTCAAATGAGTTCAACAGTTTTCTAAAAAATCATGGAATTCGGCATCAGTTTTCATGCAGGTACACACCACAACAGAATGGCGTTGCTGAGCGCAAAAATAGACATATTGCAGAAATAGCAAGAGCCTTGATGGCTGAGAAGAATATCCTCATTGTGATTGGGTAGAAGCTGTGCATACTGCTGTATACATCATGAACAGAACTCCGACTGATTCTGTACATCAAGTTACACCTGAAGAGAAGTTTACAGGTAAAAAGCCAAACTTTTAAGTTTTTGGTTGTATTGCATATGTACATGTTCCAGATGAGTTGAGGATGAAGCTTGATCCGAAAGCAGAAAAATGTGTCTTCATTGGATACTTCCTTGAGCAAAAGGGGTACAAATGTTATAACCCACTCACACAACAGGTGAAGGTGAGCAGAGATGTGGTATTTGCTGAAATGTCAAGCTTCTATGCAGATGCCAAAGAAGGACTAAATCTTGACCAAATGACAAAGAAAATGCTGAAAAATCAAGTGCAAAATCTCAAGTTTTGAGTGGATTAGATGCATCACCAAGCAATAGTTCCAACTCAAATCCATGGAGTGGAAGATTGCGTGGAAATTTCAGTCCAACAAATTCATCAAATACATCCAAGAAAGGTAAAGAAAAGCTTTCTGCTCATAGTAAAACATGTGCAGGTTTTGAAGATGTTGATGGAGATTCAAGTGGTTTAGAAAAGAGTCTTGATTAGGAACTTGGATTGCCCTTTGTGAAGACTCCAGGAGTAAGAAGGGCACATGCAGATGATACAAGGAGAAGTGACCCAGGACTAAGAAGATCTGGGAGGATGCGTAATTTAGTGCAATGATTGACATATGATAGTTACATGGCTTTCCATTGTGCTTACATGACAAAGGTAATACAAGATGCTGAACCTTCTTGTTTTGAAGATGCAATTGGTAATGCAGATTGGGAAAAAGCTATGGATGAGGAGATGGTTGCACTTTATGGAAATGATACATGGAAGCTGGTTCCATTGCCACAAGGAAAGAAACCCATAGCCTGCAAATGGGTTTACAAGGTAAAGCATAATGCTGATGGTAGCATAAGCAGGTATAAAGCACGATTGGTAGGTAAAGGTTATGCACAAACATATGGCCTTGATTATGAGGAAACATTCAGCCTTGTAGCTAAAATGTCTACTGTCAGAATACTTGTTGCATTAGCTATAGCAAAAGGATGGACTTTGCATCAGATGGATGTGAAGAATGCTTTCCTACATGGTGAATTACAGAAAGAAGTATATATGGACTAGCCACAAGGATATGAAGATTCAAAGCATCCAGAATATGTTTGTAGGTTGTAAAAGGCTTTGTATGGGCTGAAGCAAGCCCCTTGTGCATCGCATGCAAAGATTGCTGATTACTTAACCGGCATTGGGTTCTCTATGTGTGATGCAGATCACTCACTATATGCAAGGAAGGCTGATGATGGCATCGCTATTGTCGCTATTTATGTTGATGACCTGATTGTAGGTGGTGATAATGAGGAAAGCATCAAAGAGGTAAAGAAACTTCTTATGCAGGAATTTGACATGAAAGATCTTGGTGTGCTGCGCTATTTCTTGGGCATTCAGTTTATACATACAGAAACAGGTATATGGATGTCGCAAAGGCAATATGCCTTGAATATGTTGCAAAAGTATGGTATGGCTGATTGTAAGCCAATTTCTATGCCATTAGATTAGAATTTTAAATTGGATACTACATCAAGTGAAGCATTGGAAAATGCTTCTATGTACAGGAAAATTGTGGGAAGTCTTATATATCTCACAATTACAAGGCCTGATCTAAGTTATACTATTGGACTTGAAAGTCAGTTTATGCAGGTTCCCAGGAAGCCACATTGGGATGCTCTGAGGTGCACTCTACGTTATGTGAGTGCTACTTTGGATTATGCATTGTTTTATGAAGCTGGTGTAGATTTGCACGTTCATGGATACAACGATGCAGCTTGGACTGGTAGTACTCCAGATAGAAGATCTACTAGTGGCTTGCTTTTCTCACTTGGGGGTGCAACTATTACATGGAGTAGTAAGAAGCAACCCACTGTTGCTTTGTCGAGTACAGAGGCTGAGTGTAGAGGTGCTGCAATGGCAGCATGCGAGGCATCATGGCTGGAGATGTTACTTGCAGATTTAGGTGTGGAAGTGCAAAAGCCTATCACTATCTATTGTGATAATCTTAGCAGCATACAGTTAGCACGGAACCCTATTTTCCATGCTAGAACAAAGCATATCGAGGTACATTATCACTTCATCAGAGAGAAGGTATTAGCAAGTGATATTGATTTTGTTTATGTGAGAACAGATGAGCAGGTTGCTGATATTTTCACCAAAGCACTTGGAGCTGAGAAGTTGAAGAAGTTTCGGGAGATGCTTGGATTACAGGATATGGCGTTGAGCTTGAGGGGAAGTGTTGAGATATCAAGCTCAACATGTGATGATCCAGGATGACATGTACCAATTTTTTGTTTCTCTGACATGTATAGTGGTCATGCTGGTATATGTCAGGGATATTTCATTGAGCTTTATTAGATTTATCTACCGAGAGTGATGGCACATTTGTTTCTTGCCAGCTCACTCATTCGCGGGCATTAGGTTTTTTCTTATGTACTGATCTTTATATATTGCACTTGTAGTATTCTTGTTTTAGGTCATTCTTGTACATTCCTTTTATGTAATAGAAGAAGAAGAAGAAGAAGATCATTCTTCCTTGCCTCAATCTGTGTGTGTGCTTCTCCTTGAGAGTGAGAGTGTGTGTGTGAGCTCTCTTCCTTATCTCCTTCCTCATGACAATAGGTGCATCTAATTTTCTATCTTGCAAAGTTTGCATTAGTCATTTTGGCATAGTTTTTGCCTCCTCTATGTTGGAGGAGATGGTGGATAGTCTTCAGAGATGAAGTGGTGCTGCAAAACCTGCTTCACAATAGCCAAGAACAAGTGGTGGAGAGTGTAGTAGGCCTCTTTAGCTTCATAATGATCACAAATAATCACTTATGTGCTTTGGAACATGATCCACTAATCACTGGATCAAAATAGACGAGTAGGAATTTGATCCAAGATCATAGACTTGCTATTTTAGTCTCTGCACATGTTCAATAGAATGAACAGTGCTCTCAGCCTGATGACAATTAGCCAAAATGCTTTTGGTGGTATCTCATTAACTTAGGTAGCTCCTAGTCATGAGTTATTTCAATAAAAAAGATGGGCTTCACACTGAGAATTATGCTTAGCAACCTAGAGGACTTGCCCAACATTTTTGGGATGCTTCAGTGCGTAGACCAGAGAGTAAAGATGTGACAATATGTCATGACTGAAGAATGCAATTACAATGAAACTTTGTAGCTATGAAGTAGAATGATTCTATAGCACTTTAAAACACATTAAATGTTTAACCATGAACTAAGAAAAAGCTATGAGAAGATCACTGTTCTGAGGTAGTCATAGCAGAGAAGTGAAGTAGAGATATAATCAATATGTATGTATTAGATCACATAGAAATACAAAGAAATCGGGAATAATCAAATGCACAATGTGAGGGTAGTGTAGGAGCTATGGAATGAGCTCACTTATCACAATGTATCCCTCTCAAATGATCTTGTAGTTGGGCTAATCTCGCGAGTCTTTTTGATCTACTTTTATAGTTGAGTTTGGAGTCAAGCTTTGAATTCAAATTCAAATTCTCACCAAAAAGTGAGTCCTAAACTATAGGATATATTCTCTCATCAACCATATACCATGCAAGTCAAGATTTGATGCCTCCTAACTCCACGTGAGTGTAGTCCACTAAACATAGGGACTTTTACAAAGATAAAAGGTAATTGGCTTTTACAAGAGATTGACCACATGTGACTACATGAGATATATGCTAGTTATCCAAGTATATAGGCTTGATTTCTTTGCACCAACACTCTATATCGACCCTCTCATCAACAAGTCCATCATGCAAATCAACATCAGAAATGGAATGATCTGCATCATCACATGAAACCTATAAAGGCTGAGAAATCAACTCATTCAAAGAACTCTTAACTTTCCACCTATAAAAAGAGACGACAAAGTTTCATACACATCTCTAGTGCTAACTGAAGTCTCCTTGGTACATGAAAGTAATGGCTAAATTGCATCTTCCACAAAAACAACATCACAGATAACCAAAATGTGTTTAGTATGTGGATGATACAAACAACCTTTGCTTTCAGAACTGTACCCAACAAAAATACATTTCATTGCTTTATAATCCAATTTCTTGCATTGTTTTTCATGCACTAATGCATATGCCAGACAACCAAAAATAGACAGATGAGCAACAAATGGTTTGCGAGCATGCTAAGTATCATATGGAGTGATGGAGTGTAATGCTTTGATGGGACACCTAGTAAGTGTTGGTGCATGACAACCACCAATCGATGTTTTGGATGAAGGATTGAAGTCAAATATTGAAGAAAAGATTAGTCTATGAAGCTTGAAGATAGTGCACATTCAGGAAATGAAGACTTGTATACATATGTACATTAAACTTGTAGTTAGCTCACTTATACCTTTTGTTATGGTTATGAGCTTGTACATATATGCCTATATATACAAGTAGAAATTCAAGGAAAATATGAGAGAGTATGAGATGAGAAGAATTAGAAGGTTTAATAGTCATTAGACACTTTAGAAGAAAGGAAGATCTCTCTCATCATTCAGATGTAAAATTTTTTAGAGAAGAAGAAAAAATTGCGCCCGATCTTTTGCTGAGTACTCCTTCTATGTTTAATCTTTTGTGAAATGCTTTTCTATAAGTCTAAGTCTATAGTTGATTGACCTCTATAAAAATTTTTAGATCCTAATCGTGATCAGTTTGAGAGAATTAAGAGTAGGAACATTTACATGTGTAAATGTGAAGAAGTGAAGTTGTAAAAGGTGCAAAATTTGATGCTAATGTTTTGGTCAGTATTCCTTCCACAATGTAAAGTTTTGAGCATGCAAGAAATCATTCTTTAAGTTAGAAGGTAAGATACCTATGTCTAAAAGGATTTGATTAAATGGGTTGTATTTTGGGAGAAGCATGCTTTAGAAGTTGCAGGTGTCAAAGTCGACTATGCTGGAGAATAGTTTCAGACATAAGTGAATTGTTTGAATCATTTCTCAAGATCTATTGAGTCTTTTGAGATGATTTAACTTAGAGAAGGTGCACAATCTATAGGCAACACCTTGTAAAAAGTTTCATAAAAAATTTTAAACATTTGATTAGTTAATGAGTGAGTTATGTGCAGCAGACTTTTTGAGTAGTGACTTTCTTCAAAGTTAGTTCAAAATTTTGATAATCTGGTATTGATCCTCCAAATTGGTAAAGGTTTTGAGTTATTCTTGATATAGAAGTTTTCTAACACCAGGGATAACTCGTTCTTTTGGAGATTAACACTCTCCATCAGTGGTATCGGAACAGGAATCATCAAAATAGAAGAAAGGAGGATCCTGACTACTGCAGTCATACAGAAATCGACATTTGAAGGTTCAAAAGGTGAAAGCTTAAATGAAAAGCTTAAGAAAGAGACTTGAAGCTATCAAGAAGATCAAAAGGAACTTCATTCAAAGTAAAGGTACACTTATTCCTCATAAAGCTTGAAGAATTAAATACACAAGTGAAGAAAGGATGGGAGATTCTCTTCAGATAGAGAAATTGGATAGAGAAAACTATCCAGCTTGGTCAATGAGGATGGAAGCTCATCTCATGAGCAAAGACCTGATAGGATATATCACAGGTGAAGAAGAAAAACCACACTTCAAAGATCTTAGTGTTCCAACTAGGGATGAACTTTCAGATTTGAAGACTTGGATGAAGAGAGATGCTCAAGCAAGGAGCATTATCTACATGGGAGTCAGTGACTATTTGCTACCTCATATCAGCGGACTTGAAAGTGCAAGTGACATATGGAATGCTTTAGAGGAGCATTTCCAAAACACTACAAGTCAAGGAAGGCATCCTTATGGGCAGAGTTTACCACATTCAAGAAGAAGGCCTCTCAATCTATTTCTAATTATGTAACAAGGATGAAGGACATTGCAGATGCATTAGGAGCAGTTGATGAAGATATTGAGGAGGATAAATTGGTAAGGCAAACTCTCACATGTTTGAGAGGAGATGAGAAATGGAAGCCATTCATTTTGTCTACTGAATTGTCACTAGATCATTTCACTTCTGATTTAAATCAGTTGCTAGGACACATGCTAACTTTTGAGTAGGATGTCAAAGGTGATGGTGATAAGAGTGCACGTCAAGCAATGTTTTCAAAGGATAAGAAGAAGAATAGCAAAGGCAAGCAACAATTAAATGAAGAAGAAGGTACAACTAGCCAAGCCAACTTCCTAAGAGGAAGAGGGGGTGGCAAAGGTAGAGGAAGAGGCAGAAGCAATAAAGATGGAGCCAAAGCTTGCTAGATTTGTGGTAAGACAAATCACTTAGCTCATGATTGTTGGAATAATAATCAAAATTATGGTGGATATAATCAGAACTTTAACTCAAGAGGAAGAGGCAATAGAAATCAGAGAGGTAATTTCAAAGGTAGAGGTTACTTTGGAAGAAATGTAGGTAGAGGTTTCCAAATTCAATCCTACAACAATACCTACTACAATTATGCTTCATATCAGAAAGAAGATTCAACCTTAATCATGAATGCAACTTGTGAAAGACAAAGTGAAGACCAAAGAGTCTTCTACATTGACTTAGGGTGTAGCAATCACCTGAGTGGTAATATAGCCTTGATGACTGATTTGGAGAATAAGGTAACTAATCATGTAGTTCAAACAAGTGATAATACAAAGCACAATGTGAAGTCAATTGGATTAGTGAAGGCCAAGGATGGAGGTACTCTTCTGAGTAAGGTTTTGTATGTTCCTACAATTCCAAAGAATCTCATAAGTGTAGGGCAAATTGTTGAAAAAGCTTATGAAGTAAGGTTCACCAATGATGAAGTTTTTGTGGAAGATCCTAGCAATGGGTATAAACAAATTGTTTTAGGGAAGAAAGAAGGAAGACTCTTCACATTGAAGATTCAAGGTAACGAAGGTCATGCCCTGCTCACTTATGGAGGACATAAGATCTCTGAGTTAGATCTTTGGCATAAAAGGCTTGAACATTTCAATGAAAGAGGTATGAGGCATGTAAATTAGGTAAGGCTCATAAGCAATCATATTCTAAGCATGGTTTCATGTATTCACAAAAGCTTGAGTTGGTACACACAGATGTGTGGGGACAATCAAAGGATTTCTGAATTAATGGTTCAAGATACTATGTGATTCATGTTGATGATGCTACTAGGTGGATCACTATATATGTGATCAAAGACAAATTAGAGGTATTCAATAAATTTAAACATTATCATGTGTATGCACAAATAATCACAGGTCAAAAGTTGAAGAGACTAAGGTCAGATGGAGGGGGAGAGTATTTCTCTAATGAACTCAATGATTACTTGTGGAATGCAAGTATAAAAAGGGAAGTTACTTGCAAGTACTCTCCTCAACAAAATGGTGTAGCAGAAAGGAGAAATAGAACTCTTGTTGAGTTTGCAAGGCCAATGATGAAGGAGAAAAGTTGTCCAAATTATTTTTGGGCTGAGGCTATAAATACAACTACATACTTGGTTAATAGGTTACCATGTAAAGCTTTGCAGGGTATGACACCATATGAAGCTTGGTGGGGTAAGAGACCTACCTTAGATCATTGCAAAGTATTAAGATGTTTGGCTTATGCATACGTGCCATCTCAGTTGAGACATAAATTGGAACCTAAAGCTGAAAAGTATGTGTTCATTGGTTATGATGATAAGCAGATGGGTTATAGGTTGTGGAGTCCATCCACAAAACAATTCCTTGTATCAAAGGATGTTACATTTGATGAGCAAGGTACTTGGTATGCAAGTACAATTAATATTCATGCAGGTGATGAAGAAGTTTTGGATCAGAAGAAAGGTAAATCAATTGTTCGGATAGTTGATGAAGAAGAGAACAATGAAGTACAAGTTGAAGTTGAAGAAGTGCCAAGGTTTGATCCAAAATGTGATGAACTAGAAACTTCAAGAAGTAGAGAACTCAGAAGGTCATCAAGACACAAATGGCAACCTACAAGGTATAGCTATGCCACTTCTTTTTTGACTACTAAAGATTATGCTTACATGGTGAAAGCAGATGAAGACCCTTCTACATATGAAGAGGCAAAAGGTAAGGAAAATTGGGAGAAAGCTATGCAGGAAGAGTATGATGCATTGATGGAGAATGAGACATGGGATTTGGTTCCTTAACTAAATAGTCAGAAGATCATTGGATGAAAATGGGTCTACAAGACAAAGAGGTATGTAGATGGAAGTGTGTGTAGGTATAAAGCTAGACTTGTTGTGAAAGGGTATGCTCATACATATGGTATAGATTATGATGAGACCTATAGTCCTGTGGCAAAAATGACAATTATCAGGACACTCATAGCCATTGCTACATGTAAAGGTTGGAGATTGTGTCAATTAGATGTGAAGAATGCTTTTCTTAATGGTTATATTTCAGATGATGTTTTCATGGAGCAACTAGAAGGGTTCATAGATAAAAGGTATCCAAAATATGTATGTAAGCTCAAGAGAGCTTTGCATGGTTTGAAGCAGGCCCCAAGGGCGTGGAATTAAAGACTTGTGAAGTCCTTGAAGGAACTTGGTTTTCAAGTATCTAAAGCAGATTGTAGCTTGCTTGTAAAAGCAAGGGATGATGGGTTCATTTATATGTGCATATATGTTGATGACATAGTTCTTACAGGTATAGATGAGAAGGGCATACACAGTCTCAAGAAAAAAATGGAGAAAGAGTTCAAGATCAGTGACTTGGGAGACTTGTCATATTTCTTGGGCATGGAGATCTCATATACTCAACATGGAGTGTATGTGACTCAAGAAATGTATTTGAAGAACTTGTTGATCAAGTTTAAAATGGAAGATTGCAGGATAGCACCTACTCCAATGGAGGTAAATCACAAATTGAGTAGATATGGAGGAGAAGAATTCAAGGATATGAAGCTATATCAAAGTCTGCATGGTAGTATAATCTATGCTAAATTAACTAGGCCTGATTTGTCATATACAATTGGAGTGTTGTCTTAATTTACACATTTTCCTAGGAAAGAACATTGGGTTGCAAGAAAAAGAGTGTTGAGATATATTAAGGGTACAATCAAGGAAGGTTTGTATTATGGTTTTACATCAGATACAAACATCAAGATATATAGTGACACAGATTGGGCAGGTAATCCTGATGATAGGAGATCAACTTATGGGTACTTGTGTTATGTGGGAGATAAACTTATCTCTTGGTGCTCTAAGAAGCAACATACAATTGCTTTTTCATCTACAAAGACAAAGTATAAAGGTATGGTTGAAGCTGCAAAGGAAGTCATATGGTTGAAGACTCTCATGAAGAGTTTTGACATCATTTCGAGTACACCCACTATTCATGGAGATAATATGAGTTCATTGTATCTAGCTGCGAATCCTGTTTCTTATGCCAGGACTAAACATATTGAGATTCAGTATCACTTCTTAAGAGAGAAGGTGATTGATAAGGATATTGAAGTCATACATACTTCAACAAAAGATTAGATTGTAGATATGCTAACCAAAAGCTTGGATGGACCAAAGCTACAGAGATTCAAAGACATGGCAGGAATAAAGAAGATAGAGAAAGCCTCAATTGATGATTGAGGGGGAGTTGTTGGTGCATGACAACCATCAATTGATGTTTTGGATGAAAGATTGAAGTCAAAGATTGAAGAAAAGATTAGTCTATGAAGCTTGAAGATAGTGCACATTCAAGAAATGAAGACTTGTATGGAAGATGCTATTTGGCCATTACTTTCATGTACTAAGGAGACATCAGTTAGCTCCAAATATATGTATGACACTTTGTTACCTCTTTTTACACGTGGACAATCTAGCAGTGGTCCAAATGAGGCAATGTCTCAACCTTTATAGGTTTGATGTGATGATGCAGATCATTCTATTTTTGATGTAGATTTACATGATGCACATATTGATGATGGAACTGATATTGAGGAGGAAAAAACTATGCCAAAATACGTGTGCAGACTTTGTGAGATAGCAAATTAATGCACCTCTATTATATCGTACTTGTTTAGGCTCTCATAGTGCTTCTTTTGCATCATATTGCTATGCTATGGCTGCCTCTAGTATTTGTGATGAGAATGAGCTTGTTTTGTTTGATGAAGCACATAATTATGAAAATTGGATGGCTGCTATGCAATCAGAATATGATGCTATCATGAAAAATGGTACCTCATCTTTATGTAATCGCCCCTTGGCAAGAAGGATATTGGCACTAAGTGGGTATACAAGCTAAAGCGTAAGCATGATGGAACAATTGATAGGTATAAGGCTAGGCTTGTTGCAAAGGGTTGTGATCAAGAATGAGGCATTGATTTTGATGAGACCTTTGCTCCTCATGCCAAATGACTACTCTTTATTTGCATCTGTGCACTTGCAACTCATCATGGTTGGAATATACATCAGCTGGACATTAAAACTTCATTTGTAAATGGTGTTTTGCATGAAGTGTATGTTTTCAGCCTCCTGGTTTTGTACAGAAAGGGCATGAAAACAAAGCGTGCAGGTTGAAAAAGGCATCATATGGTTTGAAGCAAGCAACACGTGCTTCGTATGAAAAGATATATGCCTAATTGATTGCATATGGTTTTGAGAACAGTCCAATTGAGAGCAACTTTTACATTAAGCATGCAAATGATGTGCTTCTGATCATTGTTGTCTATATTGATGACATGCTGCTCACTGGTCCTAATGAGAAGTATATTATTGTTTTTTAGGCTGATTTGCATGCCTCATTTGAGATGTCTGATTTGGGTCATTTGCATCATTATTTGGGCATTCAGTTTATGCAAGTTGATGATGGACTAGCTTTGTGTCAAATAAAATATACTATCACATTATTGCAATGTTTTGGCCTTGAAGACTACAAACATATTGCCACTCCTATGGAAACAGGTTTACAATTGAGTCTTCATGATGCTAGAGATGCATTTGATGCTGTTATCTATCAACAAACTATTGGATGCTTGATTTAGTTATGCATTACTCAACCAGATATTCACTTTGTTGTCTCATTGATGAGCAGGTTTATGCATTGCCCAGGTGTCAAGCATTGGCAGGCAGTTAAGTGCATCTTTTGCTACTTGAGTGGTACCCAACTATTTGGATTGTTTTATCCTAAGGGGGGATCACTATCGCCAGATTTACACACTTTTTTTGAATCTGATTGGACTGGTTGCTATTGTAAGCAATAGCTTGAATGATGTTTGTGTGACTCTCCTCCCATCCATATATACCCTCTTGTACTCTAAAATAGCAATGATATGGAATGGTCTAATGCCAACATGTGGCCATCATGCAACACACATCCCCATTACAACCCAATACCTTAGTGTATCCCTCAAGCTTGGGACCTTGGCTAGCTAGCCTTTGTCCCTCACACACATGGACTGATCCCTATGGATCAATGTCATGATCCTTGTGGATCAATGTCTGACACTCTCTCCCCCATTCTAAAGGTCATTGTACTCAATGATCAATGAGGGAAAGTACTTACAAACCAGAGCTTCTGATTCCCAAGTAGAGTCAGTAATGTTACCATCAGTGTCCATGTGAAAGGCCAAATGGCCATTGGAAACTTCTTTGTATATGCTCTTTAATAAAACATATAGTGGCCTGGTCAGTCACAGACTGTAATTTCAACTGCATTTGTAAGACCTAAGAAGTCTATCTTCGTGCTCCTTGTGTACTGTGTTTTTCGGCGTATTCTGCAACTCTATGCGGAGTACTGTGTGCAGCCTGAGGAGCTCCATTTTCTACTCCGAGGAGACCTCTTGATAAGGGGAGCGCACCATGGTGCATCGCCATCAAATCTCTTCACTGGTATCAGAGTGGTTTGGCACAAAGCTTTGTTCCTTTTGTGCGAGCAAAGCGAGCACCCCCTCCCCTGGACTTTCTCCAAGGCTTACGACTAAGGCGGCAACCAAGGCATAGACCTTGGCATACCTTTTCATCCGAGTCACTGAAGTCACAGTTGGCACTGTTGGTTGCGCACGAAGGAGGACCTCAATGATCAAGGAAGGTAGAGGTTCCTAGTGCTTCCCGAGAGGTCACCCATCCTAGTATTGTTCCCCCCAAAGCTTGCTTAACTGTGGCAATCTCTTGCCACTAAGCTACACTCTTTTGGTGTCTGAAGAAGCGGAAAGACTAAGGTTGACATTACCTTGAACTTGTTTTGGTCCCTCAAAGCTTCATTCTTTGCTTTCAACGCCTAATTTTGAAGCATTTTTGGGGTGTCTTTTGGAGCCATTTTGGAGTACTCTTGCACATAGTTCTCTTCATACATGTCCAAGAACATCAAGAAGAGTGTTCTTTGCACTTCTCTAACAATAAATATCAACCTTTAGGGTTGTGTCTTCAGCCACACTCATAAAACTACAGGTTTCTTGAAAGGTTTTCAGTTTTGGTGGGAGCAGCCACTGCAAATTTATGCAATTTTTTTTAGCTTAAAACATCAGAGTTGATAGACACTCGTAGGTCTTGTTGGCTAGTTTTTGGGCTATGCATTCATCCTTTTAGCATCATTTTACTGCATATATTGAGCACATACACACCATGTATGCTTCTGTGGATATCACTTATGTACATCCATGTGGTCATTGATATAGCGGTTATATTTTTTGCATAAAGCCTTTTACGTTTGATAAAGAGGGTCATGGTGAGGTTTTCTTAACTGGGAGACACCCAGATGTCAGGGTCTCTTCGGTGATGCAGGTGGAAGACTTACCCAGCCTCTCCATAGGAGATGTATGATAGTTTTCCATAGGTGCTCGATAAGCCTAGTTGGCTTTTGTTGGGTAACTGATTATATGCAGTGGAGTCAGTGATTCACTATGCAGGAAAACATGTCAATACTTGAAATTTTATGATATTTTGACACTGGTCATATGCTCATTTTGCAGAGGATACTTTGGCAAAATTTTTCCAGATTTTTGGTTTATCCAACTATATAGTGGTCGATTTACTCCTTAATACACCTATTCCTTGGTGTTTGGACTCTTCTAACTTCATTATCATTCTATCCAATTCTCTACCATCATGGCATCAGAGGTCTCAGGCACATCTGGTGGATCAGGGTCTAGTTCTAGTGTTCTAAGGAGGAGCTATAACTTGTAGGGCAAAGACCATCTTGAGATCCGAAAATTTGATGGCACAAACTTTGCTCTATGGAAGAATCAGATTAAAGATGTGCTGATTCAAAGGAGGCAATGGAAGCGAGTAAATGGGATTTCAAAGAAGCCTGCTGACATTGATGAAGATGATTGGGATGAGTTAGATGAAATGGCCAGGTCTACCATTCGCTTGCACATGGCAGATAATGTTTACTTTACAGTATTAGACTGTGAAAGTGCAAAGGAGCTTTGGAAAAAGTTATGCAATACATATGAAAAAGAGACAGCATCAAATAAAGTGTATCTGGTGAGAAAATTATATGACCTTTGCATGAAGGACACAAATAGTGTTGCTGCTCATCTAAATGAGTTTGATGCTATATTCTCCCAGTTACAGGCTCAAAAAATGGTTATGGATAATGAAGTGAAAGTAGTATTGCTGTTATGCACCCTGCCATCATCATGGGATACGTTTTGCACAACTATTAGCAATAGTGCACTTGGTGGTAAACTTGTCTATGATGACATATGTGGAGCACTCTTGAGTGAGGAGATTCGTAGAAAATCTATGGGTTGCACTCAGAGTGGAGATGCATATAATGTTCGTGATTCTTACCAAGGAAAGAATCAGCAACATGGCAAGAGCAAGAACAAGGAAAAGAATGGTCAACCTAATACGAGTAGAAGTAAATCAAGGAAGAGGGATATGGAATGCCATTATTGTCATAAGAAAGGACATATGAAGAAAGACTATTATGCATTAAGGAATGCTAAAAGTAAAGGACAAAATGTTGATGGGCATGTTAAACAGTTACCTACACCATCTACTTCAACTATGAAGATTGAAGAAATTAATGCTATTTCTGATGATGCTGATGTGTTGACACTTGATAGTACTGTGCCAACTAAGGCTCTTATGGCTGATTCTCTTTTGCACACATGGCTGCTAGATTCTGGTGCTTCTTTCCATGTGACACCACATAGAGAATGGTTCTCTAATTATGCAGCAAAGTCTCTTGGCACCATGAGACTTGGTGACTCTTACTAGTGTGACATTACGGGGATTGGAGATGTGGTTGTGCAGTTCATTGATGGTTTGAAATTTACTATGCATAATGTACGCCATGTACCTCAGTTATCACGTAGATTGATGTCAGCTGGCCAACTTGATGACCTTGGTTACAAGGTGGTGTTCTATGCTTAGTCCTTTTGTATATCAAAGGGCAATATGGTCATTACAAAAGGAAGCAAAGTTGGCTCACGTTATCCTTTATTTGTATCATAGAAAGAACACTTGTTAGTTGTTACTGAACAGCCTATGACTTGTATTTGGCATGGTTGTTTGGGCCATATATCTCATAGTGGAATGGAAAATCTTTCTCATTCTGGCTACTTACCTGTGTTATCTTTCTCTGATTTTTCATTTTGTGAGCATTGTCAATATGGAAAGCAAACCAGAAATGTGCATAGAATGCACATTGACTCTTCAATTCAACCTTTAGATCTCGTTCATACAGATGTGCGTGGTCATATGCCGACTGGGTCCTTAAGTGGTTCTCTTTACTTTGTCACTTTCATAGATGATGCTACTAGAAAAGTCTGGGTATATCCTATCAAATCCAAGGATGAGGTATTCCCTACTTTCAGAAAATGGCTTGCTTCAATTGAGACTGAAAAAGGAACTAAGATTAAGGCTTTACATTCAGATAATGGGGATGAATATACCTCACATGAAATCAACCTTTTTTGTCAATCTAGAGGGATTCATAGAGAGTTTACAGCTCCTTGTACCCCAATACACAATGGTGTAGCTAAAGGGATGAATAGAACTATTCAAGATAGAGTAATTTCTATGTTGCATCATGCAAACCTCTCACAAGGATTTTGGGTAGAAGCAGTATTGACTAAAGTTCATGTGATTAACCTTTCACCTAGTGCTGCTAAAGGTCTGAAAGTGGCAACAACAACAAGAGTTATGGAGAGGGAAACCACCATATTATGATCATCTTCGAGTTTTTGGGTGTGAAGCATATGTTCATATACCCAAGAGTCTTAGACAAAAGTTGGACCATAAATCAAAGAAATGCTATTTTCTTGGATATGGTCGAAAAGGACAATTTGGATATTGCTTATGGGATCCTGAAACATGCTCAGTGATTAGAAGTCGTGATGTCATTTTCAATGAGTCTAAGATGCATAAACAACCCATTAAGGAGGTTGAAGTGAGAAGAGTGGTGTTTGAGGATACTAGTCCTCCAACTAGCATGCATAAAAATGTTTCACACAGGGATGTTCAAGAGAATGTCCGATCAGATCAGTTTGCACATGTTCCTATTGAGCAACCATTGAGACGCTCTACACGTGTCTCACATCCACCTTATAGATATGTTCCAGGTTTAGATTTTGTTATGCTAACAGATGCCGGTGAGCCGTCTTGCTACAAAGAGGCTACGCAGATAGAGGATCATGTCAAGCGGGAGCGTTCCATGAAGAGTGAGTTGGATTCTATTCAAAAGAATGGTACTTGGGATTTAGTACCTTTGCCAAATGGTAGGAAAGCTTTACCATGTAAATGGGTATATAAGTTGAAATTCACATCAGATAGTGCTTCTCCAAAGTATAAAGTACAACTTGTTGCAAAGGGTTTTAAGCAACAACATGGTGTTGATTTCAAGGAGATCTTCTCTCCAGTGGTCAAGATGACTACCCTACGCATGTTGCTTGGATTCGTTGCAATGGAGGACTTAGAGTTAGTCCAAATGGATGTGAAAACTGCTTTCTTGCATGGAGATCTTACAAATGACATCTATATGGAACAACCAGAGGGTTATGTAGTCCTTGGCAAGGAAAGTCTAGTTTGTAAGCTCAAGAAGAGCTTGTATGGACTTAAACAGTCCCCTAGACAATGGTACCAAAAGTTTGATGCTTTTATGAAGTCTCAAGGCTATTCTTGAAGCAATGAGGATCATTGTCTCTACACAAAGAGATGCTCAGATGGCAGCTTGATATGTTTGATACTTTATGTCGATGGTATGTTGATTGCTGGGAAGTCCTCTTATGACTTGTCAATTCTCAAAAAGTTGAGTTAGACATTTGATATGAAGGATTTGGGGGATGCCAAACATATTCTTGGCATGCACATTACTCATGATAGGAGTAAAAGATGCATATACTTGTCTCAAAGTGAGTATATATCCAAAGTACTTTAAGGTTCAATATGCAGGGTGGAAAGGCATTGAGTACACCTTTACCCACATATGTGAAATTGAGCAAGGATGATTGCCCCAAATTAGATGAGGAAAAGGAATTCATGACCAAAATTCCCTATCAGTCTGCTGTTGGTAGTCTCATGTATGCTATGGTAACTATGAGACTAGACAATGTATTTGCAGTGGGACTTGTGAGCAGAGATATGTCTCATCCTGGCAAGAAACATTGGGAAGCAATCAATATGATTTTGAGATATCTGAGTGGCACTAAGGACAAGTGTCTATGCTTAGGTAGAGGGAAAGCATCCATTATTGGTTACACAGATTCTTACTATGCTAGTTGTGTAGACAATCACAAGTCTACATCATGGTACATTTTTCCTTTTGCTAGAGGTGCTATCTCTTGTATATCTTGTCTTCAGGAATGTACAGGTGTTTCCACCATAGAAGCAGAGTATGTTGTAGCAAGTTAGGCATGTAAGGAAGCATTGTGGCTTTCTCGTCTTGCTTGTGATATGGGTTTACCTCAGCATGTACCTTGTTTGCTTAGTGACAGTCAGAGTGCCATTGATTTGGCTAAGAATCTGGTCTATCATGCAATGCCCAAGCACATTGAAGTGAGGTATCACTTCATAAGAGATTGCTTAGCCACTGAGCACATTATTCTTGAGAAGGTTCACACTCAAGATAATGCTGTAGATGCTTTGACTAAAGTTCTACCACATGATAGCTTTTAACACTGTTATCACTTGATGGGGGTTAGTTGATTCATGATCTTACACAATCACTTGTATACTGTGTAACATGCCCATCAAGTGGGAGGTATAGTTTGTATACTTACACTCAGGTATTCTTTATCATTCTTTATTTTTTCTCCCATGATTACTTCGGCCATATTGGCCTTTAGAGGGAGATTGTTATCGTTAGTGTCCATGTGAAAGGCCGAATGGCCTCCGAACACTTCTTTGTATATGTTCTTTAATAAAACATATAGTGGCCTGGTCAATCACAGACTATAAGTTCGACTGCATTTGTAAGACCTAAGAAGTCTGTCTTCGTGCTCCCTATGTACTGTGTTTTTCTACGTATTCTGCAACCTCTGTGCGGAGTACTGTGTGCGGCCTTAGGAGCTCCGTTTTCTACTCCGAGGATATTGTTGTGGAGCTCTTGATAAGGAGAGTGCATTGTGGTGCATCACCATTGAATCTCTTCAAGTAAGTGGTAATACTCTCTAGGCTACTAGATACTCCTCGATGATAGGATTTCTCAATCGTTTTTGTCTCCGATCTAGTATCCTGTTTGGAGAATGATCTGTGCTATCACTTTCCTGTAGAGGAAAAATACCCTCTATTAGATTATCCTCCCTGGAAATATACTTTTGAAGTTTACTAACATGAAACACTGGATGGACTCTACAATTTGGAGGAAGCTCTAATCGGTATGCAACTTCACTTAGATTTTTAACTATCTTCCAAGGTCCACAAAACCTTGGTGAAAGCTTACTACACTTCCTTGTGGAGAGTGAAGTAGATCTAGATATTATTGGACGAAAGAATCTATCTCGTTCCTCAAAGGATCTAGAAGATCTATTCCTGTTAACATACTCTTTAGCCCTATCAACAACTTGCTGCATCTTGGCTTTAGCTATTCCTATATTTCCTTGGAGGTTTGCTAAGAACTCCAATGCACTAGGACATTTCTTTGGCATGCCTATGGTACTGGGAGCATTGGGATTCATGCCATAGTTCATCTCAAAAGGAGACATACCTGTCACCTTGTGAGGCCTATTGTTATAAGCTAACTTAACTAGTGGCAAATAACTATCCCAATCTGTCTGTCTCTCAGACACATATGCCCTCAACATGTCCTCTAAATCTGGTTGACCCTCTCAGTCTGACCATCTGTCTGAAGATGATCACCACTAATCATCTTTAATGACACCTTCAATTTATCAAATACAAACTTCCAGAATTGTGCTGTGAATCTGACATCCCTATTTGAAACGATGGATGTCAGTAACCCATGCAATCTGAAGACATGCTAGATAAACAACTCTGCTACCCGTGGAGCTTCTATCATCTCTTGCATGGGTATGAAATGAGCCATCTTGCTCAATCTATCTACCATAACCTAGGATAGTATCCCACTTCCTTTGGGTCCACGGTAACTTGACTATGAAGTCCATGGATACACTATCCTAGTTATGATCTGCAATCTGTAAAGGATGCAAAAGACTTGGTGTCTTTACCCTTTTTGCTTTGTTGACTTGATACATAAAATATTTTTGAACATAAGTATGGACATCTCTGGCTAATCCAAGCCACCAAAATGTTCTTCTAACAAGTTGTATTGTCTTGTCAACACCCTCAACAAGGCACATCATGGTTATCATGCATGACTTTTCTGCTCAAATCTCAGGATCCTTGTACGCAAACCTTTCCTTTCTGTTTGAATATTCCATTCTCGTGTGAGAAATCGGAATACAGAATGGACTTGTTTGCTTTTTTAGGTGAAGAAACAACTAGAACTACCCCATCTCCTATAATAGAGTCATCATTGATGGCTCTAATAATCTATAACAAATGTGGATCTTCCACTTGTGCTTCCTTTATCTCTTGAAGCAATGAGCTTTCTAGATCTGTAAAGATCATTTGATACATTATCCATGATAATGCATCAACAACTATATTCTCTTTGCCTCTTTTATACAAGATTTCCATGTGAAACTCCTGCATGAGCTCAACCCAATGAGCATGTCTGCCTCGAAGGTCTGGCTAACTACAAAATACTTGAGTGTATGGTGATCGGTGTATAACTTAAAGTTTACACCATAAAGATAGTTTCTCCAGACTTTAAGTGCATGCACCACTACATACCACTCCTGTTCGTGCACTGGCCAATTGCGCTATGCACTACTCATCTTCTTTCTTTCAAAAGCTATTGGCTTGCCATCTTGGCTCAAAATTGCCCCTATGGCTATGCCACTAACATTTGTCTCTAAGTCAAAGGGTTTCTATGGATCTACCACTTTGAGTATAGGAGCCTCTGAAATAGCTTGTTTTAGAGTATCAAAACTCTCTTACTGCTCTTGCTTCCATGCAAATGGAAGAAAGAGCAGCAAGCTCATCATAGATGTTGTTATTGATGAATAAGATGAGATGAATTTTCGATAGAAATTGGAAAGTCCTAAAAATGATTGTAACTATCCCTCATCCCGAGGAGTAGGCCAAGATAAAAGAATTGAAACCTTCCTGGATCCATCTGAGCCCCATCGACCAATACCACATGCCCTAGATACTCTATCCTTGAAAGTAACAACTCAGTCTTCTCTGGCTTTACATACAACTATTTTTCTCTTAGAAAATTTGATACTAATCTCAGATGATTTTCATGCTCATGCACAGTCCTACTATACACTAACAAATCATCAACAAAATCAACAACATACTTTTAATGAACGATCGTAAAATGTCATTCATTAACATCATAAATGTAGTTGGTGCATTAATCAAACCAAATGGCATGACCAAATACTCATAATGACCAAAATGGGTCCTGAAAGTTGTCTTATGTACATCATGATCTCTTAATCTAATATGATGTTAGCCACTTTTTAAATCTATTTTAATAAATGCAACGGCTCCACCTAGAGCATCTAAAAGATCAGCTATCATGGGCATGTGATATCTGTGTCTAATAGTAATCTTATTGAGTGCTCGGTAGTCGATGCACATCCTATAAGATCCATCTTTCTTCTTCACTAGAAGAACTAGTGCTACAAAGGGTGAATAGCTGGGTCTAATTAGCCCTTTCTATAGGTACTTGTCCATGACCTTGCTGAATTGATTTTCCTTCTGCAGACTCATTTGAAATGGTGGCCTAACAGTCAAACTCATGCATGGTACCAATTTGATTCTATGCTCTATGTTCCCACAAGGAGGCAAACTAGAAGGTAATTCTTGCAAGAATAACACTTGGAATTCTGCTCTCACTTTTGCTAAAAGTGCTGGAGCATTCCAACTAGAGTCTCCATGACTATATGAATCCATCATAATACATGATGTATGCATAAAATAAAGAAAATAAATAAACTTACAATCAATTTTAAGAAACTTGGTGGCATTTACCAATCGCATCTCTTCGAGATCTGGTTCTCCACAGATCAGTAGTTGCCTCCCCTCATGCTCAAACTGATAAACATGCAAAGCAAAGTCAACGATTGGTATCTTCCTCACATACCATTTCTTACCAAGGACTACATCAAAACGTGCTAGTCTCACTATCTCAAAATCCAATATTTCCTCATAGGACTTGATCTGAATAGGTAGATCAACAACTCACTGATCCCATGTCTCAGTTCCCTTCACATTGGCTAACTCTATTGTGTAGGCATACTCTGACTGCACAATCTTTAGATGTAACCTCTTGCCTAGTTGAGAACTAATGAAATTATGCATTAACCCAGTGTCAAAGAGTACCTTGATAGGCTATCTTGCCATGAATCCCCTCATAACAATGAGTTCTGTGTCTGGGAGCTGATATCCTTTCTGTGCCACTGGCAAAAGCACAACATCTAGCATAGTTGGGACCTTCTTTGTGAATGTCATGGCCACTATGGGAAATGATAGCAGTGATGGATGATCTCCGAAGTCCTCATCCTATCATCACTCCTTGCTTGAGTAGGATTTATGACTATGGTGACTGCTATCTTCTTTTTCCAAGGCCAGTCCTTAAGCAACTGCTGTCCTAAACACCCATAGCATAATCCTTCTTTCATTGACTTGTCTTTCTACTGAGGGGTAAGTATGGAGTTATTATAAGCCCTCTCAACTAGAGCAAACACTTTTCTCTTACCTCCTACAACTATCTTGATCATATGCACTTGCTTAGCCTCTCTAGAAGGCTGTGCATTGATTGAACCAGGAGTAGGTGTGTGGAAGGATCGACTTACCCTAGGCCATGAGGACCTCTGACCCTGGGAGCCTATGCCCCTATGGCCATCCTCATAGACTAAATCCATCACTGTGGCCTATGCCAAGGACTGACATCTCAAAGGAGCACCTCTCTGTACTTATCCGCATACTCTTGAACTGTCTGATTCTTTTGATTGATGAAGAACGAGGTGTCTACTGTTCTACACCTCTCATCAGGCAACACGAAATTATCATCGAACAAGATCTTGAACTAATTCCAAGTTGTGGGATCCTTCTTATCTTGTTCTATCGCATGCCACCACCTATGGGAAATGTCCATAAGATTATACATGGCCTACTAAATCTTGTGTCTATCATCCATGATATGACACAAGCAGAAGCACTGCTCCCACTTGCTGAGCCACTACTCAATAGCATCATCAATCCTAGCACTAGTCAAACCATGATATGTAGGTGGCTTGAGATCCTTAAGCTTCCATTTGGCCTCTCTGACTAGGATGCTATCTCTAGGAGCTTCTCGAGTTTGATGCTCATCTAGAGCATCTACCTCCATCCCTGACAAGTTAGGCTATGGCACATCTTCCTCTTTCTTGGACCCACTAACGTGTACCAAGATGTCATGAAGTGTGCTTTTTAGATTAGTAATCCTATAACTCATGGTCTGAATGGGATCTACAGGTTGCTCTTCCATGAGTATATCTTTCCTAGAAGGGGATGATGGTCCTGAGGCCATACTAGGATAGGTCAATTTATGAGTTTTTGTTTTTACATTTTTTGTGATTTTTGAACAGTACGTTCTATGTAAACCTAAAGTAAATCAGCGGCAGTGGAAAAAAAACAAATGACAAGCATTTGCTCAATGGAAAAGAAAGAAACAAGAAACTTTTAGTACATTTTGTATTCTTGAATTCATATGCATACTAAATTTCTAGAAATTTTGATAGCATAACGATGTGGTTTTGAAAATCCGAAAAATTATACCAAGGAATCGACAAGCAATTTCTGCAAGAACAGTGCTAACAGGCACAATCTAACTACAAATAGATCAAAGGGGATTACACACCCTTACAAATTTCTCTTTCTTTCCTTGCTAACCTATAAGAAAATACTTACTTGTCCCTAGAAAGAAGAGTACATGCATCATACAATATGAGTCCATGTCTTAACTATGCATATAGTCTAGATGCTATGCAAAATTGCATGTTCTATATGGAGGATGAAGCAGAAAGAAGGCAATAGTGCATATTAATTGACAACATACTTATCTAGAGGTTAATTTGCAGGTGTGTTCAAGTGCTGGAGATGATCCACATGCCTTCCTAATAACTTCCCAAGAATCTCCCGATAGTTTATGCTTCAAAACGATGCTCGAAAGAGGGTTGTTGATGAAGAAGGATCAAAGTTGAAGCTCTCAAAAACTGAAACCAAATTGTGGCTTGCAACCACTCACTAGAGAGACTCTGAGAGAGCTATCCTCAACAAGAAAAATCTCAAAATTTGAATATTGGATGCTCAAGATATGGGCAAAAGAGTGGATGAGGATGTTGAAAATTAGCTAATAAACCTAGCCTTAACTATGAAATGTAAGAGAAAGTCGAAATTTCTCTCTTCTTCAATAGAGGGCATGCAAGCTTGTGTTTTGATCCCACATGGGTTGTTATCCTCCAGAGTGAGTATGTATAAACCAATGATTGCTGATGCCCTTCTATTTCAAAAGCAAAGAGAGAATAATGATGTTCTATCTCTCTCTCTCTACATGGGTGCACACAGACATGTCGTGGAGCCATCGGGCTGCTACTCGTGAACACTGGGTAGGCACTCCCGTTTGTGGGTAGGTCCTTTAGGTTGAGCGCTGTAGAAGGGGATCCTATGGCTCCCCAAAACCTCCTTTTAAAATCTTCTATGCACACAATTGAACACGAAAATCTGCAAAATGCAACAGCGATTGGAAACTTCAAATGCATGCAAAAATCTCCACGAAGAAGACGATGAAAAATGCAAAAAATCTCCCAAAAAATTCACGCCAAAAACAAGATCCTATTTGCTCTGATACCAATTGTAAGCAATAGCTAGAATGATGTGTGTGTGACTCTCCTCCCATCCATATACCCTCTTGTGCTCTAAAAATAGAAATGATCTGGAATGGTCTAGTGCCGAAATGTGGCCATCATGCAACACTCATCCCCATTACTACCAAGTACATTAGAGTATCCCTCGATCTTGGGACCTTGCCTAGCTGGCCCTTGTCCCTCACACACATGGACTGATCCCTATGAATCAATGTCATGATCCCTATGGATCAATGTCATGATCCCTTTGGATCAATGTCTGATTGCTATGATACAAGTCTGTCCATTAGTGGTTTTTCCTTCATGCTTGGTAGCTGATGCATATCTTGGTTGAGCAAGAAGCAACCTATTGTGGCCACTTCTAGTTGTGAGGCTTAGTATAGGGTAGCTTTAGCAATGACTATTGAGTGTGTGTGGCTCAGATGCCTTATGGCTGATTTGGGCATTGGTCAGTCTTCTGCCACTACCATCTTCACTAACAATCAGAGTGCATTGGTAGTTGCAAGGAACCCTATGTTCCATGCTTGCACTAAGCACATTGAGGTGCACTATCATTATGTCAAGGAGAGGTTCTCTACTAGAGAGATGAGTTTGGCATATGTGCCCACATAGGAGAACATTGCAAACCTTTTCACAAAGGCTCTACCTAGGGAGAAGTTTGAAGCTTTCTAAAAAGCTTTGGGCTTATTTCCTTTTGTGGATTGATTCCACATAGCTTTGCACTTCCTTATACATGAGTGCCAACTCCTCATTCACCGCATCACTCCTAGGGGGATTATTTGATATATTTAGGTAGTGATGCACTAGGATCGTAGGGGCATACAAAGTCAGAAAAAGTGGGCCCCCCATGTTGAATTCCTTAGGGAAAAAAATCCCCCATTTCTATTCTATTTCCCTCCTACCCACTTACCCTTTCTCCCATTGTGATGGAGTTGATAATGAATTACGTTTTTCCCTCTTTAGGAGGTTTTTTTCCTCGGCTTGTATATACGCCTATAACCTTAATGGGTCATTTTATCTTTGTACATTCTCTTGGTAATACATTCAGTATTGTGTGTTGTGCTCCAAGCTTCTTCTTCTTCCTTATGCTGTTTGCATGCTTCCGTAGATCTCAAAATCCAACACATCATAGGATATAGCTTTTATTAAACTTTAGCTATAGTCTCCTTAAAATGATCTATTTAAGTGAACAAATTGATGGAGCATTTTCTAGGTTTTTGATATTTTTGATGCCCAATAGGTCCTAATAGTAGAACAAAACTAAGTAGATGGTCACCAAGAGAGGCCATAAATAAAGATGCATGTTGTTCTCTATGTCAAGTATTTTAGTATAAGCATGCATATCAGCATGATCTCAATGTATAAATATTGAACTAATATGGAGATGTAATGGTGAAGTTGACTACCAAGAGATCCAAAAAATGGAAGATGCTAAAAGTTATCATTCCGGTGGAGAATTGAAAATGTCTTTCTCCCATGGCCATTGTGTTGAAAAAGAACACTAATAAAATCCACATATGTGTGGACTTTAGAGCACTCAACAAGATGGGTTCCCTATGCCCTTTGAGAATAGGTTGTTGAAGAAGTGGTTGGGCATACACTATACAACTTCTTGGATGGATCTAGTGGATACAACCAGATATCAATTCATCCCAAGGATCAAGAAATAACAACCTTCATCACACCACAAGGAACCTACATTTATGTGAAAATGCCTTTTTGACTAAAAAATGCCCTTATAGCTTTCAATAGAGTGGTGAAGGTTATCTTTGGACCCCTGATTTTGGAAGCTCTTTGAATACTTATGGATCATCTTTTGTATTAGTACTCATATGGAATGCTTAGATGATCATATGGTTCAATTGTGATAGATCTTAAATAGATGTGGGGGGAAACCAAGTGGAAGTTTAATCCAAATAAGTCTCACTTTCTAGTCATCGAGGGTACCCTTCTTGGACATGTGGCATCTACCAAAGGTATGGACCTTGATCTAGATAAAATCATAGCTATATTAAAGCTACCCAAGCTTAGGACACCAAATGAAATCCAAAGTTTTTTTGTTGATACTAGCTACCACAAAAGGTTTAGCAAAATGTATGCAGACATACTAGCTCGACCACTTGCAAGACTTATAGGTAAAGATGTCCCATTCAAGTGGGATGAAGAAGAGGAAAAGGCTTATCAAGTTCTAAAATTAAATCTTGTGGCACCATCACTCCTCACTCCTCATTAGTCTAAAGATTCTCATGTGGATGCTTGTGTCTATGTTGTGGGGGTAGTTCTCACACAACATAGTGAGCAGTACAAACTAGACAGACCCATCGAATATGCAAGTCAAATTCTAACTAGGGCCGATAAGAACTACAATACCATTAAAGAGAGAAACTTTGACAATGATATTTGGAGTACCAAAATTTCACCATTATCTGTTAGGGTTAGATTTTTTCATCATTATAGATTACCAAACATTAAGGTATTTATTGAATAAGCCATAAACAACATGTAGGATCTGGAGGTGGCTCCCATTGTTCCAAGAAATCGATTTTGTTATAGTGCATATACTAAGTAAAGAACCATGCCATTTGAGTGTATAATGAGTTCCCCAATGTTGATCTATTTATGAGGAGTTCTCAAGGGTGGTATGATGATGCAAGGAGTTTCTGAAGACACAGAAATATGAAAATCATGCAACCATGCGATTATGGTTGATCCTCTATCTAGAGTTATCCTAGAGAACCATGCCATTTGATTGCATAATGAGTTGCCCAATGTTGATCTATTTATAGGAAGTTCTCAATGGTGGTATGATTATGCAAGGAGTTTTTGAAGACAAGGAAGTATGAAAATCATGCAAGCACCAAGAGAGAGAAAGGAAAAAACTAAGAAACAAAATGATAACATTCTAGAAGCAAGTTCTTTAGAGGGATAAAAGAAGAAGAAACATATGTGGGAACAAAAGTGAGCTAAGCGTCTAACATCACTTGAAAAGAATATTGATGAAATGATAGATTCACTATCCCAAACTAACTCTCAACTTCAAGATAAACAACTATATCTTAGAATTAGAGGTGAGGATCGATAAAATCTAGTCTCCAAAAAGAAAGAAAAAGCCTACGACATGAATGCTAGTGGGCATGATCGATATTCAAAATCCCAATGCCTAAGGATCTACAGTTGCTCTTAAAAGCATATCAAGCTAGGATAGTTACAAGAACATCAATTGAGAATCTTGATCAATGCTATCCACAAGCCAATCTTGAGTAACAAAGGTTAGAAATGTCCAAGAGGATGATCGAGGTAGCTCAATAATTGTTAGAGAAGGTACTATGTCCTCTCTCTAACACTAGAATACCTAAGCTTTAGTTTCATAATATGACATATCCAATGAAATATCCTCATAAATGTGTACTACCTCCTCAACCACTAGTGTGTGTTCCACCACCAATACATATACCAATTGAACCAATTTATCAAATCTAGTCATTGAGGACTTAAATTACTCCTAAGGTGTGTACTCAATCACCCTTAGTGAGTGGAAAAGGAGATTTGGTACACATTGAACCATTTGTATCCTCTCTAGAACCTCTAAAATTGCTTCAACCTAGAGAGAGAGAGAGAGAGGATATTGAGATATTAATCAATTCCAAACCTCCCAAGAAATTTTGGAACCAATTCAATTTGAAGTTCCAAGAAAAGGATGCTAGGTGGGAGGCTAAGCATTCAAAAGAGCCAAGACATTTGGCATGAAATACAAGAAGAGAAATGGACGAAGTGATAGGTGTCAAAACCTCCCTTCAATGAGCTTGCAGTAAAAGCATTTGATACCTTGAATGATCTACGTGTCCAAAGTCTTGGACCTATCAGTGAAGATATGTTTGAATGTGAGAATGACATTCCAACTATCTTAGCTAAGTATTTCGGGCCACATGAAGATGCTTCAGAGTGCAAGAAGAAAAAACTTCTTCATTTGAGGAAGAGTGACTCAAAGAGTTCCCAAGGAGCCCTCATGGATCTGAAGAAAGCTAGAGTAAAGTGCACTCTCACTATGGAGGAATTGATAAAGTAAAACCTCACTGCTAGGATGAAATTGTTAGCTAAATGGATCTTGATCACACAAAGATAAAGATGGATAATTCAAATAAATACCTTTATATAAAGCTAGTGAATACAATGAAGGAGATGAGGGGAATTCTTGTGTTCAGCTTACCTTCAATGACATCACTATTACGACAATTACTGACTCAAGTGTAGGTGTAGTTGTTTCTTCGAAGTCCTTGTGGACCAAATGGGGTAAAGTGGCACTAAGGCCACTTAGGATGGTTACAACTAGCAAATGTTCACATGATCAAACCTTTAGGACTGATTCAAGGTATAACACTAAGAACTTATGGCCATGAGTTTGAGCACACTCTCACCATTTGTGACTTTGGAAAGGAAAGCAATTGTAAATTATTGTTAGGAAGACCTTTCTTGCACAAACTTCAAGTGGTGCAAGATTTGGGTAGAAATGTAGTCTACTTGTAACATCATGGGACAAAAAAACGGATATACTCAATATCCAACTCATATAGAGATATGCCACCACTTCAATGCAAGGAAATCCATCAAAATGCAGATGATTTAGCATATAGTGAGTCCTTTAGTGAGTCTTAAGCAGAGATCAAGATTGTGAGAATGAGGAAACTCGGTTATGGATGTGCTAGGGTGATTTAAGTCAAGAAACTAGGAAAAGAAAGAACAAAGATCTTAATTGGGAGAAGTGAATCTTTGATAAAACAATTGAAAATCCCTCATACATGCCTATGAAGATCCCAAATGAGGACTTGGAACCATACAATTGGGTTCAGATCCTTGTGATCTTGGGTGTGGCAATTAATGAGCAAACACTAAATCCATGTCAAGATGATGAAGGACGTAACCTCTTCATGGTGCAAGTAGTCTTAGATGATTAGAAAGATGAGACATATTATAGATTATCCATGATCCTAGTCTATGAGAGAGTGAAAGAGGAAAAATAAATCTCATTAAGAAAACAAGAAATCAAAGATCTAAAGAGAGGAAGAAAAAAGCTTCCAAACATAGTAGATCTTTATTATGCATCAGATAAAGATGATTTGACCAAGGTTGGACTCCTAGATTCAAGAGGGCACCTAAGTCAATATCGTACTATATGGAAGTCTATCAGCTTGAGAAAGATAAGGATAAACATGATGCTATGGAAATGCTCATATTAGGCATGCAGTGATGCGAAGATGCAGAGAGAGAAAATTTTGATATGATTTCCTCAGAAGTATGCTTTGATTGCATATTAGAATTTATGTCTCTATATATAGTGTGATGTCAGACACGAGGAGAACTAAATGATTTCCTTGAACTCAATTAGATCCAATCACTATTAGAAGACAAATCTAACAAGCTTGAGCATGCATAATGCACTGGTCTATCTCTTCATCTTCAGGATGGATTACAGTGGTTCAAACTGTACTTGTTGTGGGCACTGCCTAACTGCTATGGAAGGATTATATGGGTCTTTGGGCTAGTGGATTATGGCCTTCAGGCACCCCAATATGTGGCCTCTGGGATAGATAGGTCTCACTTTAGTCGGTAGGCCCATCAAAATCAATCTCTATGCTGGGGCTTAGGGCCATCCCTTCCCAATTTTTACCCTAGTAGGTCTAGTTCTATAATCCTAACTATGCCACACATCTAACTCCTGCTTTGTGCGACACTATGGATATCATGGGTACTAAGCTCAACTTTACTTGTATTTTCAATTAATTCAAACAAATTTGAGAGATTAAGCCTCATGCCTTCCTTTAGAAAGAAGTATGTGCAAAGAATATGTAGCTCTTTTACCTCTGATGTGAACACTATGAATATTGGCATTTGCGTTTTGTGGTTCAATCTTTCCAACTCATTCTTCTACTTCACTTTACAAACATCTAAGTATTGTGCTAAAAATGAGAAAGAGAAGAAGATTCATGTGGATTTTGATTGTTAGTAGTACATAAACTATTGTGAATTATATGTACTAGTGCTAAACTTCATAGAAAAATGTACGTGTTCAAATTATATGCAAAAGTGTTTGTGCTAATATAGAGATTTGTATGAAATCTGTCTGAAAGAGGAGTTCTAGAAAATCATTCACTCGACATATATGATAATGTGCAGTGCATAAGAGAGTTCACCTTCCAAGATGAAGAACACTTTTCTACATCTTTCAAGATGGAGAATGATATCCTATGAAGAGGAGAGAGAGAGAGAGAGAGAGAGAGAGAGAGAGAGAGAGAGATTAATCAATTCCAAACCTCCCAAGAAATTTTGGAACCAATTCAATTTGAAGTTCCAAGAAAGGATGCTAGGTGGGAGGCTAAGCATTCAAAAGAGCCAAGACATTTGGCATGAAATACAAGAAGAGAAATGGACCAAGTGATAGGTGTCAAAACCTCCCTTCAATGAGCTTGCAGTAGAAGCATTTGATACCTTGAATGATCTACGTGTCCAAAGTCTTGGACCTATCAGTGAAGATATGTTTGAATGTGAGAATGACATTCGAACTATCTTAGCTAAGTATTTAGGGCGAGATGAAGATGCTTTAGAGTGCAAGAAGAAAAAAATTCTTCATTTGAGGAAGAGTGACTCAAAGAGTTCCCAAGGAGCCCTCATGGATCTGAAGAAAGCTAGAGTAAAGTGCACTCTCACTATGGAGGAATTGATAAAGTAAAACCTCACTGTTAGGATGAAATTGTTAGCTAAATGGATCTTGATCACACAAAGATAAAGATGGATAATTCGAACAAATACCTTTATATAAAGCTAGTGAATACAATGAAGGAGATGAGGGGAATGCTTGTGTTCAGATTACCTTCAATGACATCACTATTACGACAATTACTGACTCAAAAGTAGGTGCAGTTGTTTCTTCGAAGTCCTTGTGGACCAAATGGGGTAAAGTGGCACTAAGGCCACTTAGGATGGTTACAACTAGCAAATGTTCACATGATCAAACCTTTAGGACTGATTCAAGGTATAACACTAAGAACTTATGGCCATGAGTTTGATCACACTCTCACCATTTGTGACTTTGGAAAGGAAAGCAATTGTAAATTATTGTTAGGAAGACCTTTCTTGCACAAACTTCAAGTGGTGTAAGATTTGGCTGGAAATGTAGTCTACTTGTAACATCATGGGACAAAAAAACGGATATACTCAGTATCCAACTCATATAGAGATATGCCACCACTTCAATGGAAGGAAATCCATCAAAATGCAGATGATTTAGCATATAGTGAGTCCTTTAGTGAGTCTTAAGCAGAGATCAAGATTGTGAGAATGAGGAAACTCGGTCATGGATGTGCTAGGGTGATTTAAGTCAAGAAACTAGGAGAAGAAAGAACAAAGATCTTAATTGGGAGAAGTGAATCTTTGATAAAACAATTGAAAATCCCTCCTAGATGCCTATGAAGATCCCAAATGAGGACTTGGAACCATACAATTGGGTTCAGATCCTTGTGATCTTGGATGTGGCAATTAATGAGCAAACACTAAATCCATGTCAAGATGATGAAGGACGTAACCTCTTCATGGTGCAAGTAGTCTTAGATGATTAGAAAGATGAGACATATTATAGATTATCCATGATCCTAGTCTATGAGAGAGTGAAAGAGGAAAAATAAATCTCATTAAGAAAACAAGAAATCAAAGATCTGTAGAGAGGAAGAAGAAAGCTTCCAAACATAGTAAATCTTTATTATGCATCAGATAAAGATGATTTGACCAAGGTTGGACTCCTAGATTCAAGAGGGCACCTAAGTCAATATCATACTATATGGAAGTCTATCAGCTTGAAAAAGATAAGGATAAACATGATGCTATGGCAATGCTCATATTAGGCATGCAGTGATGCAAAGATGCAGAGAGAGAAAAATTTGATCTGATTTCCTCAGAAGTATGCTTTGATTGCATGTTAGAATTTATGTCTCTATATATAGTGTGATGTTAGACACGAGGAGAACTAAATGATTTCCTTGAACTCAATTAGATCCAATCACTATTAGAAGACAAATCTGACAAGCTTGAGCATGCATAATGCACTGATCTATCTCTTCATCTTTAGGATGGATTACAATGATTCAAACTGTACTTGTTGTGGGCACTCCCTAACTGCTATGGAAGGATTATATGGGTCTTTGGGCTAGTGGATTATGGCCTTCAGGCACCCCAATATGTGGCCTCTGGGATAGATAGGTCTCACTTTAGTTGGTAGGCCCATCAAAATCAATCTCTATGCTGGGGCTTAGGGCCATCCCTTCCCAATTTTTACCCTAGTAGGTCTAGTTCTATAATCCTAACTATGCCACACATCTAACTCCTGCTTTGTGCGACACTATGGATATCATGGGTACTAAGCTCAACTTTACTTGTATTTTCAATTAATTCAAACAAATTTGAGCGATTAAGCCTCATGCCAAACTTCCTTTAGAAAGAAGTTTGAATATGTGCAAGGAATATGTAGCTCTTTTACCTCTGATGTGAACACTATGAATATTGGCATTTGCGCTTTGTGGTTCAATCTTTCCAACTCATTCTTCTACTTCACTTTACAAACATCTAAGTATTGTGCTAAAAATGAGAAAGAGAAGAAGATTCATGTGGATTTTGATTGTTAGCAGTACATAAACTATTGTGAATTATATGTACTAGTGCTAAACTTGATAGAAAAATGTACGTGTTCAACTTATATGCAAAAGTGTTTGTGCTAATCCAGAGATTTGTATGAAATCTGTCTTAAAGAGGAGTTCCAGAAAATCATTCACTCGACATATATGATAATGTGCAGTGCATAAGAGAGTTCACCTTCCAAGATGAAGAACACTTTTCTACATCTTTCAAGATGGAGAATGATATCGTATGAAGAGGGGGGAGAGAGAGAGAGAGAGAGAGAGAGAGAGAGAGAGAGAGGGAGAGAGAGAGAGAGAGAGAGAGAGAGAGAGAGAGGTAATAACATCAATTACAGAGCTATAAGGTTACAATTCTAGTGAGGAGAGAGAGAGAGAGAGAGAGGTAATAACATCAATTACAGAGCTATAAGGTTACAATTCTAGTGAGGAGAGAGAGAGAGAGAGAGAGAGAGAGAGTTAATAACATCAATTACAGAGCTGTAAGGTTACAATTCTAGTGAGGAATTTGGAGCATACTTATTTAAATAGTTTTTATGCATGCTAATTTTTTATCAAATCAAGTGTGCTTAGAACTTGAAAGCACAATATGGCCGACTTCTATGTCACTAAGGGTGGATTCAAACAAGGGCCATGGAACATTGAGGGAAATTCATATGTTTTCAAGTGGAACAATGCAAGAATTCAAAGGGCTCTGGATAGACATTCACATATAGGGCAAAACAGAAGCATATAAAATGCATTGGAAATATGATGTGGACAACTAGAATACCTTGGGGTGGAGGAGGGTGTCAAAACTCTCAAACAAAGAATGTTCCGTGATGTGGCACTGAAGAATTCTAAGGACTCCACCTTGTGTGAATACCAGATGGCACATGGCAAAGCGAAATCGGAGCACGAGTCATTGGAAACAGAGACTCCGCCCAGTCTGAATTGCACCTAAATTAGTCTCCATCTATGCAATGTGAAGGATTTATTTCCTTCACTTCTATGAATGCTTTCATGCTCCTCCATAATGCACCATTCCTCTGTCCTTTTTGACTATATGAATAACTCAGCATTGACGGGAAAAATCAAGCTGTGTTTTCTCAACCATGACATATTTTGATTTTCTCAACAAAATTGTTGGTATAAATCCTCCGTCTTGTTGTACTATAGGTAAGTTTTTACTTAGAGATAGTTTCCTTGTTTGTGCCATCACAATTGGTTGTTTGTAAGCTATGCAACATCTCAACACAAACAACTTTTAGGCTACCATTGCCAACACCTTTTAGTCTATGTGCTACGTCTGCTAAGCCTTATCTCAACGGTAATGAGCTCCCCACATTGAAGGGTTAAGATGGTCCAAAGGTAACAAATTAGACAAAATTATGAGGATACATGAGCACTTTGGCTTGCATATCTCAACTTAATAGGGGATTGTGGCAGAATTGGTCAAGTATCAGATGGGAAGTCATGTGCAGGGACCTGTAGCACCCTCTGATTGAAAACAGAAACTCTGTTCTTATGTGGCAAATCCTCCTTCATGGGATTTGGACCAATGTCAAAGCTAATAAAATCTGTGGGGCCCCTCATTGGTGTAAGTGTTGCATCTGTGGTAGAGAGAACCTTGGTCGTCTCTTCTTCTCATGCCCTAGAAGCATCCTGATTTGGTAGTCCCTCACCAAGATCTTAAGCTTAACAAGACAAATTCACTGGAAGCAAGCATTAGTAGGAGAAACAATTGGTTGTTCTTCCGCTTTGTGGAATGCCATTAGAGGGGAAGCACTCTAGAAGATATGGAAAGAAAGATGTGCGACCAACTTTGATGGCCATCAAAAAGAGTGGTCGATTGAAAAATCTCTATATTTGTTAGGTAGAAGAATATGTAATTGTAAAAAGTCTCTACTTTTCAGACAACATAGAATGTTTTTCTTGGAAAACAACAAGATTAAAAGTAAGTGGGTCACACATGAAAGTGATGACAAAATCATTAAGCTCCTTAGCAACTCTCTTTAAAACATTTGTTTCCCGTCGAATCCTAGTTATCTTATCGGTTTTGGCATGTCACCCTTGTGGGATACAAGGGATCACAAGTGCACTAAGCATGGGAGAGTAGGCTACGGCTCAACTTTTTTTAATGAAAAAAAACATGGATGTTATAACCTACTGATGTACAAATACAGAGTATATATGTTTTGAATGAGGACTTCATTTGCTTCGCAATTGGCTCCTTATGCTACACTTTTGGACTCCGGAACTTCATAATCAGATGACTGATGAAGTGATTTCATGTAATGTACGATGTGAAAAGCTTCGCCATGAAGTGATAATGAGCTGCACACTTCAGCATCTCCTCATCAGTATACCTCTTGCTAGTTCTCATACTTAATGGTGCTATGAAATTTCATTGGATCATTAAAGAACTTATCAGCATCCATGTCGTGAGCTTTGTCACCATTGAGGGCACTACTACAAAGTATGTGTGCTTTGAATCAGAGTTAGTATTGTGTTTCGGCCCGCGCAATTTGGTGCTTGCACAGGAGCTCAATCCTGCTTCAACCCTTCTATACAAATGATGCATAACGCGATCCGTAGAAAGCTCTGAGCGGAAGACTTCAACATCGCTTCATTAGAGTATCATCGACATCTCTGTCTTGCTAATTCGCTACTCAGTCATGCCATGCATCTTCATTTAATGGTGAAAAACGATGGAGTACATATCTTTCCTATCAGGAATAGACCGTCTACTTCAACCGTTACAGTTGGCTTCTTGTGAGCAACGCCATTACTCGTTGAATACCTCTTGGGAAGATGATAATGAATGAAGCGATCCTCAATGATGCATAACATGATCCGTAGAAAGCTGTGAGTGGAAGACTTCAGCATCGCTTCATTAGACTATCAGCGACATCTCTGTCTTGCTAATTCGCTACTCAGTCGTGCCATGCATCTTCATTGAATGGTGAAAAACGATGGAGTACATATGTTTCCTGTCAGGAATGGATCTCCTACTTCACCCATTACAATTGGATGCTTGCGAGCAATGCCAATACTCGTTGAATACCTCTTGGGAAGATGGCAATGAATGAAGCGATCCTCAATGACGCATAACGTGATCCGTAGAAAGCTCTGAGCGGAAGACTTCAGCATCGCTTCATTAGAGTATCATCGACATCTCTGTCTTGCTGATTCGCTACTCAGTCGTGCCATGCATCTTCATTTAATGGTGAAAAACGATGGATTACATATGTTTACTATCAGGAATGGATCTTCTACTTCACTCGTTACAATTGGCTGCTTGCGAGCAATGCCAATACTCGTTGAATACCTCTTGGGAAGATGATAATGAATGAAGCGATCCTCAATGACGCATAACGTGATCCGTAGAAAGCTCTGAACGGAAGACTTCAGCATCGTTTCGTTAGAGTATCAACGACATCTCTGTCTTGCTAATTCGCTACTCAGTCGTGCTATGCATCTTCATTTAATGGTGAAAAACGATGGAGTACATATGTTTCCTATCAGGAATGGATCTTCTACTTCACCCGTTACGATTGGCTGCATGCGAGCAATGCCAATACTCGTTGAATACCTCTTTTTTTTTTAAATGGAGGTTCGGCAGAGGCCTACTCCCCCGGACTTTAACTTTGAAATTGCAACTGTACAAGGAAGGGCATAGTACCCATGGGACCCTCTTTATCCCACAAGAATAGGAGTTTACAAGACTGAGTTGAACGGCGGTCACAACTACCGCAGGGCTAGTCAAACGATAGCACATCAGCCATATGCTTCATCATTCCAGGTTATACATGTCCCTTACATGTGGCCGGCAGGGATTGAACCCTCACCCCCGCCTCAAGAGGCGAGAGGCCCAACCAGCTGCCTTAACGGCCTAGGACAGCGTTGAATACCTCTTGGGAAGATGATAATGAATGGTGTAGATAACTCAGCACGGCAGACTTCAGCGTCACCCCTTAATAGTGTAGCTGCAACATTCCTGTCTTGGTATTGGTATCGCCTCTCTGCAATTTTTATTTTGACATAATTCTTTTCTTTAAAATTATAACACAAGAAAACATAGAAGAAGGTTAAAGAGAGTTACAAAGAGGGTTTATAATGCTTTTGTTCTTTTTGTGGGGATCCATTTATTTTTCAGCTTGTTGTTTCCAAAGACGAACATATGGTGTTTAAAAGAGAGGGGAACTTCTTATGATCATGAATTCTCCTATTTAAACATCGTATGGAATTATCAATCAATCACTCTTTGAGAGGTTTATCAGAGTTGGTCACACATTTCTTCTATCAAATCATTGAGAGTGCTTCATTTCTAACGGCATTCCACAAAGTAGAGGAGCAACCGATAGCTTCATCAAGCAAAGCATGCTTCTAGCTAACTTGGTACGTTAAAGTGAGAATCTAGTTGAGGCTCTACAACACTATGGAACTCTTAAGACAAGAAAAGAATAGATGTCCTAGGTCTTCCCTACCGCTAACATATCTCTCATGCAACGAGGACACACTGCAAAGTTTACTAGCTTTGTTATTGGCCCATATTCATCTATGGAGAATTTGCCAAAAAGGGACCCTTTTTTTATTCTTAATAAGGGGATGCCATAGATCCTTGAAGTTGAAATCCCATCTAAGCCAAGATGACTTCAAACCCTAGTTATTGTTAAACATGCTATGATAATCCAAGTTTCTTTTGACTCTCGGAGTCATTTCCATTATATTGCCATTGTGCCATCTCATACCTTTTAGACATGGAGGATCCCAAACAAGCAATAGGCGAGTATTTGAGGTATCCCAAGCACCAAGTCTACATCCAAAAAGGCAACAATCTTCAAAGTCAATTGATGTCCTCAAATTCGATCTAATGTCTTCTATCTTTATTCCAGAGGTGTTTCCATATGTGAAAAACCTTATTCCATAATCTCCTCGTCCTTTGTAGGCTTTCATAATCAACCCACTTGATAACCTTTATTGGGAACCAACGTTGTGTTGTCTTATGCGAGCAACCCACTTTCATTCGTTATTGGCTGCGCAATAAGCTTTCATACTTTTCGACCCTTCCATAAGGAGCACACAAGATTAGAGCTTTTAAGAGTCACTAGAAGCAGAGAGCAAAGAGACTGACAAGGTCCTCTCCAACTGGGAGAACTTGAGGGAGCCAGGATATCACTGTTTCTAAAAAATCAATTTAGCCCAAGAGGTATTATCATTGCTCCAAGCTTTGATCATCCATTTGGCTACCATCTTGTTGGATGGTTTCAACATTTAGAATACTCAAACTATCCATTCCTTTTTTGTTACAACACATTTCCCATTTGTTTTTTGGAACCCCCTTTTGTTGGGATCACCCATTAAGAGAAATGTCTACAACTTCACAATCTCCTTGTCTTTCGGCCTCCACTATGCTAGAAAATACATGATAGATGAGATAATGGAAGATGCATTAGCGAGGTGGATCAGGTCCAACTAAATATAGATGTGACTACCATGCCACACACACATGGCACTTATTTTAGGTGGCTAGGTGAACTGATAATATATGCATGTTTAACATTAACTTTGAAATGTGCACACTTTACACTCAAGATAAAAATAAACTATCTACAAAATGTACTACATCAGAGAGACTTACATCAGAGGGATCTAGAAAAAATGTTTTTTCATTGGTCTTCTAAGTTAGAATATTTCAAAAAAATGAAAGAAACTCCTATAGGATTGAGAATGCGGTCAAAACAAGTAAAACCTTTTTTAGATTTGACTGAAAAATCTGGCCAGAAGAAAAAGAGAATGAAAATTGTAAGAGATCATGTAGCAAACGTTATAGATTTAAACGTTTTGAGTAGTTTTGAGCGCATTCATTTTTGTAATGAAATAATGAGTCGAAATGATGTTTTGAAACTATTGAAACTGAATGAAAATGTATGCTTGAATTGGTTTATTTTTCAAAAACTCATGAAGAAATGAATTTTTTGTTAGAACCATCTCAAATTCAAGAGGTTTTGAGTGAGTAGAAAGGATTATAGAGCAATTTCAAAATTTTGATGTGAATTTCTTAAATTTAATAAATTAAAACACTTTGGATTGCCTGGGGCTCATCATGTAGGAAAGTATCAGCTTTGCTTGAATAAGAAAATCACATCAATATTTAGTGATTGTAAACATATTCATGGTAACATGCCTTATGAGGTAGGAAAAACCAACTTTACATTTCACTTACAATATACTTAACAATATATGAATAGATATTATAAGTCTTCAGACATACATGGTTCACTTCTATGATATAAAAGAACATGAATGTTGTGGCCTTTTGAATTTCTAATGAAACTTGATGAAGCTAAAATTAAAAAACATCAAAAGATGGAGAGAATAAGTGTTGCACTAATGAATAGAACTTTGGACTATAGCCTTGGGAAACTGGATGCTCCATCTCTCAAAGTACAATAAGAAATGGAGTTATGGTGGGTTGGGTGTGCTCAAGTTCCATTTGAGAATCATAAAAAACTTAAGTGGTTATTCTTACATACAAACATTCCAAATGTTATCCAAAGGCATCATTCAAGAGAATTGTTGAATTTTAACCACTACAAAATCTTTAAAAATGAGTGGTATTTGAGTGGAGACTTAAAGACTCTCAAATTTATGTTTGATATAAGCGGAGCTGAAAATTGTAAGTACCCTTGTTTGTACTACATGCAAAGTCCATGTACAAGAGGATGGATTGCTAGAACTGAGGTTGAGGAAGCTCTTTCTAGAAAAAATGTTAATCTACATAATTACTCATCTTCTGCAGATATGTACACATATGTACATTGCATGCAGAGTTAAGGATCATTGACAAGTTGGTCTGTCTTCACTTGGATTATGCATATTCCATCAAGCCTACATCTCTCGCAGATGAATGCAAAAAGAAATGTGAATCCCTACTTTCAAAAATGGGATTTCATGGTGGTAATGTTCATCTAAGAAAAGCTCCAAAGCTTTCACAAAATACAGGTGATGTATTATAGGATGTGTCAATGGGAGGTGCAAAAATAAGAAGATTCTTTAGCAACAACACTGGAAAACAACTAAATGCAATGTGAAATTGCTTGGAAAAAAATTTGTGAGGTTATGAAAAATGTAAAAAGCAATTCAAAAATAGCAAAAAAAAAAGAATGGAGGTGTGGGTCAGACTAGATAAACTTTTGAAGACCATGAGGCAACAAGTGACATCTGATACCTATGTGATTCAATTCAGAAGGGCAATCACCGAGCTTATAGAAACCATCATAGAGCCATGGAGTGTCAAAGACATAACTTACTGGTGAGTTTCAAAGAAATTATCTACTCCACCATTAGTTTTATTTACTTGGTGTGTTTTGAAATAAACATCTCATGATATTTACCTTTATGTTTTTACAACATATTCTTCTTCTGCATGGTCCATTCTTTGTAGAAAAGGAAACACTTGCCACACACAGAACACTGAGGGCATGGAAAAATCTCACTATCAAGGGAGAACAAGCTTCTTCAGATGCACAAGAAAAGGAGAAAGATTCACAAACAATAATGCTTTCAAAGAGCTTTTTGATTGGTTCTTTAGAAGACAATTACAAAGGAGCACTTGCCTGATATCATCACCAAATAAGCTATACAGATCATGTCAATAAGAAGTATCACTAGATTTTATTTCCTTTAGGACACATGGATTAAATACAAAAAATAATGAGATTTCATTCTAGTTTGAAGCTATAATATTTAGAATATCTTTACAATTCTTCTAGCAAGAAAATACATATGGATGTATATACAATTTTTGAACTCATGAAATTTTTTAAATGAAATATCATTATTCTTCTTTTAGCCTTTTGAATGAGCTTGATTCTAGCAAATCTCCTTTGTATCTGAAGTACTCCTTTCTCCTAGAGCTAGCAATACTTTGTACCTCTGAGACCTTTGTAGCCATTGCATAGCTTGAATAACAGAGGAAATATCTAGCTCTAGAAGCATTGAGCCGTGGGGCATAACCAAATATCCTGAATGTTGTTGTTCTCTCAAGATATAAAATCCTACATGCATTATAGGGTAGTGAGGAAAAGCCCTTATATTTTGAAATATTCTTCAAAGAGAATAATGCAAAATCAAGGTCCTCACTATACTGCTTATGTACAACACATAATAAATATGGATTCAACTTTGGAAGATAGTGAATGACTGAATGTATATCCACTTTTGCTTTTCCTTTACTCTTTATAGCTTTCCTTGTGCCCTTACCCCTACCAAGATAATTGCCCTCATCTAATATAGATAATTGTGGAAACAATGACAATGCAAGATCAGAGAGAGCAAAACAACTTTGAATGACTTGAGACACTACTAAATTTGTAAGGAAAAACAATCGTTGAAATGAATGTAGGACACAACCAATTCAAGCAACTAGGCTTATCAGAAAATCTTAGATGGGCCTAATTGCTTGAATCATTCGTACATCAGAATCATTACAAATGAAGGTAATTTGCATGCCAACATATATTAATATTGAAAGATAAAAGAATTTAATAAAGAGCAAACAAAAAACTCTATGCAATTCAATTAAACAATGACACGATCAATTCAAGCAAACATGCCCATCTAAAAGTCTCGGATAAGCCTAATTGCTTGAAATGGTTGGGTCTCAAAGCTCATCATTATCATTACAAACTGGTAAACTTTCCCCTTTTGTGATGTGCACACTAAGAATATGAGGAATTAGGTATTGAATGAGGAAAATAACTCATGAAATTGAGAAATTGACAACACGACTAATTCAAGCAAATAGGCTCATCAGAAAGTCTTGGATGGGCCTAATTGCGTGAATCAGTCATGTCTTCCAAATGATCCTTATCAATACAAATAGACATAAATTTTCTTATATTACATAAGGGACAAGCTAAAAAAGCCATAAAAAAGAATAACTCTAGACATAACCAATTCAAGCAAATGGGATTATCAAAAATTCTCCGATGGGCCTAGTCGCTTGAATCAACCGTGTCTCACATATTTTCTTATTTGAATGTACCTTGACCTCATCTTCCTCCTGAATCAGTTCTTTTTCGTCAACCCTTACTGTTCATTTTTCCTCAGCTACCTCCACAAATGAATATCCTCGTCCAAACGAGTAAATCCCTAGATCTTTTTGTCACTGGTCAAAATCTTCATCTGCAAGGTTTGGCTTCTCTAGAAGTACTCTTTTATAGCAGCATGAAAGAGATTTGGACGAATCTTTGGATTCATTATTTCACAAGGATAACAGTGGGCTCAAAAATTCCTCTAGTAAACAACAATTGCTTTTATGTTCTAGGCAGAGTTCTATCCTACCTAGAAAGGGGGAAATCTTCCTACTTTTTTTAGTGATTTTGGCCCTATCCAAAGGATCCTTCCCATTGGGTAGATATAAGTTTTGGGAGAGATAATAACTTCTTGTCCATTTACTATGCTCACGAAGGTCTCCCATTCATCCATAAAAATTGTCAAAGGTGGGATTGAAGGTTCTCATTGCATATCGAAAAATGATTCACTCTCAATCCCTCTTGAACCATAAAATCTAGAAGTTTCTCAGATGGAGAAACACTAAGAATCACATTCTTCTCTTCCATCTCAATAAATGATCGATGCAAGCGAATAGAAGCAATCAAAGAGGGTCCAACTAGCATAATCGCTTGAATCGATCATGTATAGGATTTGAGCTCAAAGTGCTTGGCTATAGAAATTTATTGAAGTTTGAAAATAAAAAAAGACCAATGAAACCAATATTTATAGGAGAAGAGAGGAAAGAAACGATCATATGATATGGACCAATGCACATGTGACACATGGAAAAATCAAACTCAAAGATCTCAATGGTCAAATGATGTGGACCACTAAAAAGTTGACATGTGGAATCATACGTCAAGATTCTCAACGGTTAGATGATGTGTACCAATCAAACGATGCCATGTGGCACTAATGGTCAACTCAACTTAGAGACCTATATAAGCTCCTCCCTTCATTTGTGCCATTTTTTTTTCTGACCTACCTGCTACCCCCGACTTCCTGCATTTTTTTTTCTCCAAGCCTCTTTTGCAAATTTCTATAAGGCCTCTTCCCCTTGATCTCTCTTGGTGTGCAAGGTAATATCCTTGAGCTTGGAATCTTCTACACGACTGATTCAAGCGATTAGGGGAATCAGAGATTTCCATATTTACCCAATCACTTGAATTTGTAGTGTCTAGTAAAAAAACCTTTTCCAAATCTAGTTTTATCTTCTAAGGTCTAAGAGAAATAGATAAATTCTAGTTCTCATTAAATTCACATGGTATTTTTGACATGGCCGATTCAAGCGATTAGGGGAATCAGAGACTTTCGGGTAGAAGTAATTGCTTGAATTGGTCATGTCTAGTCAAAAACATGTTTATGATCTATTTTTGTTTTCCAAGGTATACAAGGGGAAGATTTATTCAAGAATTCATGGAATACACATAATCAAAATGGAGACCTTGATTTTTTTGATACATCCGATTCAAGCGATTAGGGGAATCAGAGATTTACAGATGGCCCTAATCGCTTGAATAAGTCATTTTCCTTCAAACATACTTTTGGATTGTTTGTTGTAATTTTGTTATCAAAGAGCAATTTTATTCCAAAAATCTCATGAAATTCACATGAATGTGCTTAGATCTTGATTAATTTTACATGAATGATTCAAGAAATTAGAACAATCCAAAATTTTTGATGACCTTAATCGTTTGAATTGGTTGTTTGTTGAATTCTTGATTTTCTTGTTGTGTTCTCTCATATCCATGTGTTTGATCCTCATCCAATCCTTCTTTTCATAGATCATGGCTAGGACAAAGAAGATAGCTAGGAAGTTGTACGCTCAGGAGTAAGAGCATGGAGGACCTATTCTAGAGGGCCAAGGACTTGCTCTAAAGACCACAAATAGCCAAAATAAGGGTGATCCACAGAAGGCATACTCTATAAAGAGAGTTAAATATCATGTCAAATCACGGAGGGAAATCAAAAGAGCTCAGAAATATATGGGACTCCCCATCCCAAGACTTCCTTTCATGAGAGTGGTTAAGGATCTCTCTACCAATCTTTGCTCTATGATGAAGACTACTTCATTTGTGAATGTCAGATGGAAGTCCTAGGCTCTTCTATGCTTGCAAGAGGCAGCATAAGATTTTGTAATTGGTTTTATTAATGATGCTTATCTATGTGCATTAGATTGTCATTATATGACACTTATGGCCAAGGACAATGTTGTTTTGTATAGGCTAAGATACAAGTTTGATAAAGCCATTGTCCCTCTTGACAAGCACGATAAAGAAAATTTTAATATTCTTAATATACCTCCTGCAAGAAACCCTAAGCCATCTACAATAAAAATTGAAGACGTCCCTTCTCATGAAAATTCAACAAGAAATACAACAAAGTCTGAGGAGGAGAAGAGAAGGAAGAATCTTTTGTCAAAAGAATCTATCATCCTTGAGGACATTTAGAGGTTGAAGAAGGCTAGCACAGAGCTTTTAAAGAAAGTAGATGGCTTGATAATTTTAAATGCTTGAATGCCATGGGAGGAAGACAACATGCTTGACATAAGTCCTGAAGACAACAAAATGTTGAGAGACTCCAATGTTGAGGTCTCTAATAGCATTGTCAATATAGGTCTCAAGGATTTTTCAAGCCATAATATGCTTATCTTGATGCATTTGCTTCTAGTTTTATATTTTAGGGTCCTACTCCAGCAATCTAAGGAGTTAGTCTCAAGTAAGGTCTTTATTTTGGAACCCCTTGTGACTCAGTGTATATTATACGAGCATGGAGAAATTGGTCATTTTTTGAGGCATTTTAGTGAGGAGATAGAATATATAGTTTATCCATATATTGAAAAGTGAGTCTTCATTTTTATATTTCATATATTAAAGTCATTCCTTTCTTAATGGTGGTTTTATTTACAAGTATGTGTTACATTTCTAGGGGTCATTGGAGTCTTATAATTATTGATTTTGCTAAATATCAAGTATTATTCATGAACTCTCTTCAATCACAGCATGGGAACTACAAACTATAAGTTCTTGTACAATTCCATTGCTCTTATGTGTCATCCTTTCCATACATTCTGATATTTATTTAGCCTTACAGTGCTGCGAAACTTTTGAAAATGCACATTGATAAAAAATATCCAAGCAAATTTAATGAAGATAAAAAGTTTGGTTATATGCAAATTCATGTGCCACTATAGAAAGACAATACATCGTGTGGTTGGAGAGTAATTTTCAATGCAATAAGCTTCTTAGAGTGCAGATTTCACAGTCCTAATCTAAATCTATCTAATTATCCAAATGCATGGGTCCTTTTTGTCAAAGAAAAAGCAATTCATGCCATCTTAAAAGATGTTATCTATCCATATGATCCAGACTCTCCTCCACCACCTCCACCATCAGGACATAAGAAGACTAAACATAAGAAGAAAGGGCCTCCTGTTCACTCTCCATTGAAGCATGTCCCAAAGAATAAGCATAAAAGTGAAGGCTCCAACAAGAAGAAGAATAAGCACAAAGGTGAAGGCTCCGAAAATGTATAGTGTTTGTATCTAGGATTACATCTTGATATCAAGCCCATGTACTTCCAACATATATTGGAAGATTTTTATATGCTCTTTGCTGTAAATACAATTTTGTACATAAAATAACATTCAAAGCATTGTATGTATCAGTAAATGATGCCATTCTATCTTTATCTGGAAGATAGTATTTGTAACTCATGTTTCTACAAAGAAATTTGTTTCAACTTATTAATGTTGGTAATATTTTTGTCTAAAACATAATTTGTGGTGTGCCCCCTATTCATGAGATCAACTAAGATGATAAGTGGTTTATCATTAATTTATACATTTTTATGCTATATCATGATTTGGTGGTATCTGAATTGAAAACTTGGGCTTGTGAAGAAAAATAGAGAAGATTGGAGGATACGAACAATTCAACCAATTAGGGTACTCGAAGAACCTCTGATGGCCCTAATTGCTTGAATTGGTTGTGTCATCCAATCTTCTCCATTTTGTAATATTTTTACCCTTGATGCTCTTATACTTTGTTAATCACTCACACAAAAGGCACCACCGATTCAAGCGAAGAGACTAGTCTGAGAACTTCAAATGGCCATTATCATTTGAATCGATCGTGCATTTTCATACATGGCCCATTAACATAAAAAAAGAAAGATGACCCGTTCAAGCAATAAGGGCCTTTAGAGAACTTTCATTGCCTCTTATCACTTGAATTGGCTGTGTCCTCCTAGCTTCTTCCCCTTTGTAATATTCCTACCTTAGTGCTCTATATAACTAATCATTAACATGGAGAACTTCTTATCCTTATCTTGACCAATAGAATTTCTTTGGACAATAGAAACTTTGCACATCAATCATATGTCTTTGACAATGATAAAAGTCTTTGCACAATGGAGATATTCTCTAACCTAACATAGCAATGACAAAAGTCTTTGCACAATAGAAACCTTAAAAGAGTGATGATATAAATCAAAACAATGCTAGTATGAATATGATGAATGTACATAAAAAAGAGATATATTTAGTGATTAATATGTTAGCTAATCACTCACATGGAGGTATTCTTTATCCTAACGCAACAATGATAAAAGTGTTTTCAAAATGCCAATATGAATATGATGAGTCTTGATACAAAAAAGATATTTATTTAGCATCAATGTCTTTGTTTTCATTCCAACAATTTTGGTAGAAGAAAGAGGACAAGACTGGTTACATTCTAAAGGGTTGGAACTTGATCATCTTGGATGACAAACAAGTAATGCAAGATAATGCTTTCTCTGATCTAATGTTTACCATTGCACCATCAATTGAGAATCTGAACTATAATGAAACCTCATCAAGGCACTCTAGGAGGTCCCTTATAGTTTTTAGTTTCTAATTTTCTGTGACAATTATTTCTTAGGTTGAAAATCTAGATGAATCAATAATTCTAACTCAAATTTGTTGGAAATCAATGTACATATGGTCCATTTCTAGCAAATCGAACTTAGGACTTAGCCATTTTTTTGTAAATTTTAGGTAAAACTTTTTCAGGCTAGATAGATAGAGCTTCATGAGAGCTATCTAGTGATATGCTTCATTCTATCATTAGAGGTCAGCGTTCGGAGAAAACTCAAACCCTAATTCCTGCCCTAAAATGATGGATGCATATTTATGAGGTTATTCATGTACAAAACAATAAAAAAACTAGGTTATAAATTTAGGGATGGAAAAAGCACAAAATTGGGGCAATCAAATAATAAAGCAAGCTTAAAATAGCGATAGGATTTTTAATCCTTGCGAAAAGCAAAAATTTGTGATAAAAAAACGATAGCAACTTTTTGGAGAGCGATCAGCTTTTTTCCTAAAAACTTTCACTAGGGTTTATTTTGAGGCACAAACCTATATAAGAGACATGTTGGGTTCACTTTTGGACAATTCAAACAAGAGTTGATGCTGATAAAGTGTCAATTTTGGATTTCTGAAGCTTTGGAGGCTAAGGAGAGGTGAAGGAGAGACTATTCAGAGCATAATTGACGTACACACTTAGTTAAGATGAGTGAGTATAGAATTGAGATTGAGGACAAGTTGGATGGATCATCTAATTATCCTATGTGGAGTTTCATGATGATAAATTTGTTAGTGGCAAAGGATTCATGGAGTATCATCAATGGATCCTTATCAAGACGAAGACGAGAAGGCAAAGAAGAGGATACAACAACTTCAAGAGGAACTGGTGTTGCAATCACAGCTCATCAAGAACCAACTGAAGAAGAGGTAACCACTTCTACATCCAAAGTCACAGGTAGATCCTTACCCAGAGTTCCTCCTACTGAAGAACAAGCAAGATGGGATGCTAGAGATGGTTTAGCTCTCCCATTCATAGCAATGAGTGTCAAAAAGCATATTCTACCACAAATTAGATCTTGGAGAAGTTCTAGACAAGCTTGGTTAAAGCTTGAGAATCTTTTTCAGAGTAGAAATCCTACTAGGAAAGCTCACTTGAGGAGACAACTAGCAAATACAAGGATGAAGGCTCGTGAGTCAATTCAAACCCACATTACAAAGCTTGTTGACTTGAGAGATCAACTTCTAAATGTAGTAGTTGAGATATCAAATGAAGAAATGGTAAATACACTAATTAATTCACTTTCTATCTCATACCAGTCTTTTATAACCACTCTTACTCTTACAACAAGAGATAGAGAAATTACAGTTGAAGAATTAGAGTTCTTGTTACTTCAAGATGAAGATTACTTGAAGGGAATGGAAGAGAATGAAGAAGCACTTTTGTCTTCCTCAAAGGGTAAAAAGAAGAAGAAGGGAAAACAATCCAAGATGGAGAGTAAGTCTTCTTTACCTTCTACTTCAGATTCTGTTTCTACTACAACTAAAGAGAAGCCTTCAAAGAAGAAGGAAGCATTATGTCACTATTGCAAGAAACCTGGACATTTCATAGCAGTTTGTCGGAAAAGGATTGCAACAGAAAAGAAAAAGGCATCAGATAATATTGCAAAAGATGATAAAAAAGGGAAATCTCAAGGTGATTCTTATTCTTGTATTGTCATTGAGGAAGTCTCTTTTGATAAGGCAGCTTTACAAGTTCTTTCAGCAGATCCTTGGATATTTGATTCAGGTGCTACAAAGCATATGATAGGATGCAGAGAAGTATTTTCTTCTCTTTCCTATTCTTTAGGTAGAAGAGTTACTATTGCAGATGGAAATGATTTGGACGTTGTGGGAGTAGGTACAGTAACCCCTAAAGTCAAGAGAAGGTGGTAATTTTCAGATTTCAGATGTTTTATATGTACCTGACATGAAGAAGAACCTGCTATATATATCAGCATTTTTAGGTGATGGTTACAAAGTTGTATTTGAAAGAGATCTTTGTAAAATTTTGTCACACAAAGAAGAGAAGGTTATTTTACAAGGTGAGCACAAAGGAGGGATTTTTATTTTGTCAAAAATCAGTCAAGCATATGCTGTCGAATCTTTGTCACCGGTGGAAGATATGGAGTTATGGCATAAAAGATTTGAACATATTAGTTTTGGAGCTCTCAAGAGTATCAAAGATAGAGGTATGGTTGAGAGTTTACCCTCATTCGAGCTACCAAATGATTTAGATATATGTGAAGGATGTCTTGAAGGTGCATAAACTACCTTTCAAGAAGCATGGTCATATTAGAGCTACCAAGAAATTGCAAATAATACATTCAGATGTGAATGGACCTATGAGAGCAGATGCTATTCAGGGTTTTAGGTATGTTGTTTTATTTGTTGATGATTTTACGATATATTCATGGATATATGGTCTTAAGTTGAAGTCAGAAGTCTTTCCTATGTTCAAGAAATTTGTAGCTATGGTTGAAAATGAAAGTCAGGTAACTATCCAGATTCTCACAAGTGATAGAGGTGGAGAATACTTATCAAATGAGTTTCAAACATTTCTTGAAGAAAAAGGTATTACTCAACACCTTACTATTGCTTATACTCTTCAACAGAATGGTGTTGCAAAAAGAAGGAATATAGTACTTGTTGAGATGATGCGGAGCATGATGGTGTCCAAGAAGCTTTCCCCAAAATTCTAGTTTGATGCAGTACATACAGCTAATCACATTTTGAATAGGTCTTCTACAAAAGCTTTAAAGGTAATCACACCTTATGAAGCATATTATGGTAGAAAACCTAATGTGAGCTATTTTAGAGTATTCAGATCACTATCTTATGTTCATATTGAGAAAAAGGATCGTGAAGAACTAGATGTAAAGGCAAGGAAAGCTGTTTTTATTGGATATCCTGTTGAAAGCAAAAGATACAGGTTTTATGTTCTAGAAACAGGTGAAGTCATCCTTTCATGCAATGCATATATTGCTGAAAATAAGATATATGATAAAGAAGCAGAAATTCCAAAGTTCATTAGTGAAAATGACTATGGATTTTTTAGACGGAATTTGGATGTACATGTTCAGCCATATCAGGAGGGAGTTAAAATTCCTAGGATTGAAGAAAGAGGAATTTCACAACCTTCTACAGAATCAGTTCCACATGAGACTTTAGTTCCAAAAATGGAAGAAAGTACTAGAGTTCCAGAAAGTCCTAGTACCTTAGAAGGACAAGTTCCAGAACCAGTGGAAACAGAAGAGTCAGAAAGAGTATCACCACTATTTAAGGATACACCTACTTGGTTATATCAGACATGGAAAGATAGTGGTATAAAAACTTTTATAGGAAGAACAAGGAGTCAGACTAGACAACAACAACAAAAAGATCATGTAAGTTTTGCTGAAGACTTTGAGATTCATGATATTTAGCATTCACAATAGTTGAAGATGAACCTGCATGTGTTAAAGATGCACTTAACATTCCTATTTGGAGAAAAGCTATGCAGGAAGAGATTGATTCTATTCATAAGAATCAAACTTGGAAGCTATGTGAGTTACCAGAAGGAAGGAAAGCTATAGGTGTAAAATGGATCTTCAAAATCAAACAGAAAGCAGATGGTACTATTGACATGTACAAAGCAAGATTAGTTGTCAAAGGATATGCACAACAAAAAGGTATTGATTATGATGAGATATTTGCTTCTACGTCTAGGATGACAGTAATTAGGTCAATACTTCCTTTAGTAGCACATTTTGATTGGAATGTATATCAACTTGACATAAAGACTGCTTTTCTAAATGGAGATTTACATGAAGATGTATGTATTCAGCATCCATAAGGTTTTGAAGAGGCAGGTAAAGAATACTTAGTATGTAAGCTTATAAAAGCTTTGTATGGATTAAAACAGGCACTTAGAGCATGGTATGAAAAGATACACACATATCTTTTATCCATTCATTTCCATAACTCAGATGCAGCTCCAACTCTTTATGACAAAACTAAAACAGGTTTGATGATTATAACAATCATTTATCTGGATGATATTATAGTCAGAGGTCGCAGAGATGAAGATTTGCAGATGTTCAAAGAACAATTGAAGCAAACATTTGATGTAAATGATTTAGGAATATTGCATTATTATCTTAGGATTTAGTTTCTGTTTAAAGATGAGTGTATCTATATGAAACAACAAAAGTACATTGAGAAACTATTAGAAAGGTTTCAGATGACTGATGCTAAACCTATGCAAACACCTATTGACCAGAACGCGTCTTTACAAATAGTAGGAGATGAAGAGTCATTTGATGCTACTTTATATTGTCAAGCAGTTGGGTGCTTGATATATCTTTGTAATACACGTCCAAATATATAGTTTGCAATTTCTCAAGTATCAAGGTTCATGCAAAATCGGACAATGTTACATTGGAAAGTAGTAAAGCGGATCTTCAAATATTTGAAGGGAACTTCAAATTATGCTATGGTATTCTCGAAATCTACACATTTGTTACTAAAAGGATTTTCAGATTCTGATTGGGCAGGAGATAGAGACACTAGAAGAAGTACTAGTGGATTTTGTTTTTATCTTGGAGATTGTCTTATCTCATGGCTTTCAAAGAGACAACCCACTATTGCAACTTCGTCGTCTAAAGCTGAATATCATGCAACATTTACAACTACTTTGGAGTCAGTTTGGTTGCAAAAGATTTTATGTTATCTAGATGTAAGAGGACATGAACCCATTCAGATATTTTCAGATAGCGAGAGTGCAATAGCTATAGCAAAGAATCCAGTACATCATGCAAGGACAAAACATATAGAGGTTCACTACCACTATATTCGAGAACAGATAGCAAAGAAGCACATTGAGCTGGTTTATGTTCCTTCTATTGAGAATGTTGTAGATATATTTACCAAAGCATTGACTAGAGATAGTCACAAGAAGATGTGCAAGTTACTGAAGCTTGTACCAGTATAACATTGAAGGAGGGATTGTTGGAAATCAATGTACATATGGTCCATTTCCAACAAATCCAACATAGGACTTAGCCATTTTTTTGTACATTTTAGGTAAAACTTTTTTAGGCTAGATAGATAGAGCTTCATGAGAGCTATCTAGTGATATGCTTCATTCTATCATCAGAGGTCAGAGTTAGGAGAAAAATCAAACCCTAATTCTTGGCCTAAAATGATGGATGCATATTTATGAGGTTCTTCATGTACAAAACACAAAAAAAGCTAGGTTATAATTTTAGGGATGGCAAAAGCACAAAATTGGGGCGATCAAATAATAAAGAAAGATTAAAATAGTGATAGGATTTTTAATCCTTGCAAAAAGCAAAAATTTGCGATAAAAAACGATATCAGCTTTTTGGAGAGCGATCAGCTTTTTTCATAAAAACTTTCACTAGGCTTTATTTTTGAGGCAAAAACCTATATAAGAGACATGTTGGGTTCACTTTTGGACAATTTCAAGCAAGAGTTGATGTTGATAGAGTGCCAATTTTAGAGTTCTAAAGCTTTGGAGGCTAAGGAGAGGTGAAGGAGAGACTATTCTCTTGGAGCAAGGAGTCTTCTAGAAGTTTAGAGCAATTATCTTTTGTAAGTTAATCCTATATTTTGTTTTAGGGTTTCTGAACCCTAATTTCAAAATTAGGGTTTGCTGATTTTCAGATTTGTTGCACTATCTTGAGAGGTTAGGTTCACTCAATTGCTCATTTGCTTCACACATACTCAGATTATAACAACATAATCTGAATTCTATACATCATCATCTTCCAGTCTATTCTTCCATTTAGTGAGTGCACCATATGGTTGAGCAGTACTCCCATTTTGTAATTTGGCCATCTACATTGTGAGTAAGCAATTTGCTTACATTACATACTCTTGTATCAAAGTTTCTTTCTATCTCTCACTTATCATCTTGTATAATTAAGTGTGTATGATCAAAGATTTTTAGTATTGGAAGATCCTGGGGCCCCAAATTCCAACACTAAAGCATCTCTAGCATCGGGTTGGAACTTCATCATCTTGGATGACAGACAAGTAATGCAAGATAATGTTTTCTCTGATCTAATGTTTACCATTGCACCATCAATTGAGAATCTGAACTATGGTGAAACCTCATCAAGGTACTCTAGGGGCTCCCTTATAGTTTTTAGTTTCCAATTTTTAGTGACAATTATTTTCTTAGGTTGAAAATCTGGATGAATCAATAATTCTAACTCAAATTTTAGATAACTCTCCTCTGAATCAAAGGGTATCCAGAGTCCAAGCTTTTTTTTCCACCTGTTGTAGTCATATCCTAAAACAAGTGATTGTCGAGATATCTGATATGAAATTGAAAGAGAATTTTGGACTAACTTTACATAAAATAATGTCTCTTAGCTTTTGAGCTTCTTTGCTATCCCATTCCCTACCTAAAACATCATCAATGTCTAAAATTGAAACTTTCCTATTCAACCACATTGTTTTTGTTTTTGGTAATAACATGTTTTTAAAACATGCTACAAAAACGTGAAGAGGAAATTCTTCACGTTTTTGGTAATAACATGTTTTTAAAACATGCTACATCCTTCGAGAAATTCTGCTTGTTGACATTGCCCTTTGGATGTCATCTTTCATTTTGCATAGAAAACTTGAAACTTTTGAATGATTAGGAGCATCCCAATCTAATGAAGATATGCAAGGAGTAGGTAGATGTACAAGATTTCCATAAGCACTCCTCCCTAATGGTACCTAATAATCTACAAAATAAACAAATAATTGAATGCTATTGAAAAATTGAAGAGATTTGTTTGCATACATAATTTTTGCATAATGTTTATGAAGGACTTTGAGTGTTCCTGTTAAACATTCAACAAGTTGCCACTCTAGAATATTGGAGGAAAAATATCTGCAATACAAAAACATATATCTTGTAATACAATAACAATTGAAAGTGATAAAAGATCATTGTTAAACTTCACTTATAGTATGATGTAAATTGCAAATGATTATCTAGCACCAAATCCTTAGCACTGTACACAGGTTGAACTTATTGCAAACCAACAGTGTCTCTTCAATTTGAAACTAAGAATAGGACTTTTCCAATGGTTATACATTCGGTATTGTGTGTTGTGCTCCAAGCTTCTTCTTCTTCTTCTTCCTTGTGCTATTTGCATGCTTCCGTAAACCTCAAACCTCAACAAAGGTAAATGGATCTCATCTACTAGTAATTAAAATCTGCTAGTTTTGCATAATCAAAAAAGGAAGTCAAACACAAGAAGAAATGAAAAAGTAGAAATTATTTTGTAAATATTATAAAGGAAATTATGATGTCATAAAGATTTTTCTAAAATTGGCTGCAAAAGAGGCAAAGGAAAAAGATGCTAGAATGGTTGTTGTAGAGGCCTCTACACCCAAAACAGAGTATGCTAATCTTGTGCAGAATGAAGAATGGGTATTTACTACTATTTGCATTAATGACCCATCTTCTCATGAAGATTGTATGTCTACAGTAGACTTAGATGTTTGGTACTTTGATAGTGGGGAAACCAAACACATTACCATGGAGCGTAGTTTCTTCAGTTCAGTTGAGCATGCCCCTATAGGGAATACTATCACATGTTCCAACAACTCCTCTTATCCAGTCATGGGAGTTGTTTTAGCATTAGCCAAGATTGGCTTGGTTGTCAAATTTATTGATGATAGATGTACAATTCAAGATTTTTCAAATGGTAATGTTACTATTGCTTCTAGCATTTTATGTCATGGGTTGTATGAGCTCATAGACTATGCAAAATATTTCAATGATTCAGCATGTGTAGTTCAAGATTCTCAGGCTATAGAAGATGCAAAGCTTTGGCATGCAGGCTTTGGTCTTTTGAATTTCGCTAGTTTTCTATGCCTATAGAAATCTAAATGGTTTCCTCTCTACCCAAACTTGAGGCATTTGGTAAACATGTTTGTAAAGGCTGTATTTTGGGCATAGTGCAATGTTCCTCTTTCCCAAAAGATGGTTCAATTCAATCTACTCAGAGATTGTAGCTTGTTCACAATGATGTCTATGGTCCTATGCAAACACCTTCTTTGGGGAAGTACCTTTAATTCGTGCCTTTTATTGATTATTTTTCCAGACATGCATTGGTGTATCCATTGAAAGCAAAGTCTGGCATGTTTATGTGCTTCAAACAGTTTTTGGTTTTGGTTGAAAATATGTCAGCATGTAAAATGGGCACCCTCCATTCTGATTGAGGGGGGGAATACATGTCTTCTGATTTTAATGCATTTTTGGCTGAGTGTGGGATCAAACATCAATGTGTAGTGCCATATATACCTCAACAAAATGGTGTTGCGAAAAGAAAGAACATGTCTCTCACGGAGATGGCAAGGTGTATGGTTAAAAGTCAGGCTTCATCACATAGCTTTTGACTTGAGGCTCTTATGTGTGCAACATATGTACTTAATAGATGTCCCACCAAAGCACTCAATTATATCACTCCATATGAGGTTTGGCATGGTCACAAGCCATTTGTTTCTCATTTGCATATCTTTGGTTGTTTGGCATATGCATTATTGCCTGAACAACACAAAAAATTGGATGATAAAGTAGTGAAATGTACTTTTGTTGGGTACATTTCTAAAAGAAAAGGCTATTGTCTATATCATCGACATACTAAATGTATTTTGGCTAGTTGTGATGTTGTTTTTGTGGAAGATGAAATTCAGCCATTACTCTCATGTACGAAGGAGACATTAGTTAGCTCCAAAGATGTGCATGACAGTTTGCTACCTCTTTTTACAAGTGGATAGTCAAGTTATGGTCTAATGAGGAAATTTCTTATCCTTTATGTTGGCGAAAACTTCGGCTCTAACGCCTACTGTTGCGGAAATACTTTCGCCCTGAAGGTGAGTTTCGCGACAAAGCTTGAACTCTGTCAGGCCTGCGGAAATTGCCGCGCCACCGTGATAGGATGCTAAACTAGAGTGATTCAGAACACCTCTGTGATCAACAGTAGCTCAGCCTAATTAACGTCGCTTTAATTGTGTTATCCTGCGACTCAAGTTCCACTAAAACTTCACCAGACTGTCGCTTGGACGTCACCAAAATCTTACTGGAACTTCACCGAAATAAACTTAGTTCTGCTCGTAATTGCTTCAGATGAACTTATGTGAAGTAAGGAAGTAGTGTGTGAGCTTCCTTCACCGAATGAACTTCCTTCTGGAAACTTCACAGTTCTGAAGTGCTACTTTTCGGTTAACTTTTGTACTGTGTGTACATCTTCATTCCACCGGAAACTGTGATCAGCTTAAAGTAGAGGCGTCTAGCTACAAGATGAGCTATCTCTCATACAAAGCTTCGAACTCTGCTATGAGTTATACTTCGTTGTTCTACCAAAAAATCCTGATTTCTGAGAAACTGTAACTGACCGAGAATTACTGAAATATGTTTTACTGAGTAAACTGTTATTCACCTAAACATGCGTTTACAGAGAAGGTACTGAAGCACGTTTAGTAACGAGTCGTGACAGTTAACGATAAACTAAGCTTCCTACCGTAATACGAAATAACTTCAGATTCTTCACAAGTAAAGATTGCACGCAGACATCCACATGAACATGTGTTTTCGATTAGAGAAGATGTGTACAAGTAAGCTTGGCCTCTTCTTGCTCAAGTTACAGAAACTCTCCTACAGTGAGTAGTTTCTTATTACCATCTCTCTTCAGATGAAAAGACCCGACACTTCAGGCTTGTGTTATTCATCTGTACATACGCGATCTATGGCGTCTTCTGAGAACTTCTAAATCTCTCTTCACTCATACGCGATCTATGGCGTCTTCTCTCAGTCTCTCGTTCTCCTCTGTGTATCATCTACGATTCTCTCTCCGTGTATATCTGTGTCGCGTTCTTCAAATCTTGTTGTATATATATACAATTTCTTTGGCGCTCCTCTGCCCTGTCATTCTTCAATTCGCGTTATACGCGCCTTACGCGTCCGCCGCGGTTAATTGCTCTGTTATGCGCACACCGCGCACTAACTTCGCATACTGTACACCTGTGCATAGATTTTCTGGAAGATTCTGTTTCTCTCTTGTTTGTTGCGTCAAATTCGTGAGTGTTTTCCTTAACACTTTAGAGGTTCCACATCATGATGTAGATCATTTTGTTTCTGATGCAGATTTACGTGATGCACTTGTTGATGAGAGGATTGATATAGAGGAGGCAAAAGTATGCCTAGATGGCAAGTGCAAACTTTGCGAGATAGCCAATTAGATGCATCTCTCTCATATCATACTTGTCAAAGCTCTTGTAGTGCTTCTTTCCATCAAATTGCTATGCAATGGCTACCTCTAGCCTTTGTGATAAGAATGAGCGTGTTCCTTTTGATGAAGAAAAAAAATAAAAAATTGGACGGTTTTTATGCAATTAGAATATGATGTTATTATGAAGAATGGAACTTGGCCTTTATGTGATTTTCCTCTAGGAAAAAAAGGCCGTTGGCACTAAATGGGTATACAAATTGAAGCATAAGCCTGATGGAACAGTTGACACGTATAAGGCTAGGCTTCTTGCAAAAGGTTATGCTCAAGAAAGAGACATCGATTTTGATGAGACCTTTGCACCCACATGTTGAATCACTACTGTTCATAGGATTTGTGCACTTGCAGCTCATCATGGTTGGAATGTACATCAATTGGACATTAAAGCTACATTTTTGAATGGTGACTTACATGAAGAAGTGTATGTTTTTCAGCCCTGTGGTTTTGTGTAGAAAGGGCATGAAAGCAACGTGTGCACATTGAAAAAGGAATTATATGGTTTGAAGCAAGCATCACATGCTTGGTATGAAAAGATACATGCCTACTTGATTGCACATGGTTTTGAGAATAGTCCATCTGAGACCACCTTATATGTTAAGCATGCAAATGACGTGCATCTAATCATTGTTGTCTATGTTGATGACATGCTTCTCACTAGTCGTATTGAGAAGCATAGTTCTGATTTTAAGGCTGGTTTGCATGACTCATTGGAGATGTCATATTCGGAGCATTTGCTTCATTATTTGGGCATTTAGTTTATGCAAGTTGATGATGGACTGTCTCTATCTCAAACAAAATATATTGACATATTCCTGCAACATTTCGGCCTTGAGGAATTCAAACTTATTGCCACTCTTATGGAAACAAGTTTACGATTGAGTCTTCATGATGTCGGAGATGCACTTGATGATGTTCTCTATCAAAAGGTTGTTGGGTGCTTGATTTACTTACACATAACTCCACCTGATATTCAATTTGTTGTCTGAAAAATGACAAGTTTATGCATTGCCCAGGTGTCAAACATTGGTAGGAAGGTAAGTGCATCTTTCGCTACTTGAGTGGTACTCGGCTACTTGGATTGTTTTTATCCCAAGGAGGGATCATTACCACCATATTTACATGCTTTTTTTTACTCTAACTGGGATGATTGCTATGAAACTCATGTTTCCAATAGTGACTTTTCCTTAATGCTTGGTAGCTTATGCATATATTGGTTGAGCAAGAAGTAGCCTAATATGGGCACTTCTAGTTGTGAGGTTGAGTATAGGGTAACTTTCACAATGATTGTTGAGTGTGTGTGGCTTAGACATCTTTTGGATTATTTGGGTGTTGGTCACTTTTGTGCCACCATCATCCCCATTAACACTCAGAGTGCATTGGCAGTTACGAGGAACCATGTGTTCCATGCTTGCACAAAGCACATTTAGGTGCATTATCATTATGTCAGGGAAACATTTCTGCTAGAGAGATCAGTTTGGCATATGTGCCCACATACGATAACATTGTAGATCTTTTCACAAAGGCTTTTGCCTCAATAGAATTTTGAAGCTGTCTGAAAAGCTTTGGGCTTACTTTCTTTTGTGGATTGATCTCTTTCCACATTGCTTGGGATTCCTTATACATGAGTGCTAGCTACTTGTGCATTGCATCACTCCTAGGGGGAATTTGATGATATATTTTGATAGTGATGTGTGTGAACATACTTAGGACTATCGGGGTACTTTTTTCCCTTTTTAGGATTTTTTTCTCCCTTGGCTTGTATACATGCTTATGACCCTAATGATTTATTTATCTTTGTACATTCATGTGGTAATACATTCAATATTGTGTGTTGTGCTCCAAGCTTCTTCTTCTTCCTTTTGTTGTTCGCATGCCACCATAGACCTCAAACACTAACAGTTCGGTCTAGTTAGCAACTTTGGAGGGTGATATTTTTCCCAATTACATTATTGGATGTTGTGTCAAGAGGTATCTTGAATCTTTGAAAGATGATATGATGAAAAGGCTCAAATTGCTAAAGATAGAAAGGTTTATGAATTAAGAATTAGAGAAGAAGGGAGGCAAAGGGTCCTTTGACATAAGAAACTGATGCAAAGGCCTTTTGATCCTCTTGCATCCAATCTTATTCAAGTATTTATGATGCGAGTTATAAACAAAAAAGCAATGGAATTGATGCCATGGTTACGTGCCATGTTGACACTATAATTGAAAGGAAGAACAATGGCTCACATACACTCAAGCATATCTAAGAGTGTGATATGTATGGAATTAGCTTAGGCTATACAAGAAGGAATTTCTAGACAAATGTCTACATCATTGACGTAGAAAGGAAAAACTAAATTGTATTAGAGCAACTATGATTTTGATAAACATTGAAGGATTAGTTTCTTTAGAGGGATTTTTTATTGTACATCAACCACACATGGAAGAGCAAGTAATATAAGGACAAGAAAGGTTGAAGAGGCATTCTATAGCTGTAAATTATTCTTTAGGATGCATGATTTTTGTTAATAGACATATGCATGGACTATTATCATGTTTTAATTTGCATCACTTTGCACCTAAAATTAAATGCTTGATTTAATCACATTTTGAGATCTTTATCAAGAGTGAAGGTGAGGACCAGTCTTAAGATCATAGCGAGTTGAGATCAATGAAAGAGCTATTAACTTCGACTGAAGTCTTGTACAATACACACAAGGAAGATCAACAAAAGGCAATTGTTAATCCTCTACCAAGTGCAACTAAAAGAAAACCAATAAGGAAAGGTGAACCACATTTTTATCCACCACTAACAAAGACTCAACAATTGAGGGTCCCTAAGGTTGTGCTTCAAGCTCAAAGAGGACAATATCATATCTAGATTCCCAAGAACATCTTGAGCATAGAGCAACAAGCCATGTGCTCCTCAAAAACTGACTCAAGAAATGTGTATCTCAACCCACACTGATACTAAAGACTAAACCCAAGCCTGTTAGAATTGAAAAACAAGGAAAATAACAACCCCATCTATGAATCGGATTTAGAAGGCTAAAGGAAATGAACAAAAAATATTCTTAGCTCCAAAAAAACCTCAAACTCCCACAACTAGGAAATTTAAGTGATTAAAAAAGTAAATTCCCATATCTAAACATGTTAGAAGTTCTTTTAAGTGGGTACCAAAACCTAGACTTGATCAACATTCTTTAGATAATCACATCATAAAAGATTTTTGGAATCCTTAGAGAGATCGATTCATGCTCCAAAATTCCTTTTTCAAGTGGCGTAGACCATTAGAAAAGCTTCTTTGGCGAAATCCTTGATCTCACTAGACAAACCTTACTTTAGCATCATAAGCTTGTTTGTGCATTCTGCTATTTTGCATAAAGCGTTTTGTAAATCCTAGGCATTAGAGGCTTACACACACATCATTGTATATATTTTGTATTTTTCCTAACCTAACCTCATTAACCCAACTAAAATAATATTGGAGTTGTGCTAACATCTTTGCTTCACAAACGTGGAGGCTTCATCATTAAGAAGACCAAGAAAGAATCTAGTGGTGGAAACACAAGGAGCTAGTCTACCAGCAAACAATGTCACAAACATTCCTACTTATTGGTTGACAAACCTGTTGGTGGACGACAACCATCAATTGATGATTTAGCCAAAGTTTGAAGTCAAAAGATGAAGCAAAAGACTAACATATGAAGATTGAAGTTAGTGCAAAATCAGAGAATGAAGGCTTGTATATACATGTACATTAAACATGCTTATACTTTTGTAATAGTCATGAGTTTGTACAAAATACCTATATATACAAGTAGAAAGTCTAGGCATGAAGGAGAGATTATGAATTACCAGTTGTAAGAGTCATTGCACACTTTAGAAGTGAAGTGAATAACTCTCATCATTCAGACGTAATGTTTTCCTTAATAGAAGAAAAGTTGCGCCCGATATTTTGCTCAGTGCTCCTTCTCTGTTTAATCTTTTCTAAAATGATTTTGTAAAAAGTCTAAGCATATAGTTGATTGACCTTTGTATAAATTTTCAGATCCTAATTGTGATCAGGCTGAGAGAATTGAGAGTAGGAACATTTACATGTGTAAATGTGAAGAAGAGAAGATTGCAGCAGGTGCAAATTTGATGATAATGTTTTGGTCAGTTCTCCTCCCACAGTGTAAGGTTTTGAGCAAACAAGCACTCATTCTTTAAGTTGCAAGGTAAGCTACCTATGGCCAAAAGCATTTGAATAAATGAGTTCTAGATTAAGAGAATTATACATTAGAAGTTGTAGGTGTCAAAGTCGATTGTAGAAAAGTACAGTTTTAGACATAGGTGAATTGTTTGGAATAAATCTCAAGATTTACTAAACCTTTTGAGACAATTTAACTTGGAGAAGGTGCAGAAACACTAGATGACACCTCATACAAAGTTTCATTGAAAAGATTACATGTTTGATTAGCCTATGAGTGGATAAAGTGAAGCAGACTTTGTGTGTGTTGAGTTTGTTCACATTTAGTTCAAAATTTTGGTAATTTGGTATTGGTCTTCCAAATTGGTTGAGGTTTTGAGTTTTCTTGATATAGAGGTGCTCTATCATCAAGGATAACTTGTTATTTTGGAGATTAACACTCTCCATTAGTGGTATCAGAGCATGAATCATCAAAATTGAAGAAAAGAGGACCCCGACTGTTGCAGTTATACAGAAATCAACATTTGAAGGTTCAAAAGGTGAAAGCTTAAAGTGAAAGCTAGAGAAGGAGGCATGAAGCTATCAAGAAGATCAAAAGCAACTACATTCGAAGTAAAGGTACACTTATTTCTCATAAATCTTGAAGAAGTTAATACACAGGTGAAGAAAAGATGGGAGATTCTCTTCATATAGAGAAATTGGATAGAGAAAACTATCCAGCTTGGTCAATGAGGATGGAAGCTCATCTCATGAGCAAAGACTTGATAAGATACATTAGAGGTGAAGAAGAAAAACCAGAATTTAAAGATCCTAGTGTTCCAACTAGGGAGGAGCTCACAAATTTGAAGACATGATGAAGAACAATGCTCAAGCAAGGAGAATTATCTACATGGGAGTCAATGACTACTTTTTACCTCATATTAGAGGACTTGAAAGTGCAAGTGACATATGCAATGCTTTGGAGGAGCATTTCCAAAACACTACAAAGTCAAGGAAGGCATCTTTGTGGCAAAGTTTACCACATTCAAGAAGAAGGCTTCTCAATCCATTTTTGATTATGTAACAAGGATGAAGGACATTGCAGATGCATTAGGAGCAATTGGAGAAGATATTGAAGAGGAAAAATTGGTAAGGTAAATCCTTATAGGTTTGAGAGGAGATGAAAAATGGAAGCCATTCATTTTATCTACTGAATTGTCACTAGATCATTTTACTCCTGATTTGAATCAATTGCTAGGACATATGCTAACCTTTGAGCAAGATGTCAAAGGTGATGTTGATAAGAGTACAGGTCAAGCAATGTATTCAAAGGACAAGAAGAAGAATACCAAAGGCAAGCAACAATTGAATGAAGAAGAAGGTACAACTATCCAAGCCAACTTCCTAAGAGGAAGAGGAGGTGGCAACGGAAGAGGTAGAGGCAGATGCAATAAAGATGGAGTCAAAGCTTACTAGATCTATGGTAAGACAAATCATTTAGCTCATGAATCTTGGCATAATAATCAGAATGGTGGAGGATACAATCAGAACTTTGATTCAAGAGGAAGAGGTGGTAGAAACCAAAAAGGTAATTTCAAAGGTAGAGGTAGTAAACTTTGCTTTGGAAGAAATGCAGGAAGAGGTTTCCAAAGTCAATCCTACAACAATACCTACTACAATTATGATTCAGATAAGAAGGAGGATTCAACCTTGATTATGAATGCAACTTGTGAAAGACAAAGTGAAGATCAAAGAGTCTTCTACATTGACTCAAGGTGTAGCAATCACCTAAGTGGTAATATAGCTTTGATGATTGATTTGGAGAATAGGGTAACTAATCATGTAGTTCAAACATGTGATAATACAAAGCATAATGTGAAGTCAATTGGATCAATAAAGGCTAAGGATGGGAGCACTCTTCTGAGTAAGGTTTTGTATGTTCCTACAATTCCAAAGAATCTTATAAGTTTAGGGCAAGTTGTTGAGAAAGGTTATGAAGTAAGGTTCACTAATGGTGGAGTTTTTGTGGAAGACCCTAGCAATGGGTATAGACAAATTGTTTCAGGGAAGAAAGAAGGAAGACTTTTCACATTGAAGATTCAAGGTAATGTTGGACATGCCTTGTTCACTTATGGAGGACATAAGATCTCTGAGTTAGATCTTTGGCATAAAAGGCTTGGACATTTCAATGAAGGAGGTATTAATGATATGATTAACAATGGTTCAGTGCTTGGATTACCTAATGTTGCAGGTCAACATATGACATACAGATGTGAGGCATGTCAATTAGGTAAGGCTCATAAGCAATCATATACTAAGCATGGTTTCATGCATTTTGATAAGCTTGAGTTGGTACACATAGAAATGTGGGGACCATCAAAGGATTTCAATATTAATGGTTCAAGATATTATGTGATTTATGTTGATGATGCTACCAGGTGGATCACTATATATGTGATCAAAGATAAATCAGAGGTGTTCAACACATTTAAACATTATCATGTGTATGCAGAGAGAATCACATGGTAGAAGTTGAAGAGACTAAGGTCAGATGGAGGGGCAGAGTACTTCACTAATGAGTTCAGTGATTACTTGTGGAATGCAGGTATACACAGAGAAGTTACTTGCAGGTACTCTCCTCAACAAAATGGTGTAGCAAAAAGGAGGAATAGAACCCTTGTTGAATTTGAAAGATCAATGATGAAAGAGAAAAAATGTCCCAATTATTTGTGGGCTGAGGCTGTAAATACAACCACATACTTGGTTAATAGGCTACCATGTAAAGCTTTGCAAGGTATGACACCTTATGAGGCATGGTGGGGTAAGGGACCTACCTTAGATCATTGCAAAGTATTTGGATGTTTGGCCTATGCATATGTGCCATCTTAGTTGAGGCAAGAATTGGAACCAAAGGCTGAAAATTATGTGTTCATTGGTTATGATGATAAGCAGATGGGTTATAGATTGTGGAGTCCATCCACAAAGCAATTTCTTGTATCAAAGGATGTTACATTCGATGAGCAAGGTACTTGGTATGCAGGTACAATTAATATTCATGTAGATGATGAAGAAACTTCAAATCGGAAGAAAGGTAAATCAAAGGTTCAAATATTTGATAAAGAAGAGAATAATGAAGCACAAGTTGAAGTTGAAGAAGTGCCAAGGTTTGATCCAGAATGTGATGAACCAAAAACTTCAAGAAGTGGAGAACTCAGAAGGTCATCAGGACACAAATGGAAACCTACAAGGTGTAGCTATGACACTTCTTTTTTGACAACTAAAGATTATGCTTACATGGTGAAAGAAAAAGAAGATCCTTCTACATATGAAGAGGCAAAAGGTAAGGAAAATTGGAAGAAAGCTATGCAGGAAGAGTATGATGCTTTAATGGAGAATGAAACATGGGATGTGGTTCCTAAACCAAAGAGTCAGAAGATCATTGGATGCAAATGGGTCTACAAGAAAAAGAGGTATGTAGATGGAAGTGTGTCTAGATATAAAGCTAGACTTGTTGTGAAAGGGTATGCTCAGACATATGGTATAGATTATGATGAGACTTATAGTCCTGTGGCAAAGATGACAACTATAAGGAGACTCATAGCTATTGCTGCATGTAAAGGTTGGAAACTATGTCAATTAGATGTGAAGAATGCTTTTCTTAATGGTTACATTTCAGATGATGTTTTCGTGGAGCAACGAGAAGGGTTCAAAGATAGAAGGTATCTAGATTATGTATGTAAGCTCAAGAGAGCTTTGTATGGTTTGAAGCAAGCCCCAAGGGCATGGAAAGACTTGTGAAGTTCTTGAAGGAACTTGGTTTCCAAGTGTCTAAAGTAGATAGTGGGTTGCTTGTTAAAGCAAGTGATGATGGGTTCATTTACATGTGTATATATGTTGCTGACATTATTCTTACAAGTACAAATGAGAACGGCATACAAAGTCTTAAGAAACAAATGGAGAAAGAGTTCAAGATTAGTGACTTGGGAGACTTTTCATATTTCTTGGGCATGGAGGTCTCATATCCTCAACGTGGAGTATATGTGACTCAAGAAAGGTATTTGAAGAACTTGTTAATCAAGTTTAAAATGGAAGATTGTAGGGTAGCACCTACCCCAATGGAGGTGAATCATAAATTGAGCAGATATAGAGGAGAAGAATGCAAGGACATGAAGCTATATCAAAGTCTGGTTGGTAGTCTAATCTATGCTACATTAACTAGGTGTGATTTGTCATATGCAGTCGGAGTGTTGTCTCAATTCATGCATTGTCCTAGAAAGGAAGATTGGATTGTAGGTCAAAGAGTGTTGAGATACATTAAGGGTACACTCAAAGAAGGTTTGTATTATGCTTTCACACAAACATCAAGATATATAGTGATACAAATTGGACGCGTAGTCATGATGGTAGGAGATCAACCTATGGGTACCTATGTTATGTGGGAGACAAGCTAATCTCTTGGTGTTCTAAGAAGCAACATACAATTGCTTTATCATCTACAAAAGCACAATATAAAGGTATGGTTGAAGCTGCAAAGGAGGTCATATGGTTGAAGACTCTCATGAAGAGTTTTGACATCATTCAGAGTACACCCACTATTCATGGAGATAATATGAGTTCATTGTATCTAGCTGCTAACCCTGTTTTTCATGCCAAGACTAAACATATTGAGATTCAATATCACTTTCTGAGAGAGAAGGTGATTGATAAAGAGATTGAATTCATACATACTTAAACAGAAGATGAGATTGTGGATATGCTAACCAAAAGCTTGGATGGACCAAAGCTACAAAGATTCAAAGACATGGTGGAATAAAGAAAATGGAGAAACAATTGATGATTGAGGGGGAGCTGTTGGTGCGGGACAACCATCAATTAATGATTTAGACAAAGTTTGAAGTCAAAAGTTGAAGCAAAAGACTAATATATGAAGGTTGGAGTTATTGCATAATTAGAGAATGAAGGCTTGTATATACATGTACATTAAACATGCTTATACTTTTGTAATAGTCATGAGCTTGTACGAAATACCTATATATAAAAGTAGAAAGTTGGGGCATGAAGGAGAGATGATGATGACTAGTTGTAAGAGTCATTAGACACTTTAGAAGTGAAGTGAATAACTCTCATCATTCAAATGTAATGTTTTCTTGAATAGAAGAAAAGTTACACCCGATATTTTGCTCAGTGCTCCTTTTGTGTTTAATCTTTTGTGAAATGATTTTGTACAAGTATAATTCTATAGTTGATTGACCTCTGTACAAATTCTGAGATCCTAATTGTGATCAGGATGAGAGAATTGAGAATAGGAACATTTACATGTGTAAATGTGAAGAAGAGAAGACTGCAACAGGTGCAAATTTGATGATAATGTTTTGGTCAGTTCTCCTTCCATAGTGTAAGGTTTTGAGAAAGCAAGCACTTATTCTTTAAGTTGAAGGTAAGCTACCTATGGCCAAAACCATTTGAATAAACGGGTTCTAGATTAAGAGAACTATACATTAGAAGTTGCATGTGTCAATGTCGACTGTAGAAAAGTATAGTTTTAGACATAGGTGATTTGTTTAGAGTAAATTTCGAGATTTACTAATCCTTTTGAGACGATTTAACTTGGAAAAGGTGCATAAACACTAGGCAACACTGCATACAAAGTTTCTTTGAAAACTTTACATGTTTCATCAGTCTATGAGTGGATAAAGTGAAGCAAACTTTCTGTGTGTTGAGTTTGTTCACAATTAGTTCAAAATTTTGGTAATCTGGTATTGGTCTTCCAAATTGGTTGAGGTTTTGAGTTGTTCTTGATATAGAGGTGCTCTAACATCAAGGATAACTTGTTCTTTTGGAGATTAACAATCTCCATCAAAACCCACAAAAAGTGCCAGTACATGATGCTGTTAGAGACATTTATGTCTACCACCATGGTGCATCCTAGGATTTTATTAAAAATTGTGCACCTTGTTGCAAAGGTCATTCATGCAAATCCAATGGTAGAATCAACTTGGAATGATTTAAAGATACATGTGTTTTTGAGACTATTGGTTTGTGTTGATGTAGATAAATGTGTTGAGTTCCTATCCACCTTAAATATGCCAAATGTCAAAGCTGCCATTAGAGGGCCCAATCCTACAAACTTCAAGACTTTTGAGCAGATGCACTATGCAAATATAGAGCTATCTATTAGACTATTCCATGCTGATTTTAGTATAAATTAGGCACATGACTACACCATGCCCAACAAAAGAATTGTTAATGATTTTACACATGCCTCTAAGCACCCTATAGATTACATAGATTTGAATCAAATTGTGTTTAACTAGTTAGAGGACATATTTCATTTGAAATGGAAAAGTCCATTGTTAGAGGAGTGATGCTCACCACAATCATTTACCAATTTCTCAAGAGTAAAATGAACGTCCTACCTACCATTAACAAGGATATCCTCTCATGTAGCATTGCCCACACATTTGTATTCAAGAGTAGGGCCCCTGCACTCACAGGGAGAAGGAAGGAAAGCACTCGCTACGAGGTTGTTTTAGAGACTTTTGGACCTCTTATGGTGCATAACCCACACAAAAGAAAGAAAAAATGCACATCAGGGTAGTCCACTTAGTTGGTAGAATTATTATATTTACTTAGCAGAGGATTTCCCTTCGATGCACCGATGGCAACGCTTGCACCATGGCGGCACACCACAGATTTTGTTGGCCCTTTCATTGGTCCAGATACCTTTATGCAAGATCTGCCACATGAGAACGAACTTTTTGACCTCAATTAGGGGGTGCCAAATAGACATGAATTTTAGCTCCCACCGAAGTTTGGTCCAAGAAAGGCACCATCTCTTGTTAAGGGTGTGGTGAACATCTAAATCCTCTTTGAAGTTGGGGATTCTGGATAGCTTCTTACCATTGCTCCATTTGAGGCCCTCCAAGCAAGGAAGATCCTGACCGCAGAGAAGGCGGGTAGTTGAGCTTTTGGGAAGATTTTTTTGGGAAGATCTGTTTTTGAGCTAATAATTATTAAAAAGTTTCCTGTGTGTATGGCGATTAATAAAACTGTCCGATAGCCTCATTGTTTTATTTTCCTATTTTTTTATTTTGTTATTTACTTTCTTTCTTTTTACGCTTATATTAATGTTTATATTAATGTATATATCCATTTTTTCATTATTCATATATACCGACACGCATACCCATGGAAAAAATAAATAATTCCCAATGCATGTACAGACATATATACACATAGATATACCGCTGAAAATGTTCATATAAAATAAAAGTTGCAAGCTATCCATTGTTGGTACAAAAGAGTCCAAGCCTACATACTTGGATAATTAGCATGTATCACATATAGTCACATATGACTATTCTCTTGTAAAATGCACTTTACCTTTTATCTTTGTAAAAGTGCCTATGTTTATTGCACTACTTTAGCATGGAGTTAGGAGGAATCAAATCTCGTGTTACTTGGTAGATAATTGGTGAGAGAATAAATCCTATAGTTTAGGGCTCACTTTATGGTGAGAATTTGAATTTGAATTCAAAGCTTTGCTCAAATCTCAACTATAAAAGTGGATAAAAAATACTCGCGAGAATGAACCTGACAATGAGATCATGTGAGAGGGATTCTTTGTGATTAGTGACCTCAATCCATAGCTCCATCATGACCCTCACATTGTGCAATTGAACATTGCCAATGTCATTGTATTTCTATGTGATCTAATACATATACATTGATTAATTCTCTACTTCACTTCTCTACTATGATCATCTCAGAATAGTGAGCTTCTCAGAGCTTGTCCTCAATGCATGGTTGATTATTTGATCTGATTTAAAGTATTATAGATTCATATATTCTCTAGTTCATAGCTACCAAGTTTCATTGTTATTGCTTTTTCCAATCCTGAGATATCTTCATATCTTTGCTCTCTGGTCTGTATACTGAAGCACCCTAAAAATGTCGGGCAAGTCTTCTAACTTCCTAAGCATCATTCTTAGTTTATAGTCCATCTTTTTCATTGAAATAACTCATGATTGGTAGCTATCTAAGTTAATTAGGTACTCCCAAAAGGAATTTAGACAATTGCTAGCAGGTTGAGAGCACTAATCACTTTATTGAATATATGCAAAGACCAAAATAGCAAGTCCAAGCTCTTGGTTGAACTTTCTACTTATTTGTTTTGATCCATTGATTAGAGGATCATGTTCCAAACCACATATGTGTTTGTGATCATTAGGAAGCTCAAGGGGCCTACTAGACTCTCCACAACTTATTCTTGGCTGGTGTGAAGCAAGGTTTTGTAGCACCACTTCATCTCTGGAATCTATACACCATCTCCTCCAACAGTGGTATCAGAGGAACATCAAAGCAAGATGGGAGATGGATTTCCATCATTCATTGACAAATTGCATAGGAGCAACTATTCAGCATGGTCAATAAGGATGCAAGCCTACCTCCAAGGAAGAAGCTTATATGGATATATCTTAGGACATGAAGAAATGCCAACATTCAGGAGCAAGCACCAACCTACAAGGGAAGAGCAAGAAAGGATAACTACATGGTGTGCAAAGGATGCTCTTGCCAGGTCTTATATACTTAACTCAATATATGATTGCTTATTACCTCACATTAGGAATTACAAAACCTCCCAAGAGACTTGGGAAGTACTTTCTTCATACTTGTCATCAAATACAAGGGCTAGGAAGAACCAGTTATGGATGGAGTTTACAACCTTGAAAAAGGAACCAAAGCAAAGTGTAGTTGACTATGTAACCAAGATGAAGGATGTGGCTGATCAGCTTGCAAGCATTGGAGAAGAGATAGAAGAGGAGTAGATAGTAAGGCAAATCATAAATGGCATCAAAGCTGATGATAAGTGGGAGTCATTCACAACAGCAATGGACCTTTATATGGACATGCAGATACCCGACCTCAACACCTTGATGGGGAAACTCTTCACCCATGAGACAAAGCTCAACAAGAATGGAGACAACTCTAGAGGTAAACAATCTTCTACCTTTTACACAAATAGAAATAAAATTAAGGATAAAGTAAAGGCAAAAACAATGAAGAAGAGGCTAGTACATCTCAAGAGAACTCCACAGGTAGAGGAAGAGGTACTAGATGAAGGGGTAGAGGAGGAAAGCAAGGCAGTGGGAGATCATACAACCCTTCATCTTGCAATATCTGTGGCTTGAGCAACCATACCACAAATGAGTGTTTCAAGAACAGAAGGAATCAGAGAGGAAGAAGCTTCCATAGAGGAGGCTATGGACAATCCAGAGGCAGGTTCAACAATGGAGGAAACAATTATCATCACAACTACAACCAAGGCTACAACAACAATTATCAAGGAGGATTTAGAGGTAGAAGAGATTATAACAACTACACTAAAGACCAAGAGGATTCGCCACTGATCATGAACATGACACCCAAGCAAGGTAAAGATGATGAGCATCTTTTCTATATTGATTCTGGTTGTTCCAATCATGTGGATGGAAATGTAGCATTGCTATCTAATCTTGAAGAACCTAAAGGAAAGCATGAAGTGCAAATAGGTCATGACACTAGATATTATGTTAAGAAGATTGGAAATGTCAAGGCATGTGATGGTAACATGAATCTTTTCAGTAAGATTTTATATGTGCTAACCATAACAAAAAATCTAATTAGTGTTGGATAAATTGTTGGGAAGGCTTACAGGTCAGATTACAAGGCATGGAGCATATATGGAAGATCCTCAACAAGGTTTCAAGAGGATTGCAAAAGGTGAGAAATCTGCAAGACTCTTTACATTTGAAGTTGAAGATACCAGAAACATTGCACTCTTCAAGTACAAGGATCAAACCCTATCTCAACTAGAGATATGGCATAAAATGCTAGGTCATTAAGTGAAAGAACACTAAAGCAAATATGCAGGGATCAGAGTGTGCTTGGCATTCCAAATGTGTCCAAACAACACATGATATACAAATGTGGAGCATGCCAATTCGGCAAATCTCATAGACAACCATTCAACAAAAAAGGGTATATGTATGAAGACTACTTGGAGCTTGTGCACATAGATGTGTGGGGTCTCAGGATCAAGGTATTATGTTTCATTCATAGATGATTATAGTAGATGGAAAATCCTTTACTTCATGAAGCATAAAGATGAAGTCTTTACTTGTTTCAAAAAGTATTTGACATTGGTTGAGAACCAAACAGGTAGAAGCTTGAAGAGGATCAAATCTGATGGAGATGGTGAGTATTCCTCACATGAATTTGACTCATTCTTATAGGAAAACGGTATAAAGAGAGAGGTCACAACAAGATACACTCCTAAACTAAATGGAGTGGTAGAGAAGAGGAATAGATTGATAGTAGAGGCTGCAAGATCAATGTTGAATGAAAAGATACTAGCAAATTACTTATGGGTTGAGGTTGTTTCCATAGCCACATACCTAATTAATAGGCTCCCATCCAAATCCTTAGATGGAATGACACCATATGAGACATGTAATGGCACGATACCCTCATTGGACCATTGTAAAATCTTTGGGTGCATTGCTTATGCAGATATACCCTCACAGATTAGAGGGAAGCTTGATCCAAGAGTTGAAAAGTGTATATTCATTGGCTATGACCAAAACCAGAAGGGATATAGGTTATACAATCCCACTAACAAAATGTTTATAGTTAGTAAGGATGTGGTGTTTGATGAAAATAATTCATGGTTTGAAGATGACTGCAAGAAGATCAAGTTACCTTATGACTTGGAAAGTGATTTTCCAACTCTCACTCAAGAAGATCAACAAATACCAGAAGATCTTAACTCAGAGGATGAAGAGCAGATTGACTTCAAGGCTTGGAAGTCAAAGGGCAAGAGCACGTTCAAGCAATTGGAAGACATTCTAGATTCTTCCAATCAAGCGCTCTGAATATCTCAAAGGGAGAGTAAAAAACCCATAAGGCATGGCTATGACACATCATTAGTCACCAAGCATTCTATGTACATGACTAAAGAATCTATGATAGAAGAACCTTCTTCATTTGAAGAAGCCAATGAGAAGAAAGAATGGAGAGAAGCCATGCAAAAAGAAATTGAAACAGTTCAAGAAAACAATATGTTATGGAGTAAGTATATTAAGCGAGTTTATGCATACACCAAGAAAACCTCACTTGGAAGCTGCCAAGAGGATCTTAAAATATTTGAAGGGTACCATAAATGAAGGGTTGTTTTATCCATTCACTTCTAATTTGGATATCACGATGTATTCTGATGCAGATTGGTCTGGCTCCAGGGATGATAGGAGGAGCACTTCTAGCTACTTATCTTTTGCAAGTCCAAAGCTAATGTCATGGTCATCAAAGAAGCAACCAACCATGGCATTTCCATCTACAGAGGTAGAATATAGAGACTTAGAAAATGCAACACAAGAGGCTATGTGGCTCAAACTACTCTACACAGATCTGGGGTTACATTCTTAAACTCCAATGATTTTTGGAGACAACACTAGTTCACTTCATTTGGCTGCTAGTCTTGTATACCATGCAAGGACTAATCACATTGGAGTGCACTATCATTATGTAAGAGAGAAATTAATTAGCAAGGACATCTAATTGTCCTATGTATCAACTCATTTGCAATGTTCATATATGCTCACAAGTCTTTGGATGGAACTAAGATGAACAGGTTCAAGATGATGATTGGATTGTAGGAAATCAAGGAAGATTGAAGACCAAACATGTAAGGCTTCACGGGGAGCTGTTGGTACAAAAGATTCCAAGCCTACATACTTGGATAATTAGCATGTATCACATATAGTCACATATGACTATTCCCTTGTAAAAGTCACTTTACATCAACTATAAAAGCGGATAAAAGAAAATCACAAGAATGAGCCCGACTATGAGATCATTTGAGAGGGATTCTTTGTGATTAGTGAGCTCAATCATAGCTCCATCACTACCCTCACATTGTGCAATTGAACATTCCCAATGTCATTGGATTTCTATGTGATCTAATACATATACATTGATTACTTCTCTACTTCACTTCTCTGCTATGATCATCTTAGAATAGTGAACTTCTCAAAGCTTGCTCTCAATGCATGGTTGATCATTTGATGTGATTTAAAGTAATATAGATTTAGTATACTATCTAGTTCATAGCTACAAAGTTTCGTTGTTATTTCTTTTTCCAATGGTGAAATATCTTCATATCTTTGCTCTCTGGTCTTCATACTAAAGCACCCTGAAAATGTCGGGCAAGTCTTCTAACTTGCTAAGCATCATTCTCAATGTATAGTCCATCTTTTTCATTGAAATAACTCATGATTGGTAGATATATAAGCTAATTATATACTCCCAAAAGGAATTTAGCCAATTGCTAGTAGGTTGAGAGCACTGATCACTTCACTAAACATATGCAAAGACCAAAATAACAAGTCCAAGCTCTTGGTTGAACTTTCTACTTATGTGTTTTGATCCATTGATTAGAGGATCATGTTCCAAACCACATATGTGATTATTTGTGATCATTAGGAAGCTCAAGGGGCCTACTACACTCCACAACTTGTTCTTGGCTTGTGTGAAGTAGTGTTTTGCAGCACTAGTTCATCTTTGGAATCTATACACCATCTCCTCAAACATCCATGGTGTTTCCCAAACTCATATTTGAGAATGCACACAAAACAATAGAGCATGTAAGTCTATGTTTCCACTCTCTCTTACTCATTTTCACTCATTTTTGTTTTATCCATCACTCTCACTTCCTCGTACTCTCTCTGTCACTCTAATTCAATATTTCCTTTCTCTTAGTCATTTTCACTCATTTTTGTTCTCCATGATTCTCACTTACTCATACTCTCTGTCACTAATTCATATTTCCTTTTCAGCTAGTAATTTTAAAGTGATTTGCAAACACCCCAAAGTAAATATGTGTTAGAGGGCTTCAAATCTATGCTTGCAAATTCTTATCCTCACTTATTATTTCAAGTAAATAAAAATTTTAATCTACTAATCTATTTTCTCATTTGGATTTGTTGACTATTCATTTTATTTCTAGAGATGATATATATATATATATATAACTAAAAAAGAAATGATAAAATTTAATAAAACATAATTAACAAGCAAGCAAATACACATACAACATACCTATACGTACATATGCACACATACACACATACACACACATAAGTACACACACATAAATGCACATACACAAACATACATACACATTTACACACATACATGTACATACATACATGCACACAATGCGTTTGGGCCATATATATTGTAATGGAATGGAAAATATGATACCATGCTAATAGCAAATTGACTAGAATGATAATGGAGCTACAAGAGTCCGAAGAGCACTAAGGCTCAAAAAAGGATTACCAAGTGTCAAATTCTAGGAAAAATTCAACAGTCTCCCTAGAAAAATAGATTAATGAACAATAATGAGAAACCAAAAGGATTATGTGAGAATTATGTGCTCACGTCAATAAGTGTATCAAGGAGTAAATTGACCACTATATAAATGATAAAACGAAAAACTCGAAAAGTTTATCAGAGTATCCTCTGCAAAATAAGTGTATAACTAGTGTGAAAAGCTTATAAAACTACAAGTACTAACATGCAAACCTACATAGTGGATCACTGACTCCAGTGCATATAATCAATTAACCAAAAGAACTAGACTTATCGAGTACCTATGAACAACTATCATACATCTCCTATGTCGAGGCAGGGTAAGTCTTCCACTTGCATCACTGAACAAACCCCAACATGTGGGTGTTCCCGAGTTAATAAAAACCTGGCCACAACCCTCTTTATCAATGTCAAAGGCTTTATGCAAATACGTAACAACTATACCAATGACCACATGGATGTACATAACTAGTATCCACAGAAGTGTACATAGTGTGTATGTGCTCATATGCAGTAAAATGGCACTTAAAGGCTGACTTTAAAACCCAAACACTTGCCAATAACACTTACAACTATCTATCAATTGTGTTTCTTCGGCTCAAAAAACCCTTCATAGACTTGCGGTGGCTGCTCCCACCACAACTAAAACCTTTCAAGAAACCTGTAGATTTAGTAGTGTAGCTCAAAAAAAGCCTAAAGGTGAATATTCATTGTTCAAGAAGTACAAATACATTGTTCTTGATGTTCTTGATGTTCTTGAACCTATGTAAAGACAACTATGCATGAAAGTACTCAAAATGGGCTCCAAGAATCACCCCAAAAATGCTTCAAAATAGGATTTGAAAGCAAAGAATGAAGCTTTGAGGGCCCAAAACATGTTCAAGCTAATGTTAACCTTAGTCTTTCCCCTTCTTCAGACACAACAAGTAGTTTATTGGAAAGAGATTGTCAGTTAAGCGAGCTCCGAGGGGAATAGCACTAGGATGGGTGACCTCCTGAGAAGTATGGAGACTTCCTCACACATAGTCAACGACACCCACGAGTGACTTTGGTAACTCGGATCACAAGGTACGTCGCCTTGGTTGCTAGCTTAGTCATAAGCGCCCTTCATCGGCATCATTACTAGGGAACATGGCAATGCCACTAGACTTAGAAACCTTTCTATCTTGATTAAATATAAAAATTCCCCTCCTTTAGAGGATTATCACATGAGGATCCTGATGAGCATGTTAGGAGGATTTTATCCTTATGTAAAACAAGTGGGATAATGGGAAGGGAAGATTCTTTCTTAGTATTCTTCCCTACAACATTGGAAGGATTGACTGATAAATGGTTTAGCCAATTTGCCAAAAACCATTTTGCTACCTAGAACCTTATGAAGGATGCCTTTAAAGCACAAGCCAAGCAAGGTAATAACATAGAAAACATTATTGAAGAATTTTTGCAATTTACTATTGGGAAGACCTTTCTTGAATTTGCTACTAGAGCCAGGGCCCTTATGCCCAAACTATCAGATCCTCTCCGTGACATTTTTTTTGTTAAAAATGGCTTTCCAAGCCACTTGGAGAGTCCATTCAATGCAAGATAAAGGAATTTGTGTTCTCTACTACAACCATTGATGAGCTCATTACCACAGCTACAAGGTTAGAGCAAATTCGATAGCAATATGGAGCTATGTCGTCTAACCTCCCATACTCCATGGAACTTGAGGAACTAGTAGACCAATAGAGGAAGAAGCTTGGTATCTTAAAAAATAATAAGCCTCAGAAGGAATAAGCGAGTGTGGTAGTAGAATTAGGACATGAAATTGATGCCTTAAAACTAAAAAAGAAGAATGGGCCTAGGTAGAAGAGATGGCATAACTCAATCAAGGTTATAGGAATTTTTTGCAGGAAATGGAGTCAAGAGTGGGCTATGGTGCACTATGTCTAGCAAAAAAAGGACATGGTAATTGAAATTCCTTTATTAAATGCAACTTGCCAATTTTGCAGGAATCATGGCCATGAAGCGCAAGAGTGGCACACATGAGAGATTCTTGCACAAGCATATTGTGGACAAGGAGGAGCCCAAACGTGACATTTTCCACTGCCAAATATAATGGCTATTGCACCAACTCAAGCTAATACTCATAACACACATCCTCAGGGAAACTTTGGACATGGGCCTAGAAGGCCAATCATTTGCTCTAGGTGTGGAGAGTGTGGACATTAACAGATAAAATTTCCTCTACCATAGGATTCTCCTCTGTGCAAAATTTTCCCAAAAGTTAAAGACCACTACACCAAGTGTTGCTCAAAGAATAAAGCATTCACACCAATACCACATATATAGATGCTTTTTGTGGATAAGGAAGAAGTTGCAAATGAAATCACTATGCCATCACCACTTGTTAGATTATACTCAAAAGATATTGAATCTATGGTTATGAAAACAAGGAGGAAGGGGGAGCTTCCTTAGAAAGAACCTAGTCTGGAGTTCACTACACATGGAGTGACCAAGGAGAAAGACACACTAAGAGTTAGACCTACTCCCAATGAAGGTGGCCCAACAAAAGAAGATCTTACAAAAACAAGTGAAGCAATTGGACAAGCATACAACAGGGCCTGAAAAGAGCTTGAGGACTTGAATCTATGGAATCAGAGGCTTTGTGATTGTTGAAATCAGTAAAGAATGAGGTTAGTGTCTTTGATCTATTGAAAAAGGATGCAAGATTCAGGTTGAAAGATTTCTAGATCATAGATGAAGTGTCCACATCCACTTTAGTTGCACAGTCTAATAGTTTTTGTGAAGGAAGGGTGGTAGATGAAGCCCCCCTTATCATTATAAGTGCCTACAACTCATTGTCACTATAAGAGGGCACACTCTGCAAGGAGATGTAGTGGATGGTGGCTCAAGAATAAACCTGATGCCCGAGTACACCATGAAGAATCTTGGTTTTCAGCCATCAAGACCAGCCAATCTCACCATAACATTGGCTGAACACAGGATGATAAAGCCCTTGGGAGTGGCTCTGTGAGTTCCAATTGAGGTACAAGGTAACATCTTTACTTTGAACTTCATTATATTAATATTTCCATAAGTGGATGGGGGTTCTCAACTATTGATTGGGAGGGTTATAGCATCCTGGTGTTTTTCATGATTGGGGCAAGGATACTATATGGATAAAGCATGAAGGAAAAGATCTCAAATAAATCCATCTAGAATAAGGACCAGACAACCACAAACAAACTAGCATGATACATGTAGTTGGTATTTGTATGGAACAAGACATGTTGAAAATCCTAGGATTGGATATGGACGAGGAAGAGGACATTTTGGCCTAGTTGGAAATAGGTAACTCATTTCCCTACTATGGAGTTTTTCTAGATGAGATAATTATAGAATTTCATATAGAAAAAGAGGAGACCATACAAGTTGAATTGAGTGAGTATGTGACAAGTCATAGAAGAGGGAAGAAAAAACCTGTCAAATGCAAAACACATGAAGCTAATTCAAATGCTAGGAAGGAAACTATGTGCAACTCAACCTAGTGAAGAAACTTCTTTTCTAGTTCATGAAATTCCTACAAGTTGGATGCAAGAAAAGGAAGAAAAAATTGATATTCAAAGTACTCCTGCATATAACACTAGGACTATGTGGGAAAAAGTCATGGAAGATTCGAAGGATGAAGAAGAACCTCCATACACATTGATGGATCATAACCATGTCAAAGAAATTGGGCTAGGCAACAAAGATAATTTTGTCCTATACTGGTGGCCACATGGTTATGGAACTATCTTGAGTTGCTTTCAAAGGTAACTTCTTTTATAAAAATGTATGTTGATGTATTTGCATGGCATTACAAGGATTTGGAAGGAGTGTCTGCAAGTTTGGGGAAGCATAGGATTCTACTGATAGAGGGAGCCAAAACAATAAGTGGTAAAAGCAAAATATTGAGGAGAACTAGCTACACAATTTATACAAGGAGAACCATGTGTTCTCTCATGAGTTCTCTAGGGAAGGGATTAGGCAACACCAATAAAGATCTCATATATTCACACTAATAACTCTCTTCATGTCAAGTGTGTTAGTTCACTTTTTATTTATTTATATTTTTATTTTGTATCAGAAACCTTTTACAAACATAATACCTTACCTTCCTCTCTTGCTTTTTTTCTAAGAGGTCAAAAACTCTCACATCTTCCCAATGTGTTGAAAGATAAAGGATTATGTTTTCTAGTTTATTTGAAAGAAACAAACGTGGGGAGCACATTACAAAATCACACATCACATTCATCTTTTGATCTCAAAATGTCCATGGAACTTGTGGCAATAGAACAAGGACAAATATCATATGTGTTACCATAGTTGAGATAATGGGAAGTAAGCCAAATTTGGCACATTGGAGTAAAGGCCTTAGAACATCCATAAGAGAATGAGCCTTCTTCTATATAGAAATTAGGTATTTTTATAGGGAAATTTGAGTCAAATTCTTTATACATGTCACAACTATAAGAGAACAAATTATGAATGTAGGATCATCCCCAATGCGAATGAGATATTCTTTGAAACATTGGCATTAAACATTACCCCACCCTCAAGAATCGCCACTAAGAGAGTTATTGTCACCACAACAACACATCATACAATTTCCACAAACAACCATTGGATTTTACATCTAAATTGATCACTCTAGGAGAAACCGCAAGTAGCAAAATCTCAAGGATTTAAGGAAAAAAAATCCAAAAAAAAAATCATCCTCAAATGAAGAAAATCTTAAGGAGTTAGAGAAGTAGGTCAAGGAGCTATAGGAAGAAAACACTATGAGCACTAGACAAAATCAGCTAATATGGAGAAAACTTTCTACCTTAACAGAAAAGGCCAATTTTATTTCTAGAAAAAGTGCATGATAAATCAAAGTTCTCACCTGTGAGTTAACAATTACTCCACTTAAAAATATCAGAGGCTTATACAAAAACCAAAACTATTGGAGTTTGAGGTCTGTGGAAGCATGTGAACAACATAAGGAAGAAGAACAAGCTTGAATCACAACACATAATTCTAAATGTATTACCACTAGAATTTATAAAGATAAGTGAACCATTAGTGCAATAGGCATATATACAAGCCGGGGACAAATTCTCCTAAAGAGGGAAAAAAAGGGCCCCGATGGTCCTAGTGTGTTCACACACATCACTACCTAAATATATCAACAAATCCCCCGTGCGAGTGATGCAGTGAACAAGGAGTTGGCACTCATGTATAACAAAGTGCCAAGCTATGTGGAATCACTCCACAAAAGGAAGTCCAAAGCTTTGCGGAAATCTTCAAACTTCTCCCTAGGCAGAGCCTTCATGAAAAGGTCTGCAATGTTCTCGTGCATGGGCACATATGCCAAGCTGATCTCTCCAGCAGAGAACCTCTCCTAGACGTAATGATAATGCATCTCAATGTGCTTAGTGCTAGCATGGAACATAGGGTTCCTCACAACTACCAATGCGCTCTCACTGTAAGTGAAGATAGTGGTGGCAAAAGACTGGCCAACACCCAAATCAGCCATAAGGCATCTAAGCCACACACACTCAAGAGTCGTTGTGAAAGCTTATGCTACTCATGAGGACCAATGAGCAACATGTCATCAACATACACAACAATGATCAGAAGCACATCATTTACACGTTTAACATATAAGGTGCTCTCAGTTGGACTGTTCTCAAAACTATCTACAATCAGATAGGCATGTATATTTTCATACCAAGCACGTGGTGCTTGCTTTAAACCATATAATGCCTTCTTCAATCTGCATACTTGGTTTTCATGCCCTTTTTGCACAAAGCCATGGGGCTGAAAAACATACACTTCTTCATGCAAGTCACCATTCAAAAATGCATTTTTAATTTCCAACTGATGTACATTCCAACCATGATGAGTTGCAAGTGCACAAATGCTACGAACAATAGTCATTCGACATGTAGGTGCAAAGGTCTCATCAAAATCAATGCCTCTTTCTACGCATAACCCTTTGCAACAAGCCTAGCCTTATACTTGTCAACTATTCCATCAGGTTATGCTTCAGCTTGTATACCCACTTAGTGCCAATGACCTTCTTGCTAGGAGGCAAGTCACATAAAGACCAGGTACCATTTTTCAAGATAGCATCATATTCTGATTGCATAGCAGCCATCCAATTTTCAGAATTTTATGCTTCATCAAACAAAACAAGCTCATTCTCATCACAGAGACTAGAGGCAGCCATAGCATAGCAATCTGATGTAAAAGAGGAACTATGAGAGTCTACCTGAGTATGATATGATAGAGGTGCATCTAATTTGTTGTCACACAATTCTAAACTAGCCATTTTGGCATAATTTTTGCCTCCTCAATATCAGCTCTCTCGTCAACAAGTGCATCATGTAAATCTGCATCAAAATTGGAATGATCTACATCATCATATGAAACATGTAAAGGTTGAGAAGTTGCCTCATTAGGACTAGCACTAGATTCTCCACCTGTAAAAAGATGAAGCAACGTATCATACATGTCTTTGGAGCTAACAGTGTGAACAAGCTACAATTTCTGAGTCGCTCGAAATGAACTAGCTTTTGGAAAGAAGGAACGTTTCATTTTGCCCAAAATACAACCTTCGTAGACATGTTTATTGGGTGCCTCAAGTTTGGGCAAAGAGGACACCATTTCAAATTTCTGCAGGCATAGCAAACTAGCAAAATTCAGATGACCAAGGCATGCATGCCAAAGCTTTGCATCTGACATGGCTTGAGAATCACCTATAGCACATGTTGAATCATTCATAGATTTTGCATAGTGTATGAGCTTATAGAGCCCATGACATAAAATTCCAAAAGCAATAATCACATCTCCATTTGACAGATCATGAACTATACATCTATCATCAACAAATTTCACAACAAGCCAATCTTGGCTAAAGTTGAAACTGATAACAGATTCTTCTTGATCCCTGGCACAAATAAAGCATCCGAGAATGTAAAAGAACTACCATCAGCAATTCTTTACATTCTTAGATGATCTTACCAATTCCCATGACTCGATAAGAGGAGGTGTTAGTGCATGTAATAGTATTCCCTGTAGGGGCAGGCTCGAGTGAAGTGAAGAAACTGTGCTACAAGGTAATATGTTTGGTTTCCCCACTATCAAAGTAAGAAACATCTGAGTCTACTACAGACATACATTGTTCAGGAGAAAATGGGTCAAAACTGCAAACAGTAGTAAACACCCATTCTTCATTCTCCCCTAGATTAGTAGACTCTGTTTTCGGAGTAGAGACCTTTTCTCTTTGCCTCTTTTGTAGCCAATTTTGGACAATTCTTTATGACATGATCATTTGCTTTACGGTACTTGCAAAAAAATTTCTACTTTTTTGTTTTCTTGTTATCTCTGTCATCCTTCTTTGATTGTGTAGAATTAGCAGATTTTTGCTTACTAGTAGAAGTGCTCCATTTACCTTTTCCCTTCTAACTAGCCAAAAAGCTTGATTTGCAACATGCATAATGGACTTGTTCTGCCTAGACTATTCTTCATGCAACATAACAAAGACTAACTCCTCAAATGTTAAGGCATTTGGATTTCCTTTCATCATCAAACGAAGAGTAGAAGCCAAACTCTGATATGAATCGAGAAGACCATTCAGAACAGTATGTACAAGTGAACTCTCAAGCAACACTTCATCAGTAGAAATCAATTGTTCTTTCATATCTTTGATCTTTGTCAGAGAATTGTCCATAGAATCACCTTCATTCATGTGCTCACTCTCTAAATGTTTTTGGAGGTAAGCAACACAAGCCTCATTTCTTGCCTAGTATAAAGTGGTAAGTGTATCCCAAGCATCCCTATCTATTCTGCAAGAGTGAATGTAGGAATAATGGCACGTTTGAAAGACAAGGTATCAATGCATGTGCTTGAGCATGTCTGCCATCCCAACAAATTTGCTCTATAGCAGGTGCAGCAGAAATTGAAGCACGAACAAGAATCTGACAGCATCTTCGATGCCATCTCCATCCGCTTCAATACATATATTTGCAAGTGTAATAGGATGTTTTTCAACATCCTGCACAATATTCCACAGTCCTTTTGTGATGAATACATGACACATCATATAAGCCCATAATGGGTAATTCATACCATCCAACTTATCCTCAATAGCCAACATATGGAATACATCACTACTTTCAGCCATGGCCATTGACAAAAATACCTTGATGCAAAAAATTGATTGTAAAAAGTTGAACAGAACTACCTTGTCGAGTTCTGCTAAACCTATAGCAGACTTTGAGATGCATATACTGGCAAACCAAAACCTATATATGTTTTTGGCACAAAGAGACTAGATAGCCTACACAAGCACTATGATAGTGCTTTCAAAGGCTGAAATGAGCTTAGATCATGATTTTGGCACCACACAAAAAAGCTGTTTTGATCTCCTAATGACCATGGGTATGCTCACCAAATTTTGTGTGATTTTGAGACTATGACTAGAGGGGTGTCAATGACGCCCTAAATGAAGCAGCAACCTATTCTGATACCAATTGTTGGAGTTTGAGGCCTGTGGAAGCACGTGAACAACATAAGGAAGAAGAAGAAGCTTGGAGCACAACACACAATTCTAAATGAATTACTACTAGAATCTATAAAGATAAGTGACCTGTTAGGGAAATAGGTGTGCCTACAAGTCAGGGAAAAAAACCTCCTAAAAAGGAAAAAAAGTGCCATGATGGTCCTAGTGTGTTCACATACATCAATACCTAAATATATAAATAAAAACTACAACAGAAGTGGCATTCTTTGACGTGCCTTTTGATTGCATCCATCATTTTATATGTCTATATACTTGTTGATATGAAAACTCAGTAAAGAAATGTGCTTCACAATGTGCTTCTGTTATGATAGCGCTCGAAATCCCAATCCATATGGTCCTCAAAATAGATGGTAAAAAATTAATCATTTTTCAATTTTTAAAAAATGATAAAAACGAGGCACATAGGTATACTGATCGGTATAACAATTGGTAAGAAAAAAAAGAGAGGTTCATAAGCCTATGCACGCTTATTCAAGCCTTGTGAATTTCTGACTACATCCAAGATCTTGTAGCGACTGTAGAATATAGTCCCATTCTAGCCTGTCGTAGGCTTTATCAAAGTCGATCTTGAGGAAAACTACTTCTTGTTTAGACTCATTTGCAAATTCAAGACCTTCCCAGATATCTATAATGGTTTCCAAAATTGACCTGCCTTTGATGAAACTTTTTTGGTCCTCGCTTAGCCACGCTCTCAAGTGGCAAGAGATTCTGTTGGCAATGACTTTGGCAATGATCTTGTATCCTGTTTGGAGCATTGTAATGGGACGCCAGTTCTCTATTCTGTTCTTATCCCCTTTTTTGTGTACTAACTTGATAATGCCATTGTTGAGACAAGAAGGAAGCGCGCCAAACTTGAGTGCCTCTTTCCAAACCAAACGAAGAGGGGTGGCAACCACCGACTTGAAGGATTTAAAGAACTCATTAGTGAGCCCGTCGGGTCCCGGGCTTTTACCTGAGGGGAGGGCATTAATGACCTCAATGATTTCGGCTTCAGAGATAGAGGCATGAAGCAGAGAGTGAAGGTTGGGTGATATCCTGTGGGGGGAAACCCTAGATATGGCTGCCATGCAGTCCCTTCTATGGTGGGAGAGGGGGTTTGAGGTCCCCAGGAGTCTCGTGAAGTGCCCTTCAATGATCCCAAAATTATCTTCTTCCGTATTGCATACATTGCCATTTGCGTCTAGCAATAAGGGGATCGATTCTCTGTTGTGTTTCCTTTTGAGGATACGGCACATCTCTTTGGTGGGTTTGTCGGCTTTGCCAGCCCACCACTCCTTGAAGAAAATTTGCAAATTTTTCCTTTGTATCTCTTCCTCGTATCTCAGCAGCGCTCTGATTTTTCGAAGTCCTTTCTGGGCTTGAGATTTTCCTTTGTTCACTTCCTCCTCGAGCCGCTAGAGTCTATGATATAGAGCTTCTCTACGAGCCTGCCGCACAGTCGACATCAAACTTTCATATGTCGTTTTTATAGAATAATGATCAATTTTATTTTTTTTTAGTCATTGGTTGATCGAACTGAAAAAAACTGAGGGGTGATAGTTCGTTTGGGTCACCCTTTCTTTCATCGTACATGTCAACAATGAAACTTTCCACCTTCGCAGAAAAGCACATATATAAGCAAACTTTCGATCGCTGATCATCCATGTGCCTTGCTTATCTCTCTCTCTCTGTGCAAATAGCTGATGATGGAGTGATTAGCCTCTCTCCACAATTGGAAGTTTTTTTTTTCGAAAGAGGAAGTTCGACTTTAGCCTTTTCTCCTGCGCTTTGATTAAAATAAAAGAAAACAAAAGTACAAGTGAACAGGGCTAGCACTCATGGGACCCCCCGAATCCCACAAAGGAGAGGAAGAACATACAAAACTAGAGGGTTTTACAAAGGAGGTTGATAACTCCTTCATCCCCCTCGTGCGAGGTCCACTTGGCTTTAATATAATTGTTCTTGAAAAAAAACACTCTATGGTGCCCAAAAAGTGGGACTTCTAGGTAATTGCCTCTATATATATGATGTGAAATAAGGGTATGTAACATTGGTAGGTCACACATGAAGGATTCGGGAAAGTGGCCTGGCAGATTGGACTCATGTTGAGTATAAGAATGTGTTGAACCAATTAGAAAGGTTCTACATGGCATTGATGGGTCGCATATGAAGATGAGAAGTTTAGATGTTCATTAGTGGGATTTAACGTCATCGACTAAGATGACAAAAGATGATCTCTAGTTTGCTCGAATATTCATGGGTTCTTTCAAGCATTTACTAAAGCGATTAACGTTTTTCTATATGATGTTAGTAACATACATAGTTCTGCTTTGACTTATCAACAGATTTACCATTAATTAAGCTATTCTTGCACACATTCATTCAAGCTATTGCGAAAGACTTGATTGGTTTTAATAAAGTGCATAATGTTTTATATTTGTAAGAGATTTTTCACAAGAGATTTGAAAAATGACTTGTTTATGCACACTCACTCTACTTTCTAAGGTGAAACCTTAGGATAACCACCGAGCTAGCACTACTAGAAATAGGGTGGGCATAGCCATGCCCTCATTGAAAAAAAAGTGGGTTTCATCGTTTATGCAATGAAAGCATCACATAAACGACGATTTTTTTTTTATTAAAACAAAAGATGACCTATCGCATAAGCGATGTAGAACGTCACGTATGCGACGCTTAATTTGACTATCACAAATAGCATCTGTTAGCCGAACAAAATTATGGTCTTTATGCATTAACATGTTTCTTTTTTGTCAAAACCATGGTTGGTTGTAGGTATTTCACAACAAAAAGGGATTCGGTGGCATAGGATGGTTGGATTGGAGGATACAACGGGCGAAAATAATGGGCTATGCGCATTTACGAGTATACAGAGCCTGGTGGGAGGTCAGCGATAGTGCTATGTCTGAGGGCATACGGCAAGAGATATGTTTCATCATGCCACACGTGCGGAGGAGTTCTTGTTTAGGGTGCACACAGAGAAGAGCACGAGGTCTTCTTTCCCGAGAGCTGTAGACAGGCACGAAGGGAGGCATTCATTTTGGAAAAAAGCTCGCAGTCCTACTCAAGTAGGGGGGGTTATTCAGCCACGAGGAGTTGGGGGGGGGGGGGGGGGGAGCTCCGCAATGGGAAGGTGCGAACGAGAAGAAACGGGCAGAGATATGACGCCAGAAGGTTATTGAATCGGGGGGGCATTTCATTTTTTGGGGGCGGGCTGTCATTGTTTTGGTCTCTCTTTGCTGGTTTTTTCGTGTGCAGGAACGAGGGGGAGCTGCAAGAACTTGTATCTGTCGGGGGGGGGGGGGGGGGGGGGCTCTCAGAGATTGGGGGAGAGAACAACAGCGAAGGGAAACACACATCGAAAGGCTCTCTCCTTCACTTCCAGTCCGGAGGCTGTATCTCTGGAGTTGTGTGGGAAGCTTTTGATCAATCAAGGGCTGGGGGAGGAACTCTCTGATCAGAAATGGAAGTTTTTTGACAGATCGTGCACGTTTGTTGAGGGCCTCCATCAAACTGTTGACGCCTTTAGGGTGTAAGGAGGTCATTTTTGACACACAGTCAAAAAGCTTTGAGGAGGGCGATAGTGTGTATCTGTTGGAGAAGAAAACAAGGGGAAACTTCCTCTTGGAGGGTTTTGTTCTTGTAGAAGGAGAAGAAAACACCCACCTACAGAGAAGGAAAGGACAGCTTCTTCCGGTGTGCATAGGCCGTAATCAAGGGAATATTGAAAGGAGTCCTGCTTTGGGGAGTTTTTTTGTGAGTTCTTGTTGTTCATGTGCAGGTCGCTGAGAAAAAAAGGGAGCTGCTGGTATTCGGGGAGGGGTGCTCTTTATAGACAGAGAGAGGAGAGCCATCAGGTGGGGGTATAGTTGCTCTCGGCAACAATTCTGGGAGGGTCCTTCTTCTAGCAGGTGTGGAATCGAGGGCGTCTGTGCTCGAGAGGAGAGAAATCACGAAGGGTACTGACCATTCTTGGGGAAGTAGGCTTCTTCTTTGCCAGCAAACCGAAGGCGAGGGCAGACACATACGGATCTCTCTTTTATTTCTCCTCGTTCTTTGGCTATTTGCTTGGGGTTTTTGGGGGAAGAACAATTGCTCGGAGGGAGGGACAACATCCAGCTGCTGAAGAAGAGTTCTTCGGTGCCCAAGGGGACCATCGACAGCAGGGTGCAGGTGATCAAAGAGGGATTTACTGAGCTTGTTGCAGAGGGGAGCGTTTTTGGCTTCACCATGCTCTCGTTCACTGTCACTTAAAAAAGGCAGGTGTGTGCAAAAGGCCGAGTTCAGTGCAGTGGGGGGTACTTGCATTTGTCTGTTGATCGTGGTGCAGCAGAGAGGAGAAGACGAAAACAGGGGGTAGTTTATTGGCCACATCTATAGTGCTGAGGGTATCGAGTAGCAGGGGAGGAACTGGGGACCGCAATGGTCTATGTGGTCTACCGAAGGAAGGAACCTTCTGTGCGCTCAGCTTGAAGGGGTAACAGTTGT
>CM035413.1:109837572-109870072 GCA_020310875.1 Ceratopteris richardii
CAACAAGACAGCAGGAGCGCAATTCGATATGCAATCCAAACTGCGAAGTATGAGCAGTATGAGCAAGTAGGACCGAGGGTACGAAGCAACGGCAAATCAGATCTGTCAACAATGTACATCGATGAACCAGAAAAATGCAAGGATTCGAAGCTTCCTACCTCAACGGCGCTCTCCTCGGCATCGCACATTTCGAAGCCATTTTCTGGATTCGTGCAGAAGGCCCGTGCATCATCAGCATTCGTTGGTGTCGAGGTCCCTTTCACATCAATAGACAAGCCAGATTCACTACTCGAAGACAATTCATCGTCATCCGAAGTTTGAGTCCTGCTATTTGTAAGAGGAATTTTGTCCTCCGAAGATTTACTGATTTGACATTCAACTGGCCTCTCTGCAAGTGAATGCGCGCCACGCTCCTCTCCGAAGATTTCATGCTGCGACCGCTGGAAACTGCGACGTTTGACATCTTCACTTTTCTCCGTACTGGCGCCTCTTCGAGTAGCTGATACATTTGCGCTCTGCTTACCATTTGAAGAATACGATATTTGTGAGTTACCAAGTACAGGAGTGGCGTCCTTGGATAGAACTACAACAATTTCATCGTTTTTCTTGAGTGGGCGTAGTGGTATTGTTGTATTCGCTGCATCACTCTTGCAGCTGAGGCCGAAACTACTCCGAGGAGAGGCATTGTGGGTGACAGCTGCGTCACTCAGATTACGCTTGCTGAAGCAAGATCCCATACGTTCCCGGCGGAGCTGCAGAAGGATATGGATTAAGGAGACCAGAAACCGCGTAAAAATTCTGACCGAGAGCCGTTTTAGAAGGAAAAAGATATCTAACTCAAATGGACTCCGGCAACGGCAACCAATTGGAGGTACACAAATTGACGAAGATGAAAGGAAGAAAGCTATGACAAAAAGCGAAGGCAGCGGGGTGTTATTGTCAGAGTGGGTGTAATTCAGCACCTAATTGGCATTTGCTTTAGCGTAAGAATGCAGATAGTGGGTGAGAATTAATGGATTCCATCAGGGTTAAAAGATACTCTGAAAGAAAGGCAAGGCTCCAAGCTATAGGATTCTGTGGGGACTAATGCCGTCGATGGGCAGCTCGGTGGAGCCCTGGGGCACTACAAAAGGACAAACGTAGAAGCAAATGTTTACAAGTTCAATTTCTGCAGCTTTCTTTGATATCTCTGTGGGTAAAGCTCTAAGTCTGCTTCCAATGCACGCAGGGCGTTAGTCTGTCCCTTTCCGCGTTTAGTTTCGTCTGCAGAGCAAAGATCGGCACCTTGAAGTGGATCTCAGTTTCAGAGAAGATACACATAAATGTGTGCAGCTTCGCACAAAGCTTCGCACATCTGAGGGACTCAAGTAGGCACAATGAGATAAACACGCGAGAAAAAAGCCGCGCAGTGTATTCTATTAGAACACTCTGCCGCGGAAAGGAGCAGCACCAACCCAGCTCCCCCCGGAAGAAGGGTGTATCGATGGGAGAGGAGGACCAGCAGCGCAACTTCCCACGAAAAGACAACACATAAATGCAGTTGTGAGGCTCAAGGATGCCATTAACGATACAGAGGGGTGAGGTGCCAGGTGGGGAGGAAGCGAGAGCAAGGAAAAGAGGAGTCAGGACCGATGCGGAAGAAAAGAAAGACGATGATTACAAGGCCGACGCAGGGGGGGGGGTGCAGGAAACAAGGTTCTTGGGGAGAGGAAACAGCAGAAGCTGCGCAGCGAGAACACACTGCACAGTAGTAAGCGGATAAGCGCCAACGGGCATGTGAGAGAGAGGACATGAATATGTTACGAGAGGAAATGCAGAAGCATCATACCAAGAACATGTGAGGAGGCAAATCTGTTAAATGCGGAGGCAGGAGGGACCAACGGCCCCTCAGCCCCCTCCCGAAGAATGACGGCGTTATACTGTTCTTCGTCATCACCACCCATCGCCCCTGTATTTTCCGCTTTAGCCCACTAACCTATGCAGGTTTCACGAGGGGGTTTTTTTTTTTTAGATAAAAGGAAGTTCGGCAATAGCCTACTCTCCCGGACTTGAATTAAATTAAGAAGCAAAGATACAAATGAAGGGGACTAGTGCCCACGGGACCCCCCAGATCCCACAACGCAGGGGAAGCTAAGATGGAACCTAGGTCGCGTTACAGAGAAGGTTAATCACCCTCTCATCGCCCTCATGCGGGGCCCATTTGGGTTTGAGCTTGTTGTTGACCAAGAGGAGGACTTGATGGTGCCTGAAGGGGGGGGACTTCTTACTGTTAACAATCCTTTTGCCGAGGAGGAATAGTGATTTCTCAATCGACCACTCCCTGGGGGGGTCGCCGAAGTTGAGGGCACACCTCTCCCGCCAAATTTTCCACAGGACTTCCCCTCTGATGGCGTTCCAGAGTGGCGCAGAGCAGCCGAACGCCTCTCCCAGAAGGATTTGCTTCCAGCAAAGCTGTTTTTGCAGTCTGAGTTTCGTCTCGACCGTCTGCCAGATTCTGTAGGAGTTGGGGCAGGTGAGGAAGATGTGTGGGACATCTTCGATAGCACGGTGGCAGCGTTTGCACCAAGGAGGGATCCCACAAAGTTTGCTAGCCTTATGATTTGTCCAAATTCCTCGATGAAGAATTTGCCATAAAAGAACAGACTTCTTAATCTCTATAAGGGGGTGCCAGATGCCCATGAATTTCATGTCCCATCGAAGCCGCGTCCAAGACAAGCACCACTTCTTGTTGAGGCTGGTCTGGAGGTTAGCCGTATCTGTGATGTTCGGGATTTTGAGTAGGCTATTTCCATTGTGCCATTTGAGACCAAGTGGGTTCGGAGTGTCGTGCCCCATGAGAAGGCGAGTCTTGTGACGATCCCAAGCGAGGCATCTGCTTTGCAAAGTGTTCCATTCTTCGTAGGAGATGTTGATGCGCGGGTCAATATCCTCGAAGTTTATCCAGCTGTTGGTGTGCTGTTTCCAGAGGTGTTTCCATTTTTTGAATCCTTTGTTCCATAGCTTCTTGGCGTTTTGAATGTTCCACGACTCCACACTCCGGATGCCATGAATCGGGAACCAGATAGAGTCGTTTTGTCTGATTCCGGCCGCCCACTTCCAGTCCTCGCTGATTCTTGTGAAGCTTTTGACTTTGTTCCAGCCCTTCCAAAGGGAGCACACGAGATTGGAGCCTTTCGGGAAGACGGGGATCGGGGAGAAGAGCAGGGTCATGATGTCATGATTCTTCCAGTTCGGGATCCCCATGAGGGCTAACTCATTCTTGTTTCTGAAGATCAGCTTGGCCCAAGAGGCCTCCCTATTGCACCAGGCCTTAATCATCCATTTGGCCGTCAGTTTGTTAGCCATACACCCAATGTCTAGGATACCCAGCCCCCCGCTATCTCTAGGCGTAGTGCAGATGGCCCATTTGATTTTAGGCACCCCCCTTCTGTTATGATCGCCCGTCCAAAGAAAATTTCTGCATACACTATTCAGTTTGGACAGGCCTTGCTCGTTTGGTCTCCAACAAGAAAGGAAATAGATGGTAGAGGAGAGGAGGAACGTGTTGATAACCATAGCCCGTCCAGCAAGATTAATTTGCATGCCTCTCCAGTAGTTTAGCTTGTTTTCGAGTTTGGCCAACACCCAACTCCATCGCTGCTCCATTGAGACGCCAAACCCCAAGGGGATTCCAAGAAGCCGGAAGATTTGGCCCTGCGGGATGATTTGACAGCCTTGATCAATGAGAAGGCTAGGGTGATGTCCCGTAATTGCCCTAAAGGCGGTCTTAGAGTGGTTGATTTTGGATCCGGAGGCATCACAAAAGGTAGCAAGACACGTCCAGAAAGTCTCCAGGCTGGTATTATTATTGTGAACGAACGCGTTCATGTCATCGGCGAAAAGTCTCATGATGATTTGACTGTGGTCGTGAGGCAGTCGGAGGCCTTTGATATTGCCAGCCTCCACTTGATGTGCCACGAGTCTGCTCAGTCCCTCAGTGGCAATGGCAAAGAGCAGGGGGGCCAGAGGGCACCCTTGCCTAATAGACCTTTTAAGATGGATCGCCTTCGAGAGCTTGCTGTTAACGTTAATTTGGGTCGTTGCGTTTCCGAGAAGGGTTGCGATCATCTTGGTGAATTTCTGACTGCATCCGAGGTCTTGGAGCGACTGCAGAATGTAGTCCCATTCAAGTCTGTCATAGGCTTTGTCAAAGTCGATCTTGAGGAAAACCACATCTTGTTTGGACTCATTTGCAAATTGGATACCTTCCCAAATATCCATAATGTTTTCCAGGATAGACCTGCCTTTGATGAAGCCTTTTTGGTCCTCACTAAGCCAAGATCTCAGGTGGCACGAGAGTCTGTTGGCAATGACTTTGGCGATGATCTTGTATCCTGTTTGGAGCATCGTAATAGGTCGCCAGTTCTCGATTCTGTTCTTTTCCCCCTTCTTGTGTACCAGCTTGATAATTCCATTGTTTAGACAAGAAGGAAGAGCACCAAACTTTAGCGCTTCTTGCCAAACCATCCGAAGGGGGTGGGCAACCACCAGCTTGAAGGACTTAAAGAACTCGTTAGTGAGTCCGTCTGGTCCCGGGCTTTTTCCGAGGGGGAGGGCATCAATGACCTCAATGATTTCTGATTCAGAGATAGGGGCATGAAGCAGGGAGAGGAGGTTGGGTGGGATTCTCCGGGGGGAAACCCTAGAAATGGCAGCCATGCAGTCCCTTCTATGGGGGGAGAGGGGGTTCGAGGTTCCCAGGAGTCTCGTGAAGTGCCCTTCGATGATGCCAAGGTTATCTTCTTCCGAATTGCATACATTGCCATGTGGGTCAAGCAGAAGCGGGATCGCCTCTCTGTTGTGTTTCCTTTTAAGGATACGACACATCTCTTTGGTGGGTTTGTCGGCTTTGCCGGCCCACCACTCCTTGAAGAAGATTTGCAAGTTTTTCCTTTGTATTTCTTCCTCGTATCTCAGCACTGCTCTGATTTTTCGGAGACCTTTCTGTGCTTGGTGTTTTCCTTTGTTCACTTCCTCCTCGAGCCGCCAGAGTCTGCGGTAAAGAGCTTCCCTACGAGCCCGCCGCACAGTCTCGAGCATCTTCTTAGTTCTGATCATGATTTTACGAGACCTGTCGACCGCACTTCTCCAGCACTTGGCTGGGGCCAAGCCAGAGGCGAACGCCACCGTCCACGCATCGGCAATCTCTTGATGGACGGAGGGGAGAGAGAAGGTGGAAGCGTTGGCATGGAACCACGGCGCCTTGCGGATCTTGTTGGGAGGTTGAAAAGTGATAATTATCGGGTAGTGATCAGAGATGATGAGGTCAGTGCGTTGTGTGCAGGTAGGGTGGCCCCACTGATGAGTAAAGCTCTGAGAGATGTAGCATCTATCAAGCCTAGCCTTCCTCAGATCCTCACCCGCTTGAAGATTTGACCAAGAAAAGCCATTCGAGTCTTTGAATTCAACCAGATCCAAGTGGAGTTTGGTCAGGTCCCACGTTTCTTTCTCCCGACTGTCGATGACCCTTCCCTTGCCCATCCATCTGTCCGTAGGGTCCTCCACCATATTGAAGTCTCCGCATATAAGCACGTTGTGAGGGAGCGAGTCTAATGAAGTCCAAGTGTTCAGTCTCTCCGAATCCCCGTTAGGGGCGTACAAAGAAACAATAGTAACACAAAGGGGAGCACCAAAAGAAACCGCAATCCAACGGTGGCTGACATCTTCAATGGAGTTCTCAAGCTTTTCAATCCAGCGTTGCTTAACCCCGATAACCGTTCCTCCGGACCCCCGCTGGTGCTTCGTTGGGATCCATACATGGGCCGAGGAGACCTGTCTGAGCCGTTTCTGGAGGTCTTCTCCGTCAATTTTAATCTTTTGAATACATATAATGTCTGGGTTTAAGCTAATGTCGTGGAGCCATTGACCAATGATGGTCGCTCTTGAGGGGTCGGTTAGCCCCCTAGCATTTAGCGAGATAACAATCATTTTTGTGTTGATCCCTCTTTGCGGGAGGGAGCCTTGTCCTTTCTTCTCTTGGCTTCATCTTTCTTTTTCGCTGGGATCTGATCCCGACTTAGAAATCGGTTCTTGTGAGGGCTTTTCCATGGTAGCTCCATAGGCTGTTTTCCTTTGCGGGATGCTCCTTGCTGGGGAGAATTGGGCCCCGTGCTCGGCACCGTTTCCGGGATCGTCGATCCAATGATGGAACTTTCACTATCCATGTTGTCTTCATTACTAGTGGTGAAGCCATCTTCTTTGCTTGTAGTGTATCCCTCCTGGGGGGTTTCTTTGTTGTCATGGATCTCTAGGGCTTCGTCATAATTGTCTACTTCAGGTGGCTTCCCATCTGGGTAGTCAAGCTCGTTGATCTCCTTACCAAGATTGCAATACAAGTTGCTGTGGGGGGTAATTGGCAGGTTGTTTCTCTCACCTTTGGCCCTCGGACTTCTTTTCCTTCTTCTTCTAACTTCAGTAAAGCCATCAGCATCAGCTTTCGGATTGGGGAGACCCTTATCTTCCCCATCCTTGATCGAGTGGGTCAAATCGCCAGCGTTGTCTTGAGCTGTTTTGGAGGCTTCTTGAGATCGTTTGTATTTTTGCCTGAGAGGGCAGTCTTTAATCCTGTGACCTTGCTGACCACAACAAAAGCACGCGTTGGGGAGGTTTTTGTAGGTGAGATCCTGCTCCCAAATATCGCCTTCGCCCATGTCCACTTTGATCGTTGATGGAAGCGGCGAACTAAGGTCGGCCTCAACGCAGATTTGTGGGTGCCACCTAGCATTGAACGAGTGTCTTGCACCTTCATAGATGAGACCACCAATATCTTCGCGTGACGCCAGCGGCTTGCCGATAGGAGAGGTGGGTTTTGGATAGATGCAGTCGAGGTCATTCATCCTCAGGGCAGGTGCTCCCCACCAAAATATTTTAATCCTCAAAGCAAAGTGCCTCTGCACTTTCACAAATGAGAATCTGTGAAGGCAGTATTTCTGCTATATTTTATGTTTTCTTTTTCAGAACAGGAGAATGGTATTGATATTTTCTGTTCTTTTTATCAGAACAGGAAAATGGTATTGAATGAAAAGAGAGTCACAAAGCCTGAGAGCCTCAGAGGGGATGAAGCACTCCATGTAATGATTGATTACAACTCCATTACAGAGTGATAGATCACAATTCTAAAATCCTGTTGGGCATTTATAGCGGTTTGAAAATTGAGGTGCCTTGCTGTTGCTGTTGAGATGATGTTTGGATATTTATAATGGTTTTTTTTATGGTATTACCTATGGGGTCCATCATATCCCACAAAGCAAGGGTTAGACAAAGTGATAACTTGATTAGACTGATAGAGCACAATTTTAAAATCCTCTTTGACATGTATATCTATTTGAAAATTGAGGTGCCTTGGTAGTGAGGTGATGTATGGGCATTTTTAATGGTTTCTTTTTTTTAATGGAGGTTCAGCAAGCACCTACTCCCCTAACTTTAAATTTTGAAAGTGCAACTGTGCAAGTGAATGGGCATAATACTTGAGGGACCTTTCGTATCTCACAAAGCAGGGGTTAGAGAATATAACAATTTGGTTATAGCTGGTTTAGTTGGTCAAAGCCATTACATGTCCAGCCTAGGGGTTGAACCTTGGACTTACACCTCAAGAGACCAGAGCCAAACTAATTCCCCTATGGGATGTGGACTGCATTTGTAATGGTTTGAAAATTTAGGTGCTTTAGTATTGAAATGTTGTGTGTTGTCGGTTGTCTAGGCACTTACCTTTTGAGGTGGAGGCTGTGTGTTTGATCCCTGTAGGTTGTTGGATATGTTTGGGTCAGTGTCACCCGTCTACTTTTGTAATGCCTTCAGGCCATTGAAACTAGATGACTTTGAGCAGCTCTTTCTTTGTGATGCTTCTTCATGGGATAGGGAGGAGTCCAATGACTACTATGTCTTTCACTTCTATAGTTGTTTTTTCAATATATAGTCAACCCGAGGTGAATTAAGCTTTGGTTGAACTACCTCATTTTCTCCTTAAGTGTTGTGTTCTTTTTTTGTGTTCGGTGGCTTAGATGGTTGGATATCATAGTTGACCTTTGACGACCACATTGCCCCTTTTAGCTATGTTACACCTTAAAATAAAGTTAGAATTATTTTTAACCTCTCAAAAATTACATTAAAAATGTGAAATATATGTACTGTGTGTAGATGACCTTCAAGATTTAGGGGCATGATAGACCTTCAAAATACAACCCTGGTTGGTATCTTTGATTTTTAGGTCAAGGGTGGAGAATTGTGGTTCAACCTCCATAGGATGGTTTTCAATGTTTATGCTAAGATGAATGTGTACACCTTCAATGTGTTCAAACCAGATGCTAGCCTTTCGGTAGTTCAAATTACTTGGGCTTTTTCATAGTTCAAACCTTAGCGAGCTTTTGCGCTCTGTATCCTAGTTGTTGTTGGACATTTAACCTTGCTTTGTGGGATTCTAGAGGTCCCATGGGTGTTATGCTCGCTTTTTATTTTGTATTCTTAAATTAATTCAAGCTTCATCATAAGAGTAGATCTCAATTCAATGATGGAACTTCCTTTCGAGAGAAAAAAAAAAGCATAGTGAGTAAAGCATAGTGAGTGGGACCTGAAACTCAAACTAAGAAATTGATAGTCAAACTATTATTCATCACATGAAGGAATCCCTTCCTAATAATTCTTCTTTAGAAGAGATCCAAATATCTACCAGCCCCTCCAAATGGAGAGATGCTCTTCTTCTACATTTTATGTTTTTGTAGTAAAGAAAACGCTAGAATGTTGTTTTAGAGAAGGTAGAAAGAATTTCTGCCATAGAAATTCCATTTCTAAGTGTGGATTCACACTGAGAGGTGGCACCTACAAGTTATCCATGCGGCTAATAGTCGTTACTTAGTATCAAAAGCAAAATGTTCTAGGCCTACCATATCATGTACGGGCTTGCCCCCCTCGAAACAAATTGAATTTGAGCGGAACAAAATGAATCAATGCTTCCAGATTCTCTTCTCGAAGATCGAAGATCGAACGATCCAAATTCTCTTCTCGAAGATCGAATGATCAGAAAATTTCATTATTCAATTGTTCTGCCGCTTAGTGTGAATTGGAAGGGTGAAAGAAACGAAACAAGGATTCAATGCCGCCGGAGGAGTGTGAATCCACCCAAAGGTAAAAATTTGATGTAAGAGGATGGGAGAAGAGCTATCATGAAAGCAAATACAGATTTTTCTTTTTTTGAGGGTGCAAGAAAAGTTGAAATGACAATGAAATTGAAATGTCCAGCTGAGCAGTGAGCAGGAATCGAACCTAGGCCATCAGTCCCACGACGTTCAATGTTATCCGCTACACCAAATCCATTTGGACGAAAATTAATTTTTTATTTTAATTTGGTCTTTTTTTTTTTTTTAGGGATGTAGCAAGCGTCTAAGAGACATTCTCTCCATCTAAATTTGTTTTTCCGATATGCAATAATGAGTGCATATGTGAATAAGGTGATTAAGCTTTTGTACTCTCATTGGTTGTATGGATCAAACTCGAGTCAGGTTCGGACTAGAATGATGGTTAGTCTACTCTTGTTCACTCTTGGAGTGATGGCAGGCTCCTCTTCTCCACTCTTGTTCTGTGTAAAAAATGATTGAAACCTTTTGCGCCGCGATTCATTTGTTGAGATAGATGGAGGAACATAAGTATTTGTGGTGACTCTCTATCAATGTAACTTGCGTTGATGTGGAAGGTGATAGAATGTAAAACAGACAATGTAATCTGTAACTTGCGTTGATGTGGAAGGTGTAAAACAGACAATGTAATCTGTAACTATTTTCCAAGTAAGAAACTTGCATTGATGAGGAAGGTGATAGAATCACTCTTGTTCTGGGTAAAAAATTATTGAAACCTTTTGCGCCGCCATTCATTAGTTGAGATAGATGGAGAAACACAAGTGTTTGTGGTCACTCTCTATCAATGTAAAACAGACAATCTAATCTGTAACTATTTCTCCAAGTAAGAAACTTGCGTTGATGTGGAAGGTGACTCTCTATCAGTGTAAAACAGACAATGTAAAACAGACAATCTGTAAAACAGACAATGTAATTTGTAACTGTTTTCCGATTAAGAAACCTGCGTTGATGTGGAAGGTGACTCTCTATCAGTGCAAAACAGACAATGTAATCTGTGAAACAGACAATCTGTAAAACAGACAATCTGTAAAACAGACAATGTAATCTGTAACTGTTTTCCAAGTAAGAAACTTGCGTTGATGTTGAAGATGACACAGTTTTGGGACGAACAAAAGATCTCAAAACAAAAATCATGTAATTGTTTCGTGTGTTGGCAATAGAAAAGCATTCGTGTGAGTGCTGGATGTGAATTTCTTTATCCAAACAGCAATGTACTGAACTTCAAAACTGTAGACAGAAGTGTAAAAATATTTTCAACTTAAAGGCAAGTTTGTCCATCAGAAATTGTCTTCCTCCAACTTTAATGAACACAAAGACCCAAATTTAATGAACAAACAGACCTTTAGGGCACATGTAAGTATGAGCATGCATGGCCCTCAATACTTTTTAACTTTTAAGATCTGTTGGGACTTAAGGAACTGATCTGATATGGACTTTTTATCATTTCAAATTTTTTAATCAAGAATTGTGAGAAAAAGGCCAAGTTGGTCACCCATTCCTCATGGCATCAAGTGACATATTGCGAAAGGACACTCATGAAACTTGCATATGACATGTCTACTAATGTCATAAGGGCAGGAATCTTTCTCCATGTGCACATGAAAGTGATGCTTTCATCGAACCAAACCATCACACTTTTCTTGACCATGCTTGAAATGACTTCATGCAAAGGGTGCATGTGTACAACGAAAGAGTTTGGTCAACTCATTCCATATGGCTCATGACTCATGAGAGAGAGAGAGAGAGAAAGTAAGGGAAGCATGTAATGGAAGTATGGCTCATGACTCATGATAGGGGTAGCACATGGACATGTTTTCGGGTGATCGGAGATCACTTTTTAGGTCACCCAAAAAGTGATTAAAAGTACAGGGATGGTTGAGACCAGACTTTGGGTGGTCAGAGATAGATTTCAGGTCACCAAAGTTAGGTGCACATGGATGTTTAGTGACCAGATTTTGAATGGTTGAAGAGGTAGACTTGGAATCATGGCACATGAATATTTATGGCTATATTTTAGGTGAATGAGGACCTATGAAAATTATTGAAATAATGTATAAATGATTAAAATCATATATAAATCTACAAAATCATTAAAATCATATATATGATTAAACTCACATATAAAACTATAATATTTTATCTTCCAAAAACGTTTTATGAAGAATTTTAGTGCCGCATTACCGTGATGTTTCCCAAATGCATGGTTAAATATGAAATTTAAAATGAATAAAAAGTAAAAGTTTTGGATTTTTCACGTTGTTTATGATGTGATGTTCTTGGATTTTTCGTGTTGTTCTGACTTTGCGGATAAAAAATATAATATAATAATACTGGTTGGATTCAGGTCACTCAAATGGACTGGTTCTAATGGGCACTAATCCGTTGAGCTGACTTGATTTCGGTCACCCAAAAAGTGTTAAAGCTATCTGAAATATGATGAAATTTATTCATGTGGGAGGGGTATGAGAGAGAGAGAGAGAAGTAGGGGAAGCATGTAATAGAAGTATGGGAGAGTGTTAAGAGCAAGCTCTCTCATTACTTGATGATTTGGAGAACTCTTTGGAGGTGCACATGGAACCAAGAGTATTTGAACATTTTTTGTTTAATATTTAAAATGGAGGTTCGGCAAGCGCTTACTCCCTCGAGCTTTAACTTTGAAAGATCAACTGTATAGATGAATGGACATAGTATCCACGGGACCCTTTGCATCTCACAAAGCAAGGGTTAAACAAGATTACAACTCGTTCCAACTGGCTTAGATTGGCCAAAGCCATTACATGTCTAACCGGGAGAATGAACTATGGACCTCCACCTCAAGAGACCAAAGACTCAACCACTAGAACCACAGGACGTAGACAAGAGTTTTTGAAAGTTGTTGATTGTGGTGATTTTGACTTCAATGTATCACATGGAGCATACATTGATTACATATCCTAACTTTGAATTGTGTTAGAAATTAATGGCTCAAGATTCAAATTTCACAACAAGGTATATAATAGTTCACACTTTGTAGGTGGGTTGGTTTGGCACTGGCCTCTTGAGGTAGAGGTCTTGTGTTCAATCTCCAAGTTGTACATGTAATGGCTTTGACCAATCTAAACAAGTTGTAACCAGTTGTAACTTTGTCTAACCCCTTCTTTGTGAAATAAGAGAGGTCCCACAAGTATTATGCCCATTCGCTTGTACAATTGTTCTTTCAAAATTAAAGCTCGAGGGAGTAGTCTCTTGCCGAGCCCCCATTGGAAAAAATACATGGTATATAATATCTTTATGAATCGATACTCTCTTAAACTTGCCAAAATGTTATGTTGGTTAGCATGCTTTCTTTGTTGTTGTAGTTCTTGGTGTCCATATTTTCCATCGAGCTTGATCTCTAATTGCATTCTAGACATTTGTTTAACACCCAAGTTCTTTTCTTAATAGTTCTCACTTTCACGAAATATGTAAAATTCAAAATGCCTTGGATTCTCTCTACGTGAAATTTATGAGTCAATTCTTGGCTTGTTACTATTCCATGTGGTGTTATATATATATATATATATATATATATATATATATATATATATATATATATATATATATATATATATATATATATATATATATATATATATATATATCGTTGTTGATAATGATGGATTAGTCTAAGCCAAAATACCTCAAGTAGCATTTTGCAAGTATTGAGTAGCATAAGAAAACGACATTGACAAAAGGTAGGCACAAGCATGACTTCTTCTTCTCCAACCGATGTTGAAGGTCATTTTGCAAGTATTGAGTAGCATAAGAAAACGACATTGACAAAAGGTAGGCACAAGCATGACTTCTTCTCCAACCGATGAATCAAATGTTCATTGAAAGTTCCTCCCCATCCTCTCTCCCTCCTCAATCTTCCCCATTCGTCTCCTCTCACTCTTTGTCGTTCCGTTCTTTCATTCCCTCTCCTCTCTCTCATACACACATGAAGCATGCATATGCATACATGCATGTCTACATACATACATACCAAAGGGATGTCTTTTTATGATAGGGTCTACTCTTGTTTTGCTGCGCAATACGGAACTCTACCAGAGGACACGCGTACACGCATACACGGAGATGTATCTATATGAACCTCCCAGCCACCGAGCTCGATGTATCCACCACACTTGTGAATCATACCTCTTCTCTTTCCATCTACCCATAATATAGACATGCATCCATATGATGCCATGTGGCATTAGTGCCACCTCACCCAAAAGGGTGTACATTCGTAATATGACATTTCCTTCCCCTTGAAAGCATTTTCGTCCTCGAAAATGTAAATGAAATGTCCATAATGGTAGAAGAAAGTGCTCGGACTCCCCTGAACCCCATGTACTCTATGTACATGGTCATCTCTGTGTGTTGTTTCCCCATATCCTTCCCCTTAAGAAGTCTCATATGAGATCATCTCAAAGATGGGAAACCGTCTGAGTGGTGCCTACTATCTCCCATATACACTCCACTTCCATAGTACCACTCCCATGACATACTACATCATCCAAATGACCTAAGTCCATATGATGTATCTTCTATGGAGTAATAATATCAAAAGAAAGTTTAAAGTGCCAAGCTTATAGGCTTGACCATAGTGGATATAGTAAACCATAGAATCCTATGAAATATAGAAGAAAGTCCCATAACAAGTGACTCCAAACCCATCTAAGACTAAATGATAGATTGCCCTCATAACGTTCCAGGTCTTCCTAACCTTGAGTGTGCTCACAACTAATAGTTTTCTCTAAACTACTTTGTGACTATGCAATTCCATCATCTAGCTCATATATAAGAATTTCTTGATGGTAAAATGCAATCTCTACATTTCACTGACCAAGAAGTCTATGGTTTGTCATCCTTTACCATCGGACTAAGTTCTTTTGGAAGAGCATCTATTGACACTAGTGCAGACTCTAATATTTCTCTTCCCTGTAGTTTTCCATATGAATGAAGAAAGCATTCCCTTTGAGATTCAGATAATCCCTAAGTACCCATCCTCCTAACTGATGTTTACTCATCATACTCATGATGTAACACCAAGTAAAAGTTTGGTACCCCAATAGGTTAGATATATCCCTATCTCCTAGAAACCTTAAAGAGAAGAGTAATACTCAACTCCCAGTCTCACCAATGTCAATTAACTAGATCATCTCATCTAGTCAAGAGCATCACTGGAAGTAAAAATAACTACTTCTCTCAAGAGTCTCCATGTGAGAATCAATCTAACCATCATGATTAATTGATCTCCCTCTTGTCTTAAATAGAAGAGTGCCACTCCTATCTAGACAATCGAATCCAGAGAAAGTAAAACTCTCTCTCTAATCTCATCTAAGGAAAAAAGAGCTTTGGTAGTGGAATCTATTCCACTTTCCCTTTCCCTTTGGAAGAGAATCCTTTGAATCCATTTGCTCTACTCATCCATAACTGAGAACACATATGTAAGCTCTCCATACTTTTTCCTGCCAAAATAGTGGAGAATTATACTCCCATGTGAAGGAAAATTACATTGAAAAGTAGAGGAAATGAATTTCTTCTATGAAATATAGACTAAGAGATATTTCCTAAATACCTCTTCTCTCTAAAGGAAAACATACTCTATTCTTCTCCTATGAAGAAATCATGTTTTCCTTTCCTTCTTTCTCTCTCAAAGAGAAGGAGCTAAAGTGAGACCACTGAGCTAAAGTGAGATCTCTCCTTGATTTCTAAGCTAATTATCACTTTCTCCTTTTCTTAAAAGAGAATATCATGAATTTATTTAGTCCTGTCTTCCATAAGTAATCTCCCCTGACTAATGAAGGTGTATGTAGTGAAGAGTGGAGAAAATATTTTCTTAACAAGGGTCAAAGCCCTCTACTAAAATGGTCAGCAATGATATGACATGATACCATAAACACATGTGTATCCATACTAAGAGCTATCTATGCTAACCATACTCTATGCATGGATCTATACGATCCACTGAAACTCATGGAATTATCCTTCCTAAAAACATCAAAATGAGTATGTGGTATCCATGGTGATAAAATCACCTATCACATTCTCTACTGGAAGAATAAATCTTCCCTAAACTATGAACGATAACTCCCAATCCTAAGGAGATGTTCTCTCCTATGATCTAGTGAGACATGACGCCATGAATGATGAGTCCTTTTCTTCTTGGCCATAGAAGAAGAGTCCTCAAAGGGAAGTCGTTTCCACCATCCCATACCAGTGGAACTTTCTTCCAATTCACGGTGTCATACCTACACTAAACCAAATATATATTCCAAACATATGTAATGCAATATATAGGTGGACTCCAATGAATCCCATATCCTAGAATCATGTCAGTGGACTCAAATGAGTCCCATGTTCTCGAACTAGTTAGTTTGGTTCTAGTCAATATGTGACAATGGATATCCCTTTCTGTTCCAAACTAGCTTGTTCCTAGGTACCAAGACTAGGTCTAAGTACCTGTCTGTAGATCCCAATATACATACATGTATTGGGTACCCTAACTATTCCTGACTAAGGGATCTATGCTCTAAGTCATAGATCTAGTGCTAGACCTGTGGCCTTCCTAACCATCACTCGAATCACATAAGCACCCATTGATGCTGTCTCATGAAACCCATCTCTATGATCCCATCTATTTGGTTTCCTTAGTAGTGTAGTAGAAATGCTTCACTACTTTGTCAAGTGATGTACATGAGTGAAACTAGTCACTCTTTGGGTATTCCTGATAATACCCCACAGTCTCCTAGTCATCATGTGAGACTCTTGTGAAGATAAATAGACCTTCACAACTTTGGAGAGTATCATATATGTATCTCCCGTACCTATATGCAACTTCCTAAAACCTATAGGATTGCTCGTGCATATTACTAATGGTGAAGGTGTAGCTCCTTCCCTTAGCAATCCTATGGTCTAAATCCATAAGGATTATGTGTAGGGATCCTATTACTACTGAAGTTGCCTTATGTATACTACTATTATGGTCCTAAGTCCATCAAATACATGCTTACAAGCATGCCTACACCTTGTTGAAGTTTGCAGAAAGGGCATGTTATTATGCCATAACATTCTTACCTAAAGGCAAGTGCATATATAACGCCATGCGGTAGGAAAAATTTTGATAGCATTTCCCCAAGAAATGGAATCCCAAAAAAAAAAAATTAACCATAAGCTCAGTGGCATAGAGGCCACCTATAAACATAGGGCTTCACAGGCCCATGGCATGCATGCCATAAACTGATATATGGACTCCATAACGTGCAAAACATAAAAAGAAATGCTGGCAACAATTCTCTATGTTGCCTAACCATGTACTTTCTACAATCCTCTTTCTTGCAAACAATCAAAAAGTGTACTTCTCGCCTATTGATCCATACTTTTAGAATTTAAACAATGATCAACATTTGATGCATGCAATCAAATCTATGCATGTACATACAAAACATGCCATAACATAAAGTAAAATGCCTGAAGCAATAAGCATACATCCCTGAATAGTTTTGATTTTGGTATTGCATGCATCCAATCCTTCTCAATGAGCTTCGAGACCTCTGCACCTTCCTCCTCAGATCCTAATATAAGCTTTGAAGTGTCTGAAAACATCGGAGCACTCCTCAAAACATAAAACATGATCAAGTGATTACCAAAATAATGCAAATTTAGTCAAAAAATGCCTTAGTAATCCTTCTTTATACCTATAAAAACCACTTTAGGACTTGCAAACATTCTTAAACTGAAATATGTAGCATGTGCAAAGATCTCAAAGTGAAAGTACTCAAATCGCCTTCCCGGTTTGAAAGATATGGCTCTCGGAAGGTAGTTGCCAAAAATTGTTCAGACTTTGCAGAGCTGTACAGACGTGCAGAAATACATTTTTTCCAAAATTTCTTCTCATAAACTGAAAGTAGACCTTGTGCTCTTCGAAATGAGCCATAGCACATCCAATTTTGAGTTTGTTAGTCCAAGATATGGCCATTCCAAGTGGGATATGCCAAACTAGTGGACTGTTGGAGGGGCTGGAAGAAGTGTGAAAATGTGTTTTTTGGGGTGCCCAAAAGCATTCTTCCATTAAGTATATCCTAAATTCTCTCCATAATCTCAGAGGGAATCATATGAAGATGCTTTGGCCTATTTTCAACTTTCCAAATCCTCCCTTCGTGCATGCTAATTCGCTCCCCAAAAGAGGCCTAAATCAAGATTTTTGCTTTTATGCAAAAACTTAAATGGGAGACTGTAGCAAGCTTCTAATCCATCTTAATGTGGATTTTTCTTGGATTTTCTCTTCTCCATGGTAATTGATAGACCATACTTCATGTACGTGTGCACTCATCCATGGGAAGCCTCATAAATGGTCTCTTTCCTTACTCCCAAAAGTGGAGTTTTGCAAAATTTAACATTCCAAAAGGTGTGGGAAAGGGGTCTTTGAGGAACTAAAATTCCTCCTTAACTTATCATTTTAATGAATCTAATGATTCCAATATAAAGTTCATACACCATAATCTCAGAAAATATACTTTTTCCCATCCATCCATATTTATTGCACCTCTTTTGCCCTCTTCCAAAATGGAAATTTCTCAAATTGAGGTGCTGAAATTTTTTATCAAACTGTGATGGAAGGGGGTTTTGTGGAGCTTTAAACTCCCATCAAACTGAGGTTCACTAGGCTACAAATACGCATGGTTTTTACTACCAATCTATGAAAAATACCTCTTCTTTTCCCCTTCCCAAAATGGCTACTTATCCGAAATAACTCCTGAAATTTATGTAAAATTCATAAAAATAAGCTACTTTGGAGGTGCCTAAAGCTTACCTTTTGTTGTATTTTGAGTTAATTCTTAACTTGAAATGAGAGTATATATCTCAAACTCTCCATATATGTGATTTTCCCCCAAGAGCTCAGCCGCAAACCCTTTATTCATTCTCACAAATGCGGACCCTTTCAAAATTAAAATAATAATACATGTGATGAACATGAAGCTCCATTGTCTTTCTCTTTGGAACCACAATACGGGAAAGTTCATGGGAGGAATTCTCTTCCTTCATGAACTCTTCATATGTGATAAGTGCATCCCATCTGTATCTCTTTTTGTCTCTTCTCGATCTTCATTGAAAGTTGCCTTCTTACTCATTTCCTGTGAATTGTGTGGCTCCAGAAACAAAAGATAATGAAAAGAACAAGCCCCTCACATGCAATCATCTACATATCTATAAGAAATCATAGAAATCTTCCTTTGGCTATCGGACATGCTGGTTACCAAGACATATATCGCGGTCGCGCTATTTTATGGCCACCTGGAAGAGATGGCACATTGGATAGTGCATGTGCCATCCTTTGAGGGGGCGAGGGATCGATTCCTGTGGCCCGCAGCGTGCGTGATCTCCCAAAGCTCCATGTGTGATTGGAACAAGCTTTGATATCACTTTTATGATCGGGTCTACTCTTGTTTTGCTACGCAAAGCTTGATTGGAACAAGCTTTGATATCACTTTTATGATCGGGTCTACTCTTGTTTTGCTACGCAATACGGAACTCTACCAGAGGACACGCGTACACGCACACACGAAGATGCATCTATATGAACCTCCCAGCCACTAAGCTCGATGTATCCACCACACTTGTGAATCATACCTCTTCTCTTTCCATCTACCCATAATATAGAAGTGCATCCATATGATGCCATGTGGCATTAGTGCCACCCCCTCCCAGCCGCTGAGCTCGATGTATCCACCACACTTGTGAAGCATACCTCTTCTCTTTCCATCTACCCATAATATAGAAGTGCATCCATATGATGCCATGTGGCATTAGTGCCACCTCACCCAAAAGGGTGTACATTCGTAATATGACATGTCTAAGCTTAAAAAAATATGAGATTGAAAATGATACAAATGAGAGAGAGTACCTTGCAATAGAAAATAAAATTGTGTGAGTGAATTGAATGTACACAAGAAACCATATAAGACAAAAACAAAATATATATACCATCTACATGCTATCATCAATGTACACAATAAATGGAACTTAGATTATCCCTATGATCCTATGTTCCACACTCTCCAAATCAACCAACACTTTGAGTAAAGTCCATGTTGTATAATTATGGGTCAAAGTGGCCAAAGACACGGGTTTTGAGGTCCAAATTCACTTGGAGAACCCTTGGAATTTATTGAGAAACCCTTGGGAAAGTGTCTCCAAGAGTATGGTTTGAACCCCTTGAGCTATTTGGATTTATTTACTCCGATTGAACAGTTTTGACCCTTAGGATTCGTATTTCCTAAGTGTTTGGTGTATAACACTTAGGGAGGCCTCTCAAGCCTTGAGACTTGTACATACAAGCTTGGGAGAGATGCTTTTAGAATCCATGTGAGAACCATGTGATTTCCAAAGCTAGAAGGCCTTAGATTAACATCCATGTGGGGGCACACTTGGCAAGCTCTCCTCACATTCCTTCCCTTGGCCTTGGGGTATGTATGTATGTATGTATGTATGTATGTATGTACGTATGTACGTATGTACGTATGTATGTATGTATGTATGTATGTATGTATGTATGTATGTATGTATGTATGTATGTATGTATGTATGTATGTATGTATATATATATATATATATATATATATATATATATATATATATATATATATATATATATATATATATATGTGTGTGTGTGTGTGTGTGTGTGTGGGTGGAGTTGGTTGGGTGGATACGTGCATCTCTCACCCCTTGTGGGCTAGGCTAGAAAGTTCATTAGTTAGATTATTCCTTAGTAGGGCATGTTGTGGTGTGGAACAACGACAACCCCACATGTATCCATCTTGCTCATCTCCATGTGTTGGACAATGTCCAATAGCTAAAAATGTGAATTCAATAAATGAAAAGTAACTAACAAAATAAAATATGCTTGTATATATTGTTGGAAAACAATGTGCAATTGGTTCATCATTGCTCAGTAAATATAGCATAACTAGCTGTTGTCTTTAGGCCTTGTACAAGGAAAGACGACGGGCGCTGCCACAAATTATTAATATATGGTCGTAGATATCTACAACCAAAAGCGTGGGGCAGCGTGGCTAGATCATTACACTCCCAATCCAAGTACCCGGGTTCAAATCCCGCGAACGGCATCGCACAGCAAACAGCTTTTTATTGATCATAAGTTTTTGAAATAAAGCAGGCCAAACATGGTGGCGCGATAAAGAACGGTGATGTGATTTTCACGAGAATAGCGATCGCAGATTTATCCTTTTACGAAGTGCTTTATTGGTGCTTTTGAGGGATCAAGAGTACTATATATAAAGAGTATTGGCCTCATTATCTTTCATCCTTCACCTAGGATCAACACAAGCTTTCTAGAGCTTGGACCTCAATAGAGGTGGTGTTTCTTCTAGCACATGGGGCAGCCATGGTGCTAACTTGAAGCATGTTGAGGAGCAGCTATGGAGTTCTTCTTAATGATTCTTCTTGGAGAAGATGAAGGGTGTGCTCACACTCTAGCTCATGGAGAGGAGGTCATCTCTTGTTCATGGCAAGAAGACTTGGTCATTAGCAGCTTGATGGTGAGGATCGCCCATCTACATGATGTATTTGAAGATTATCTTCTACAAGAAGATGTCTGGCTACTTCAAAGACATTGGATGGGACCATCTACATGATTTTGAAGATTATCTTCTACAAGAAGATATTAGGTTGAAGATTGTCTTCTACAAGAAGATGTCTGGCTACTTCAAAGACATTAGATGGGGATTAACATAAGATTCACATCTTATGTTAAGTATTCAGGTACATATTCTCTTTATGCACACAGGTACTACTTGAAGTTTATGGAGGCTGTGGCGTTCATATCAAGAGGAGTCCTATTCGGCATAGGTACAAGAGAAACAGTACGTATATGCTTTATGCATATTTTATGAGGTGTTTGAGAAGGTGTGTTCACATGAGTTTGAGGATTTCCTATCCTTCCTCTTTCAGTCACTCATATTCACTCTTCTATAACCTATTAGGTCACACATCTCATGTATATTCAGATTACTACCCACACATCTGAATATGTTTGTTACATTGTACATTCACTCATTCATCCATTTCTCATCACATAGAGTGGTTGAGAGATATGCTCCCACATTGTACATTGAACATTGGTATATATGATACTATGAGTAAGCGTTGGCTTACGTAACACCTTACACATGATGTCTATTCTTTCTCTATCTTTATCTCATCATTTGTATGATTAAGTTGTGATATGTTCATGTTTTGTCAATATGGAAGATTGCTGGAATTAATGTTGTACATGACTGGAACTATGGAACCATGGACCTGTGACATGAGCCTAAGGGCCTACCTCACTTCCAACATTTGGTATCAGAGCACTAAGGTTTTGGTTTCAGAACTTTAGATCTTTGGCATCAATGCATTAAGGCTCATTCATAATCCCAGGTTCCTAGACTTCCAGATTTACAACATATGATTTGAAAGCATCTTCTAACATTTGACATTTGACATACACACTTAATCTAGATGAGTAGAGATTTGAGAATTAGACACTTCAGTTACATTCATCAGTGTGGAGTATGAAGTTGATGATCTGTTAGCAGCAGAATATTTTTGAAGAGTATGCAAATACTTTACAAAAGTATTGTTTGAAGACCCAGACTTGATGAAGAGAAGACTACTTCAAATTCAAGGAAGAACAATGGTTTAGAGAAGATGAAGGAATCAGATCAACATCAAATCACAGGTATCAGTTTCTACTATCAGATTATCATTTGCAGGTCATATCTTAGAAGAGTAGTTATGAAGAGATTTGAAGAAATTCAAGGAGTGCTTTTATACGCTTTCATCATTTGAAAGTTAAAGGCTACATCAAAACAGGTATCTAGAGGTTTTTTCTAGAGAGTTTTTGAAAGATCTCTTTCATGGCAAGAAAGTTCATCTAAGAAGACAAGCGCAGAGATGAGATGAGTTTTTTCAGCCAATTTTCTGTTGTAAGTTGGTTGGATATCAAGGTACAAATGTATCTAGAGAAGGTAACTCTAGAAGGGCAATTCATCATTCAGACAACGATTGGTGAATATAGTCATTTCAGACATTTGAAGCAGAATTTTGATTCAGAGATATGAGGAGATGATAAAACATGTTTCTATATTCACTTCCATTTGTATACCATGTTTGTTTTATCTCTTACTCTTAAATTAGAGGAAGAGAAAAGTTCGTTTGAAGAAGTCAAGAGTGCTTGCTACTTCAAGATGAAGAGAACAAAAGGTATGGAAGAGAAGTTTGAAGATGTTGACATCATCAGGTGGAAGAAAGATGCAGAAGAAGAAAGTCCATCATTTCCAAAAGAAAAGTAAGACTTCCTTTTCTCTCATATTTTCCATATACTTTTCCTATTTTATCCTCTACATCCAAAGATAAGTCTACGAGAACATCTTGTTTAAAGAAGAAGCAGTTTCTTGTTTTGCATTACACTCGGTCATGATTTAGTAGATTTGACAAAGAATTGCATTGAGAGAAAGAAAAGCAGCAGATATATGTTTTAAACTCATATATGTATGAGTTATGTTTTAGTTGAAGCTTTTAAGCAGGCAGCTTATATGTTCCCTCAAAGAATTCTTGGAGTGTCAATACATAGCTACTTGGTATATGACAAGTGGCAGAGAAGTATATTTCTTCTTTAACTAACTCTCTTAAGGTAAAAGAGTTTTTTGTAGCAGATGTTGAAGACTTGGGTTGAGGTTTTATGTTTGGAAAAGATTACCTCATATTCAGTATTTTCAGAAAACTTTAGAAAATTCAGACTTGTTGATGTACCAGTCAGTTGAAGAATCTACTTTTTATGATTGTCTAGACTTTTGGATACATGTTTGTATTAAAAAAGGTGTTCCATCATATCCTATAACTTGATTGAAAAGTGGAGTTAGCCAAAAGAAAATCAAGCAGGTACTATCACATTTCACCCGGGTAAAATATGAAAGTTATGAAGTATCAACTTGCAGCTTTTGGAGTTCTCAAGGTGAGAAGTTTGTCCACTTATGGTTCAAGTAGGAATTTCAGATTCCTTAAAGGATTTATTTGAAGAAAAGTTTTACAACTTTTTGAGAAGCATGGACACTTGGAGACATTCAGGTAGCAAATCAAACATTCAGACATGAAGGTTTGATAAGAGCAGATTCTACACAGGAGAGATCATTGATCTTGGATAGATCTTGTATGATCTTGAGTATTTATGATTCAATTGTCTATCCTTTGCTTGATAAGGTTCTTAACATTGGAAGAAGTAAGTCAAAGATTCAGATTCTATCAGATTTGTGTTGCAGAGAAAAAGAAGATACTTGTTATGTTACAGAAAAATATGGATCCTAAAACTTTTGTTTCAGATACAAGTATTGATCACTCAAGATCAGATTTATTGAAAGAAGGAAGACGTTCCACATTTCATAAAGTCTGATATATTTGAAGAATACTGGATACTAGTGTTAAATCATCCAGGGGGGTGATGAAACATGAAGACTTATTTTCAGCCATATGTGAAAGAATGAAGATTCATACTTTCAGGTATTCCTATTTCAGGTATTCCTATATTTCCTTTGTCAGGTTCTCTTTATGTTCCAGCTTTGAAAGAAGAAGGAAGAAGAAGAATGTTTGGAGAAAGTTCCTGTTAGGATGTTCCTGTTCAGGAGAAGGTTCCAGAGTTCTATTTGAAGAGAAGCTTGATATTTCGCACATATATGTTTATACCAGGTTCTGAAGGAAAGAGGTATGAAGGATTTAAAGGATGAAGACATGATGACATCATATATTTTTTTACTCATATTGACTTGAGTACAGTCAAAGATGAACCAGCAGTGTTCATAATACACTAAGTTGTGAGTTGACAGTCACAGGTTCCAGGATTCAGTTCTTGATTTGTTTAGTGTATTTACATGACGCAGCAGAAGTACGTTGAGAAACCTTTTTTGGAAGGTAAATGCAAATATATGGATCCTAGTGTATGTTTTCAGGTTTTTGAAGACAAGAGATAGCAGGTTCAGAGTCAGTACATGCTACATTTGTTGTCAAGCAGTGATTGCTTGATGTGTACACTATTGGATATCTAGTTTGCATATTTTCTCAAGTATTATGGTTCATATTCAGCAAGTTCAGGTTCTTTTGAAGGAAAGTCAAATTCAGTTTTGAAGAAGACTTTTTGAAGAAAAGTTCTGAAGTTCGGGAATACAAGCTTGAAGCTTGTGACAGGCTATTTGAAGCTTGTGGTAATTTGCAGATTATAAAGTTTGCAGATCCAGTCCAGTTTATACCAATATGACATTGCAGGGGGGATTGTTGGAAAACAATGTGCAATTGGTTCATCATTGCTCAGTAAATATAGCATAACTAGCTGTTGTCTTTAGGCCTTGTACAAGCAAAGACGACGGGCGCTGCCACAAATTATTAATATATGGTCGTAGATATCTACACCCAAAAGCGTGGGGCAGCGTGGTTAGATCATTACACTCCCAATCCAAGTACCCGGGTTCAAATCCCGCGAACGGCATCGCACAGCAAACAGCTTTTTATTGATCATAAGTTTTTGAAATAAAGCAGGCCAAACATGGTGGCGCGATAAAGAACGGTGATGTGATTTTCACGAGAATAGCGATCGCAGATTTATCCTTTTACGAAGTGCTTTATTGGTGCTTTTGAGGGATCAAGAGTACTATATATAAAGAGTATTGGCCTCATTATCTTTCATCCTTCACCTAGGATCAACACAAGCTTTCTAGAGCTTGGACCTCAGTAGAGGTGGTGTTTCTTCTAGCACATGGGGCAGCCATGGTGCTAACTTGAAGCATGTTGAGGAGCAGCTATGGAGTTCTTCTTAATGATTCTTCTTGGAGAAGATGAAGGGTGTGCTCACACTCTAGCTCATGGAGAGGAGGTCATCTCTTGTTCATGGCAAGAAGACTTGGTCATTAGCAGCTTGATGGTGAGGATCGCCCATCTACATGATGTATTTGAAGATTATCTTCTACAAGAAGATGTCTGGCTACTTCAAAGACATTGGATGGGACCATCTACATGATTTTGAAGATTATCTTCTACAGGAAGATATTAGGTTGAAGATTGTCTTCTACAAGAAGATGTCTGGCTACTTCAAAGACATTAGGTGGGGATTAACATAAGATTCACATCTTATGTTAAGTATTCAGGTACATATTCTCTTTATGCACACAGGTACTACTTGAAGTTTATGGAGGCTGTGGCGTTCATATCAAGAGGAGTCCTATTGGGCATAGGTACAAGAGAAACAGTACGTATATGCTTTATGCATATTTTATGAGGTGTTTGAGAAGGTGTGTTCACATGAGTTTGAGGATTTCCGATCCTTCCTCTTTCAGTCACTCATATTCATTCTTCTATAACCTATTAGGTCACACATCTCATGTATATTCAGATTACTGCCCACACATCTGAATATGTTTGTTACATTGTACATTCACTCATTCATCCATTTCTCATCACATAGAGTGGTTGAGAGATATGCTCCCACATTGTACATTGAACATTGGTATATATGATACTATGAGTAAGCGCTGGCTTACGTAACACCTTACACATGATGTCTATTCTTTCTCTATCTTTATCTCATCATTTGTATGATTAAGTTGTGATATGTTCATGTTTTGTCAATATGGAAGATTGCTGGAATTAATGTTGTACATGACTGGAACTATGGAACCATGGACCTGTGACATGAGCCTAAGGGCCTACCTCACTTCCAACATATATATAATCAAAATATACAAAAAATACATACAAACTCATGGAAAAATGTATCTAATCCACCACTTCTTAAATATGAGGTCCCCACATCTTGCAAACATGAAGTTGTCACCTCTTTTTTGTTGTACATAATGCTCAAGATCTTTTGTCTACTCTAGTAAGTGTTGCCACTCTTCCCACCACCACTTGATGAATATCGACCTTGTGCTCAATGGGATGAGTTAGTTGGTGCTAATCAGTCTCTACATGATTCAACAAATCTAGGATTGTGCTATCTATTATGCACTCTAAAATTAGAACCCTCATGATACTGTGGAGATGAGACATCCACATGTGTCTTCTACCATATATATTGTGGAACAATAGAAAGAAGTGATAGACAAGGAGTGTGAGATGGAGTTGGGAAGATGGATGCAATATACAACTATGAGGCTAGGCCCATTTGTGTAGGATTCATGTGAGAAACGATGTTCTTGGACTCTACATCACTATAATATCATGGTTATGCCTAAAAGAAAACATATACACATTAGTATGCTTCATAGAAAATAAATAAATTCATTCAAGAGGTCGATTGAGGATTTCTACCTTATCTTTCACTGATGACTCCCCTATCCATCATCATTGGCTCCTCTATCCATCGTCGTTGACTCCTCTTTCTGACGCCTTGTTTGTCACCCCCAACTCAATGGCCCAAAGACTCCTCTGTCCATCGCCACTAATTCCCTTTCTGTTGATATATTTAGGTAGTGATGTGTGTGAACACACTAGGACCGCCATGGCACTTTTTTCCCTCTTTAGGAGGTTTTTTTCCCCCGGCTTGTATATATGCCTATTGCCCTAATGGGCTACTTATCTTTGTACATTCTCTAGTAATACATTCAGTATTGTGTGTTTGTGCTCCAAGCTTCTTCTTCTTCCTTGTGCTGTTCGCGTGCTTCCGCAGACGTCTATCTCCAACAATTAGTATCAGAGCAAGTTGTCGCTTCTTCAAGGGTCCCGTCGACACTCCTCCGTTTGCAGTCTCAGATTCGCACGAAATTTGGTGAGCATACTCAGGGTGTTTCCAAACGCACTATCGTAGCGCTTTTGTAGGCTATTTTGTCCTTTTGTGCCAAAGGTATATACCAGTTTCTGTTCGCCAGTTTAAGCGTCTCGAAGTTTGCTACAGGTCTAGCAGAACTCGTCAGGGCAGTTCCGTTCAACTTTTTGAGATACAGTCAATTTTCTGCATCAAGGTATTTTACTCACCGGCCATGGCTGAAAGCAGTGATGTATTCCGTATGTTGGCTGTTGAGGATAAGTTGGATGGTACCAACTACCCATTATGGGCTTATATGATGCGACATATACTGGTTACAAAAGGATTGTGGAACATTCTGGAGGGTGTTGAAAGATGTCCTGTTACACCTGTAACGACAGGTACTGCAAATACAGGTGCTGGAGCTGATGAAGATGGTGTCGAAGATGATATTCTGCAGATTCCTGTTCGTGCTGCTGTTTCTGTTGCACCTACTGCAGAGCAGATTCGCTGGGATGGCAGAGATGCCTAGGCACATGCATTGATAGCTTTGTCTGTCAAACGTGCCATTATTCCTCACATTCGCTCTTGCAGAAAGGATGCTTGGGATACACTTACCACTTTGTACCAGGCTAGGAATGAGGCTCGTGTTGCTTACCTCCGAAAACAGTTGGAGAGTGAGCACATGAATGAAGGTGATTCTATGGACAGTTTCTTAACGAAGATCAAAGATTTGAAGGAACAGTTGATTTCTGCTGATGAGGTTATACCAGATAGCTCACTTGTGCAGACCGTTCTGAATGGTCTTCCTGATTCATATCAGAGTTTTGCTTCTACTCTTCGGGTGATGATGAAAGGCAATCCAAATGCCTTGTCATTTGAGGAGTTAGTCTTTGTTCTGTTGCAGGAAGATCAGTCCAGGCAAAAGAGGTCCATTATGCGTGTTGCAGATCAAGCTTTCCTGGCTAGTCAGAAGGGCAAAGGAAAATGGAGCTCTTCTACTAGTAAGCAGAAATTTGCAAATGCTGCACAATCGAAGAACCAGGATAAAGATGAGAAGAAATCAGAAAAGCAGAAATTGTTTTGCAAGTACTGTAAAGGAAATGATCATATCATAAAGAACTGTCCAAAACTGGCTGCTAAAGAGCCAAAGAAGAAAGAGGCTGGAATGGTTGTTGCAGAGGCCTCTACACCAAAAACAGAGTCTGCAAATCTTGTGCAGGAAGAAGAATGGGCATTTACTATTGTCTGCAGTTTTGACCCATCTTCTCATGATCAGTGCATGTCTGCAGTAGACTCAGATGTTTGGTACTTTGATAGTGGGGCGACCAAACATATTACCTCGCAATGCAGTTTCTTCTCTTCACTCGAGCCTGCCCCTACAGGGAATACTGTCACATGCGCCAATAACTCCTCTTATCCAGTTATGGGAGTTGGTAAGATCATTCTGACTACTGCTGATGGTAGTTCTTTCACTTTGTCAGATGCTTTATTTGTGCCAAGGATCAAAAAGAACCTATTATCAGTTTCTGCATTATCCAAGATTGGCTTGGTTGTGAAATTCGTTGATGACAGGTGTATAGTCCATGATCTCTCAAATGGTGATGTGATTCTTGCTTCTGGCATTTTATGTCGTGGCTCATAGACTATGAAAGATCTGTGAATGATTCGGCATGTGCAGTTCATGATTCTCAGGCTATGTCAGATGCAAAGCTTTGGCATGCACGCTTTGGTCATCTGAATTTTGCTAGTTTGCTACGCCTGCAGAAATCTGAAATAGTGTCCTCTTTGCCCAAACTTGAGGCTCTTGGAAAACATGTTTGTGAAGGCTGTATTTTGGGCAAAATGCAGCGTTCTTCCTTTCCAAAAGATGGTTCAGTTCGGGCTACACAGAAATTGCAGCTTGTACATAGTGATGTCTGTGGTCCTATGCAGACACCCTCTTTTGGGAATTACCTTTACTTCGTGACTTTCATTGATGATTTTTCCAGGCATGCATGGGTATATCCACTCAAAGCAAAGTCCGAAGTGTTCATGTGCTTCAAATAGTTTTTGGTTTTGGCTGAAAATCTGTCAGCATGTAAAATGGGCACCCTCCATTCTGATCGAGGGGGGGAATATATGTCTTCAGATTTTAATGCATTTCTGGCTGAATGTGGGATAAAACACCAGTGTACAGTGCCGTATACACCTCAACAGAATGGAGTTGCTGAACGAAAGAACAGGTCACTCATGGAGATGGCGAGGTGCATGGTCAAAAGTCAGGCTTTACCACATAGTTTCTGGCTTGAGGCTGTCATGTGTGCAGCATATGTACTGAACAGGTGTCCCACTAAAGCGTTGCAGTCTATCACTCCATATGAGGCTTGGCATGACCGCAAGCCATCTGTTGCTCATCTGTGTGTTTTTGGTTGTTTGGCATATGCATTAGTGCCTGAACAACATCGCAGAAAATTGGATGATAAGGCAGTAAAATGTATTTTTGTTGGGTACAGTTCTGAAAGTCTAAGGAGACATCTGTTAGCTCCAAAGACATGTATGATACGTTGATGCCTCTTTTTACAGGTGGACAATCTAGTGCTGGTCCTAATGAGGCAACTTCTCAGCCCTTGCAGGTTTCATATGTTGATGTAGATCATTCTATTTCTTATGTAGATTTACATGATGCACTTGTTGATGAGAGAGCTGATATTGAGCAGGCAAAAACTATGCCAAAATGGCTGGTGCAGACTTTGCGTGACAGCAAATTAGATGCACCTTTGTCATATCGTACTCGTTCAGGCTCTCATAGTGCCTCCTTTGCATCAGATTGCTATGCTATGGCTGCGTCGAGTCTCTGTGATGAGAATGAGCCTGTTTCTTTTGATAAAGCACAAAATTCAAAAAATTGGATGGCTGCCATGCAATCTGAATATGATGCTATAATGAAGAATGGTACATGGTCTTTATGTGACTTGCCTCCTGGCAAGAAGGCCATTGGCACTAAGTGGGTATACAAGCTGAAGCGTAAACCTGATGGTACAGTTGACAGGTATAAGGCTAGGCTTGTTGCAAAGGGTTATGCGCAGGAAAGAGGCATTGATTTTGATGAGACCTTTGCACCTACATGCCGTATGACTGCTGTTCGGAGCATTTGTGCACTTGCAGCCCATCATGGTTGGAATGTACATCAGTTGGACATTAAAACAACATTTCTGAATGGTGACTTACATGAAGAAGTGTATGTTTTTCAGCCCCGTGGCTTTGCGCAGAAAGGGCATGAAAACCAGGTGTGCAGGTTAAAGAAGGCATTATATGGTTTAAAGCAAGCACCACGTGCTTGGTATGAGAAGATACATGCCTATCTGGTTGTACATGGTTTTGTGAACAGTCCAACTGAAAGCACCTTATATGTTAAGCGTGCTAATGATGTGCTTCTGATCATTGTTGTCTATGTTGATGACATGCTGCTCACTGGTCCTATTGAGAAGCATATTGCTGATTTCAAGGCTGATTTGCATGCCTCATTTGAGATGTCTGATTTGGGGCATTTGCATCACTATTTGGGCATTCAGTTTATGCAAGTTGATGGTGGAATGGTTGTGTGTCAAACGAAATATATTGACACATTATTGCAGCGTTTTGGCCTTGAAGACTATAAGCCTATTGCCACTCCTATGGAGATAGGTTTACGATTGAGTCTTCATGATGCTAGAGATGCATTTGATGCTGTTCTCTATCAGCAGGCTGTTGGATGCTTGATTTACTTATGCATTACTCGGCCAGATATTCAGTTTGCTGTCTCACAGATGAGCAGGTTTATGCATTGCCCAGGAGTCACGCATTGGAAGGCGGTTAAGCGCATCTTTCGCTACTTGAGTGGTACTCGTCTACTTGGGTTGTTTTATCCCAAGGGGGGATCACTACTGCCAGATTTGCATGCTTTTTCTGACTCAGATTGGGCTGGTTGCTATGACACTCGTGTGTCCACCAGTGGTTTTTGCTTCATGCTTGGTAGCTCATGTATATCTTGGTTGAGCAAGAAGCAGCCTACTGTGGCCACTTCCAGTTGTGAGGTTGAGTATAGGGCAGCTTTCACAACGACTATTGAGTGTGTGTGGCTGAGACTCCTTATGGCTGATTTGGGTGTTGGCCAGTCTTCTGCCACCACCATCTTCACTGAAAGTAAGAGCGCATTGGCAGTTGCGAGGAACCCTGTGTTCCATGCTCGCACTAAGCATATTGAGGTGCATTATCACTATGTCAGGGAGAGGTTCTCTGCTGGGGAGATCAGCTTGGCATATGTGCCCACGCAGGAGAACATTGCAGACCTTTTTCACGAAGGCTCTGCCTAGGGAGAAGTTTGAAGCTTTCCGCAAAGCTTTGGGCTTACTTCCTTTTGTGGAGTGATTTCCACATAGCTTGGCACTTCCTTATACATGAGTGCCAGCTCCTTGTTCACCGCATCACTCCCAGGGGGGATTTGTTGATATATTTAGGTAGTGATGTGTGTGAACACACTAGGGCCACCGGGGCACTTTTTTCCCTCTTTAGGAGGTTTTTTTCCCCCGGCTTGTATATACGCCTATTGCCCTAATGGGCTACTTATCTTTGTACATTCTCTAGTAATACATTCAGTATTGTGTGTTTGTGCTCCAAGCTTCTTCTTCTTCCTTGTGCTGTTCGCGTGCTTCCGCGGACGTCTATCTCCAACACTATCCGTTGCCCCCTGCTCATTGGCTCCTTTGTTCATCGGTTGACCTCCTTTCCATTTCCTCCTTGGTGAGCTAGTGAGCTATAGTCATGGGTCCTTTGAACATCATCTGACCTCACACTCCTTCATTTCCATTGCCTCCTGATCACTAGCCATCGCGGAAGCTTTTCTGGCGCAGAAAAGAAAGCCCCCCCTCCCACCTAGGTCTATCATGTTGTTTTTCTAAAAAGTGAAAAAGTAGAAAAAAAGAGAAAAAAATAAAAGAAATTGAAATTAAAAGAGAGTGAAAAGAAATAATTCAAGTCGTTTTTTGGAGCTTTTTTTTTTACTTTGTTATCATCTTCAATGCTTTAAAAGACTTCTTTGAATCAACCCATGTGCATCATTTTTGAATTGTCTGAACGGCCTCTTGGAGTCATTCCAATGAGTACCTTTGAGGAGCCACTTTTCAAGGAGTGAAATCAATTTTTAAAGAAGCAAAATTGAATATTAAAGGTGGCTTAAACGATCAATTTTTTAAAGGTGGCTGAAGTGGTCAGTTTTGGACAGTGTAATTTTTTTCAAGTTTGATTGTCCGGTTGGAAATCTCGTTATCCATCGACCACATCGCATTTCATGGTTGGGTTCTCCCACTCTTTGGTGGTGAGTAATATGGATCTCCCATTGGAGAAGAAAAACTCTGGTGCTTCTCTAGAGCTTTTCAGTGTTAAACCCCCAGTCATCTCCCTTCCAAGGGAGAATATTTTGGCAAAACAAGAAGAGCTAAAGAGAACATGCCTCGTTGGTCACTTATTTGATCATAAGCCCCCTCTTGAGTCCTTGTGACAATGGTTTTGGAAGAAGTGG